>SMSR01016176.1:270707-342676 GCA_019453355.1 Ceratina japonica | reverse complement strand
TATTTATTATAACTGGTGATTAGAACCTTTCTGATTATGATTTGATCTCGTCATTGTCATGAATTTCCTGCCTTACTTCTGGGAATTAAGACGCGGGACACTAATTGGTTATGCCATCGGCCATGTATGGGGGCGGTCCCTTTAAACGCGCGACAGAAAGCAGGAATTAGAGCATCGATTAGAGACGGTCAATTATGGAATCGCGTCGGGCAGACATCACACGAGTAATTCGACGCTTCCAGCTGGAATACTACTGCCGGGAATGCGGATGGTTACCAAGCCGCGCGCACCGTACCGAAATATAATTAACTAACGTCGATAAATGAAAAGCATTCGGCGCGGGGCTCGCGTAGCGTCAATGCGATTTTGGCTCGTCGAAACAATTAAATATTCTATTATCGGTGATGGAGACCAACGGACACAGAGAGATTTTCGGTGTCCATTAGCGACAGGACGCAACGAGCTTCCGTATCGCGTAGGAGTGTTAGTGTCCGCCGCAGGGGACGTGCTCTTTCTTTAATTTCGTTATAGGTCACAGGTATTTACTACGAATTTATGCTTTTATCGTAGATGAAATATACTAGCAAGCCCCTGGCCTTTGTGGATTTTCGCGTCTCGCGTTCGACTGTTATTCGACTGAAAATTATAACAGAGATCGATCCCGAATTTCACGACTCGAATTGTTCATTTGGTCAAATATTATGAGGTAGAAATGACAAAATCGTTTTCTCATCACAATTTTGTCATAATACAATGCAATACGTTTGAAGCGCTCTTAAAATCGGTACATCTACTTTACGTGAAAACAAACTCCAATCGGAAAGAGCAAGCACGTTCGCGATGAAAGTTGAAATCAATTAAACTGAAACTCGGTAGAGGAGTTCGAGTATCAGTCCTGGAAAACAGTTTACAAAGTTTTAAATTATTACGTGCACTCACTGATAGATAATGCAATGGAGGACATCTCATATTCTCTACTGAAACATAAATGATTCAAAATCGAAATATGTTAAAAATTAAGTAACGCTGTCGAAGTCCAGGATAGGATACATAGTTGTCGCTGTTGCTCACTCGACTCACCTGCTGTACAGCGTCTATTCGATGCAATTACTATCCAATTGCCTATACGAAATGGACATCTAATCTGGTATATATCTAGGCTCCCCTGTAGCAATAATTCTCTGCCTTATCCCGTCGACGAACGTCGCCGCTCTGGCACGTAGTAATTAGCGAGAAATCAATCAAGAATACGAGTGTGGACGAGAATGCCCCGCGTCACGTCATCGGGTTTCCGATTCAATTTCAAAGCGTTTAGATTAACGTGACATCTAAATACATCAGATTGTCCAGCCACAAGGCGTCAGATATTCGAAATCCTCGTGTGCTCTCAAGCCAGTCCCAATTCTAACGTCTACTACGCCTTCCCAATCTCCGCCATAATAAAATATAGTTTATTTCAGCCGCGCTTTATGTACAGGTACCTCAAACAATTTTGGACCAGTCATAGCGCCATGTGCAATTGAAATTGGCCCAAAATTGTTTGAGGTACCTGCACCAAAAATGGTACACATGAAACATGTTATAAACTCAGTATGGCCGTTATTGGGAAGTGGTTTCTATTGACTAATCTGGAAGGATGTGTGCAAGAGCACACGTTTTATCTTTGCATCATGGCTAAAAGCGTTTACCGACTATATCTTTAAAATTAAAACCAGCAACGGGTGTTTTATTCTCGTTTTAAGTATCTCGAGAAGTTTGTTCATTTTAACCGGTACCGGGCTGTTTATGTTTCATGACTTTACGACTCCTGAAGCCATTCGGAGGCAGCGCACAAAGTGTTTTTGTGCATTACCTCTGGCTTTCTTATAGGTAGGTACCTAAGTGTGACCCATTTAATGAGAGTGGTCATCCCGTTCCTACCCGCAGGTTCTTCACCATACAGAAAACAGTGACCCGGTTTTCCCACAATCGAAGGCCTCAACGCCCTCAAACTGATTTCCAGATATTTATTATCAATCACACGCTTCATCGAAATGGAATAAGAAAACTCTTTTTCAATTGTTAACCAGATTTGAATAAAATATTTTAATCTATCTGGCTTCTTATTACTTTACACTCTAAATTAATTAATCTTTAAATTAAGCACATATAAAAGAGATGTGAAGAATAGCAGAGTAGCTATTCTATATACGCTATCTATCTGGCTTCTTATCACTTTACACTCTAAATTAATTAATCTTTAAATTAAGCATATATAAAAGAGATGTGAAGAATAGCACAGAGTAGCTATTAATAAAAAAAGGAAATGAAGTAAAAGGCTGGTTTTTTGTTTGCCGGGAAAACGCGGCGAGGCGAGGCGTTCCGGTTGCGACCGGAAGTGCACGGGGGCAGACAGTAATCCGAGGGTCGTTGTTCTTGTTCCAGGAGAGCATCCAGCTGCAATGCAGCACGGGAACACGGCAGCAGGCTCGCCAGCATCGAAGACGGTCCTCGTAATGCTCGCCTTCTTTTTGGGTCAATTGAGATAATGTGTGTTCTCGTACGTGTCCGTACGTGTGCGTCTTCAACCTGTTTGTGTGCGTGTAGCGCGTGCTCCGTGTGCGTGTGCGAATGTCGGCGCGTGTCGTCTGTGTGTGCGCGCGTGAATGAGGAAGGGTGGTGCTTTGTGCACGTGCGAGTTTACGCGGACATTAACGAGTCTTTACCGAGCATTAAGTGAAATTCGATGGATCGTTGGACACAATAAAACGTAGACACCTGCTCCCCCACCCCCTCACCCTGTTTGTACCTTGATCGAAATTAAATTGGCGGCCGAGCATGTCACGGAACGATCATCGATGAAGAAGCTTTCGCCAGCTGCAGCCCCGAGGTATGTCTCACGAAGGAACCTGATTAGTAAGACAGTTTTGTTGTATGACCTTGAATTTGGTTCGCGAAATGATCAGTAAATGGTTGGTTTTTTTAATCTTACAATTATTAATTGGAAAGCATTTTATAATTAGTAAGTGAAACGTTAATTGGTAAATCTGTCGTAATGGAACGGGAACAAATTTTTAATCACATTAAGAATGGTTACTTCCTTGAATGGATCGCGTTATTTCCATCCACAATTTTTCAATACAGTTTTCGAAATGAAAGCTTTTAGGAAAATTGAAACCAGGATGAACGGACAAAAATAATAAGAAAGATATTATTTGAAATTATTTAATTCATCTCTCATCGCGTATCTTTACGAACAATTGTACGAGAAGCTCCAAATTTCACAATTGCGAATGTCGAGGAATAATTTGTAATCTGAAGTATAACAGATATACTGGAAGATCACACGAGAAAGTCCATTATTGTACAGTTCTCCGGTTCGGGTTAGTTTCGTAAACTAGTTTGCACTCCACGGAATGAAAGGATAACGTTGCAAACAACGCGATGTTTGCTCCTCTTTTTAAGAGAATTAAAGACCGCTGATGAAAAAAGTTTGTCGATATTTTTCCACGGATAAACCCCGGGCCGGGTAATTCTCGATACGGATTAAGGGTACAAACAAGCTCGAAAGCTATTTTCTTAGAGGATTCCGTAGAGGAACTCCAGAAATCTTGAATACACACGGAGTTCCTCAAATTATTCTATGTATTTCCGACCATAATTTATTTTTATTCATTTAATTATCAAGTTCAATTACTATATTCATTTTTATAAAAATTGTTGATATTTACTTTTCCTAATTTCTAGTCACATGTTAAAAGATGCGAATTCTATTTGTAAAACTGTCGAATGGAATATTGATTAATATTCACCAGCAGAAAGCTTCTTCGGATCGGTTTCATCGCGACTGGGCAACAAAGTGAGCAGAATCACCGTAACAACGATGGAGACTTCCTCCGAGCACACATCACGCTGTTCCACCGATATAAATGTTAATTAAGTGCGAGAAGGACCGTCGATGAAGGAACTCCTTTGCGGCCGGTGCCGCGCGAAGGTTACGGCTAACCCAGTGCATCCATAGGAAAGGAACAGCTCTATTGAAAATAAAAAAAAACGTCGTCGTAGTTATCCCGGGTTCGATATGTGTAATAACTTTGCAGGTAACATGCATTCTAGTGTCGTTGAAATAATGAAAAAACGAAGTACGTGTCGCGGTGACGTTTGTGTGACGCACAAGGTACGTTATAAATGACGATTCAACGATGAACGTAAACGATAATTTACGTGTCTAAGATTGTGAACGTGTGCTCGAATACACGATTAATTCGATGTGTATGTTCGCGAATTAGTAGGGACGATTATTATACATATGTATATTGTAATCGAGGCGATCGTTAGGGGGAAAAAAACGGAGGCTCGTTCGTTCGTTTTAATGAATACGTTAATGACTGTGGAAATCTGCGAGATACAGGAGTCACTTTTATCTAGTTGTTTCATCATTGAAAAAAAGGAAACGTAATAGCTATGAATATTCAATTCTGCTGACACGTTAAGCTTACATGTTAAGTAAATAATTCGCCTGCCGGAAAATTTATAAATTTTTTAATATTTGATATCTCGCTATGATTCTTTTAATATTTTATATTACGGTCCTTGGATCTTTCCTGGTTTCTCTGTAGTCAGGACTTTCAGCCCCGACAAAGGAACGCTGACATTATTTTGTAACGCAAGCCAATATTGACAAGAGATTCTCCCACGGATGCTCGTGGTTCAGAAAGAAATTCTGATATTACTAGCTGTACCGCGATAACACACGTTTTCGGGTAAAACTCGGCGTCGGATCCCGCGACAAATCGAATTTCACGCTTCGTTCTGGGTTTCCTTCTACGAAACGTACTTCATTTCGTCGCGGATACATGATGGAACACCGCGGATTCTGTGCCGAATTCAAGAAAGAAACTCGAACAGGTTCAAGTTACTTCTTCTCTCTTATTCTTTAAAAAAACCACTCAGAATAGAAAGTAATTAAAATAAAAGCTTTCATTAGCTTTTTCAATCATAATCAGAATTTCGATGAGGAAAGTGAAGAAGGGAATCAATTTCTTTAAAGAGTAATGCCGATTCCGAGCACGGGTTTCCATTGTTTTTACGGCACGCAAGGAAAAATTGTGGAAATCAACGAACCAGGGGAACGGAGCCGAGGCGCGGGAAGGGGGTCCGGCTCTTTTACGAGGGACACGCGCATCAACAACGCGGATTACAAATTTTATTGCAGTAGCCAACGTGGAAACGTCCGTACGCGATCTTGGTATTTTTCTGGCGGCGAGATTTTGTCTGCTTGTTCGCCGCGCCGGTGAAATAACTTGGTCTCGTACCCGAATGCGAAAGGATCTCTCGAAAGGGAGAAAACAATGCCGAGAATTAATGCTCGCATTGGAATGAACGAAATTTTCTTTTTAACGTTTACCTATGCTTTTCTATTATATTTATGCATTCTTCGAGCTTGCGTTGAGGAGGATCTTAATTGGCTTGTGATTTAATAAGGATTCCAAGGCGGTATCAATATTTCCGATAATAAAAAGGGAACACACTGGAAGCTGATGAGCTAAATTAAAAGATATTGTATTAAAAAGTTAGCGACGTGCAGCTGAAATTAAAATTATTTATTTTCGTTTTACATTTCTGCTGTCCTCATTATTACTCGCTTGTTTTTTAATTGAAACTAATTTTCCTTGCAATTGAGGTCGCTAGTACCTTCCTTTCTATATTAAAATATTTCATAAAAAATGTTTCATACATGTATACCCGAAAAAGGAATGTTAATTCTGGTAGAAATGTAATACGCAGTTATTGCGGTGCGAAGAGAACACAAAAATGCATGAAATATGAATTAGAAATAGATGAAGAGATATCTCGCAGAAGTATGAAAGCTCATCGTACGGTGTTTCATTGAGTTTTGGCAAATTCTAGAACGAACGAGTTCCCACGAGTTCGATTGTCAACAGGTCAACAGTTATTAACAAGGACTATTTGACAATCGCTATCAGATCGCTGGCAGTGAAACCAGCTCAGTTTCAAACATATTAATGTAACACATCTTATGTGATCATGTCTCAATCACTGTTTCCATTACTGTATTATTCAACCATTCCTACGTTGTTCATATTTTTAAGATCACTCAATTGTCGAAAGCTCAATCAATTAATTAAACAGTTAACTAACGAGACACTTGACAGAATCATATATCAGCATAATTTCAACTCTGTAATTATAAAGTTAATTTTATCCATAATCACATAATTGAGAAACTTTTAGCAAACATGAACAGCAAATATTATCCTTTTTCTTAAGAAAATTGTTCTTGTAAGATATCCTGGCAAAGCTTCTTTTTATGAAACACTTCTATTAATCTTTGTACTCTAATTACTACCTTTTTAATTATCATAATGCGTTTTATGAGGACAATGAAATGTTTGAAACGGTTCATTTTTGCTACAAGCTTTTTAATCATATAGAAAACGTACCTACGATGTTGAATGTTGATTATACAAATGAAACGTTTTATGAACAGGATATAAAGTTTTTTGTAACGCGCGTAACTTATGTGGAGAAGTGTAAAAAGAGAATGTAAGGAGAACGAGAAGTACATAAGTAGGTAAGGTGTATACAACAACGACGGAAGAGAATTGCTCGAGTGAGTAACTTATAATGAAGAGCCGTTAAAGAATCGTGAAAGACATCAAACGAATCTCTCTCGTTCGCCTACCAATTATCCTTTTTTTTTTNAATTAAACAGTTAACTAACGAGACACTTGACAGAATCATATATCAGCATAATTTCAACTCTGTAATTATAAAGTTAATTTTACCCATAATCACATAATTGAGAAACTTGTAGCAAAAATGGACGGCAAATATTATCCTTTTTCTTAAGAAAATTGTTCTTGTAAGATATCCTGGCAAAGCTTCTTTTTATGAAACACTTCTATTAATCTTTGTACTCTAATTACTACCTTTTTAATTATCATAATGCGTTTTATGAGGACAATGAAATGTTTGAAACGGTTCATTTTTGCTACAAGCTTTTTAATCATATAGAAAACGTACCTACGATGTTGAATGTTGATTATACAAATGAAACGTTTTATGAACAGGATATAAAGTTTTTTGTAACGCGCGTAACTTATGTGGAGAAGTGTAAAAAGAGAATGTAAGGAGAACGAGAAGTACATAAGTAGGTAAGGTGTATACAACAACGACGGAAGAGAATTGCTCGAGTGAGTAACTTATAATGGAGAGCCGTTAAAGAATCGTGAAAGACATCAAACGAATCTCTCTCGTTCGCCTACCAATTATCCTTTTTTTTTTTTATTGAAATAGGTATTCGTTTCTCGTCGGATACAGTAGGATTTTGAACTCGTTCAAATGGCCCTCGTTCTCGATCGGACCGAGGCGATTCGGTTGAATAATCGCGAACCGGTCGAGGACGCGCGTCTGCTCGAATGAAATATTGCGTGTGTGTGCGTGTGCGTGTGCTCGTTTAGGGAAAATAGAATGTACAAACGTATTTCAGTGAACAAAAGTCGGAATCGTTTCACCGGAATTTTTTTTATTATTATCCTGTTTATTTGTTCGGACGAGTTGTACCGTGGATTAATTTTTCATATTCTGTTAGCTGTTCACGAGACGAGTTATTAAGTAAACGTTTCTTCTTTCTCCAGACATTTCTTGAAGCATGAACTGCGTGGCAAGTAGTCAAGAACGTAAATGCTGACCCGTTTTTTCAGATGTAATTAGATTACTTCGCCTTCAACTATCGTGGAATTTGTTTCGCGCTAAGAAATAATATAGAGAAATTTGTATTAATTGAATTTCTTCTTTCCTTCAAAATATACCAAAATTAAATTTTTCTTTTCACGAACTAAATTAAATTCCCGTTGAATTGACGGAATGAAATATTGAAACGTTCAAGGAGCAACGAATAAAAATAACTAATTGGTTGGAGGGATTCTCAAACAATTCTGATTTTCGTTCACCTAAGTACAATTTATAATTCAACGTGTGATTATCCCTTTGATTGGATGAGCTACGAGTCACGAGTGAAAGGAACATTGGCGAACTTGTAAGAAGAGAGCGAAGTTAAAAATATTTAAAATCCTGGGAAGGTGAGGAGCCAAGGGCCAGACGTAGGGAAACGATGTCCACCGAATTATCCCTCAAGTCTCAACTATATCCCACCCCTTAACGAAATACTTTCTACTTCAGAATAAGCGTTAATATAAAAAAGGATGAAACGATAAACAGAATCCCCTGAACTCTCACTGGCTGAATAAATTTCCAAGGCGTCATCAGCCGCGAATTTTATACGATGTGTGCAAACACTCATCCATTCTCAATTTTAACGATTCTCCGGTTTTTAATGGCGTTTTTAACTGCGTTTCAACCTGGTCCAGCGACGATCGTTATAACAATTCTGTTTTTTATTGCAGCTCGTCGCCTGTTTAGTTTTTAAAATCCAATTATAAAAAAAAAGGATTCCTCTGACAATGGACCAATGAAACTGATTGTGAGAAATAAAATAAAAATGTTAATTATTTTTTCTATTTAGGAACGAGCTGCTCTTTCTTTGTACTCCCAAAAGTATATAAATTCTATACTACTTTTTTCAAAATGAAAAGTTATGTCAACTTTCGCTCGACGGTGTGTTTTTCACTTATCTAATTAAACGCGCTTCTAACGCGTGGGAGATGTTTAACATCCGCATCCTTTTTACCACTTTTCTGACGAAGTTACCCGCGAAGGAACCACGNAAGCTGCTCTTTCTTTGTACTCCCAAAAGTATATAAATTCTATACTACTTTTTTTCAAAATGAAAAGTTATGTCAACTTTCGCTCGACGGTGTGTTTTTCACTTATCTAATTAAACGCACTTCTAACGCGAGTCGCATCCTTTTTACCACTTTTCTGACGAAGTTACCCGCGAAGGAACCACGCATAATTAATCACGTTCCTCGCGCCGCGCTGTACGCGATCCTTGTCGCTGGTATCCGGGATTTGAAACGCTAGCGAGAATTTTAAAGCATTGTCGAAAAAGAGAAGCGGAAACCGGTGGCGGTTCAGGGTTCAGGAAACAAGTGGAAGAAAACGCACTGCAGAATTTAAATATAGGCGGATCTCTGTATGTGTGCGTGTATACCGCGTGAACTGGTATAATTTCCGACGCGAGACTTAAAAGGAAAGAAAGGAAATAGGTAAAGAGTATGAAAAAAATATAAAAAATCGAAACTGTGTTCCCTTTCCACGACCTTTCAGCATNTGTATAATTTCCGACGCGAGACTTAAAAGGAAAGAAAGGAAATAGGTAAAGAGTATGAGAAAAATATAAAAAATCGAAACTGTGTTCCCTTTCCACGACCTTTCAGCATACATATGTATTGTTTTCACACGATTCTCGACGCATTCTTGTACATAATGTTTTACTCTTGTAAATAAATTATCCATATGATCCGACCGGGTTCGTTCATTGTACCCCTTCCCAGTACCCCTAGCTAAATAATTTCATCTAAGAACCCATTCATTTCCACAGTTAAATCGCCTTATGTATCAAATAATCGCCTCATACAATCAAAATAACTTTACTTATATTTACTTATTATAATGATGTAAGAAGAGCTCAAGTCAAATAAAAGTTGTATGATTATGCATTNTTAATTTCATCTAAGAACCCATTCATTTACACAGTTAAATCGCCTTATGTATCAAATAATCGCCTTATACAATCAAAATAGCTTTACTTATATTTACTTATTATAATGATGTAAGAAGAGCTCAAGTCAAATAAAAGTTGTATGATTATGCATTTAAATAGAAAAATTAAGTAACAAGTACAGAGATTTGTGATAAATTCTTATTTCTCTTTCATTTACGATTCACTGAATACTTGAATGAATAATGAAAAATGATAGGAACGATAATATACAACAAATAATAATATAGAATAATATTGTGTCTTTTATCATGCTTGTTGGACTGTACATAGTTGTGATATGAAAACGAACTGGGTTAAATGGATACGACGGATGTAAAAATATCTATGCAAAGGGACAGAAGTCGAGTATCCTCGGGATGGGAATTGTTGGGACATGATATGTTTTTCGATGGTGAACGTTTCAACTTTAAACCCATTTCTGTGAATCGATTGTGATTCGTAAGTAATGGTAACTGGAGCGAAGGCGTAGCTCGGGGAAGATCGATAGGCATGACCCCGATGCGCTTGAACTTTTCATGGGTTTCGGGATATTTAAGGATGCTCGAACACTCGCAATCGCGAGCAACTTCCTCCTGGCGTGCACGATAAGCGAAATGACGATTGACCGGTTCGCTTAATCGCTCCCATAAATCAACCCCCTCGGGGCCGGGGAAAAAAACACCGGCTCCGCTCGGTTAATTAAAGGACCCCGGTTTTTATTCGCGAATTACGCAGGAAAGGAGTTGCAGAAATTCGAGTAAAAAAAATAACCGGCTGTGCATGTAATTAATTTGTCCAAACAGGAGGCCGTAATTATATTGCCAAATTAATTAAATGGTTGTTTAATAGACTCTCCATTTCGGTCAGTCAGGTCAGAAATAAATTACGACTGTTGAAACTAGTGANCAACCCCCTCGGGGCCGGGGAAAAAAACACCGGCTCCGCTTGGTTAATTAAAGGGCCCCGGTTTTTATTCGCGAATTACGCAGGAAAGAAGTTGCAGAAATTCGAGTAAAAAAAAATAACCGGCTGTGCATGTAATTAATTTGTCCAAACAGGAGGACCGTAATTATATTGCCAAATTAATTAAACGGTTGTTTAATAGACTCTTCATTTCGGTCAGTCAGGTCAGAAATAAATTACGACTGTTGGAACTAGTGACGGATTTCGTAGGAGGGAAACGAGACTGATGACAACTTGAGCAGGTTATTGATAATTAATTGGCCCAAATAAATCGTTTGGACAGACACTCCTGCGAGCGATCGGGGGTAAACTTTTAATTAAAATCTCAAAGGTATAATGTGTTGTAAAATTCGTTAATGAATAGTTCGAAACGCCGCCGGTGGAATTGTGAGTTCATTGTAATTAACTGTTTTAATTTTGAACGTTGCACTAATTATACCGTAGCTACTTTTATTCCGTTTATCGACTGAATAATAAAATACGAGGGAACAGTTTACAAATAAATTACAAATCAAGGGTCGAATGCTGACGTGCAGAGGGAACTTATTTCACTTAAAAAACAGGACTCTAGAGGCAGGGAAGTGAAATTTGTTTGAGTTATGAAGTCCGACTGTCTTAAAAAATGCAATTTTGAGATAAACAGTGCACAGTCGTCATTTTAACATGTATCACTTCCAAAAAATAATTTTGTACAGTCAATTACATGTATAATAAAAACCCTATTTTGTAATTCCGATTTACTTCATGGTTTCGCCGAAAAAAAATCGCAAAACACATCGTATATTTCTTTTGTCTCTGGAGTGGTCCAGCCCCTCGACTTACGTGGAACGTATTCGGCAAAGATGGAAAAAGTGGAAGAGAGCGTAAGGGTGCGGATGTAGACGGCAATGAAATATTCTTCCTCACAATGAGTCACCTTAATTATTCCGACCGCGATGAATGCTAATTCAACATTTGCCGCGAGCTCGCGAAACACGCACCGGGCCGCGGGTGCCGGTGCGCTGATTAACCGACACTCGAGCCAAGTTATGCTACGGTATCCTAAATTCGACGCCGCGAGGAATTGTTTATTGGCCAAACTTATTTAACAATGTTAATCAGGCCACTTTCACCCGACCGGAATCCTCATAATAATAATAATTATCATTATTTCGTCAAAATAATTATAATTACCCTCATTAACAGTTCCCTATAAATTCCAAAGGCATTTCATTAATCCTCGCCATTTTTATATAAAGTAGTAATATAAGTACACGGATTTTGAAGGTGAATTGAACTTTTTTAACCACGGGGAAACTCAGTGAAATTAGCGTGTTGTAACACGGGCGGTAACGATTCTCTCGCGAAGCTACCCTCGAGGTCGGTAGACGAATTCTGCGTGAAACGGTGCCAAGTCAAATTCGTTAGCGTTTTCAGGTCGCGCGTTTTAATTGGAAGTAATGTTATAGCGTGTGAAGTGTACCTACTACGTGTTTCTTTGTGCTGGTGGCATTAAACACGCGGCGAACGTAGAATGATAATAATTCGTCGGATTTGTTCGTAGGCTTCAGCCACCGCGCCGGTGGTAGTGGTAGTTTCGCTGATTTGTAGATTCTCCCTCGCGTGTCAGTCGATTTTAATGAAGCTGCACTCTCCGCTCTCTTAACGTCTCGCTGATAATCCAATTGGAAAATGTATTTATTACCGAAATGATTAGGAGAGTTTTGATTGTCTTATCTTTTTACTACTCGCACTGAGCAATGATTTATGAGAATAATGTAAAAATAAAAGGTGTGTTCTTGTGCATTCTTCCGGATCAGCCAATAAAATGGACTTCCCAATAATGGCCAATGAGTGCTTAGTCGATCAGATTCACGTCAGATATTTAAATACAGTGAAGAATCTTCTTATTGTATAAAATGTATGACAATTTTGAAAGTACATGACTATAAAAGAATTTAATATAGTTACTGAAATCAAAATTACTCAAAAATACAATAAAAAACAATCTCTTTCGAACAAAAAGTCACTTACAAACACAGGCATTGTAATTACGATTTTTCGACCACATTATAGCGCTCATATCACTGAATATCAGCAAATTCTGATTAAATAATGACCAAAGCTCGTCAAATTTGACTTTCCTCTTCCTGAAGATTTACCTGTCGACCGAAAAATATTCTCATAATATAAGGACGAAAATTTTATTCCCGTAAACGAAAATTTTTGGGTAATTTTGTGGGTAACATTGACAGTCATCTCGGGGTCTTCCCCCTTAAGAACGGGTTAAAAAGGTGAATGAGATGAGAAAGGCGAACGGTTCCCAAAACGCTAGAATGGTTCCAGCGGCGAAAGACCGCGGAGGCAAACAATCGATCATCGAGCGAATAATCTAGGATTCTCGGCCGTTTCCCTCGTTCACCGCTTCATTTTACTCGTTCGATTTCTCACTCGGTGAGTTTCGCCGTGGAAAAAGGACGCCGGGCCGCCGGAATAGAAAGCCGGAGGAATTGCGTGTGGTGTTCGCCGCGACGCCGCCGCCGCGCCGTTCAAAAGGGGTCGGTAGCTCGCGAGCGATATCACACGTACCCCTTGGAATCGCGTTGAACGCAAACAACGAGCGAGAGAGAAAAAGTTCAAAAGGAGTGAAACGGCGGCGGCGGCGCGGCGCCGAATGGCTGATGGCGAGAGCCCTTTTCAATTTCCGTCGGAATCTCCTCCTTTTAGAGGAGGCCTCCCGTACACCCGGCATAATACCTATCCTTCGTCCGTTCGATTTCTGCGAGCGTACCACGAGAATTCCTTCAGACGCCGTGAATTAAACGCCCAACGACCTCTCCGCCCTTCCGATACTTCATATGTAGGGAGCGTTTCGAAACGATCACCTACGAAAAGAATCGTTCAACCGATATGTCTTTGGATCAATTTTTATTTAACCAATCAAGAATTTCTATCACTCTACTTTATTTATAATAAAAATATGATTAAATATATTTCTGTTCACGTCACGATTTGTATCTCACTCGCGTATTTTTATATAATTTTATATTTTAAATCGATAATTTCATTCTTATAAATTATAGAAAAATAAGCGTGGAAATTGTGACAGGGTGGAAATTGTGAACAGAAATTGTAACTTTTTAAAAAGGTAAAGTGTTACTAACAAATGTTGAGTAGAAAAATCAGATATTGAGTAACCTGAAACTTACATACGTTTGCAATAAACTCTGCAGTCGTATCGTTATGGCGAATAAGGAATATATGTATCGAGAATCTTGCTGACAAATCAAAGCCCGGCACGGAAAACCGCAAAAACCTCCAGGCTGGTAAAAATATTTTGCCAGCATTTCACACGAACAAAACGGTTTTTTCGAACGCACGCACGCATCCGTGTGTGCATACAGTTCTCAACACATTTATTAATCCCGCAAACAAACCTACCTATGCTTTTAGTTCGCTCCTGACAGTCACGCAATCGACAAGTGACGATCACGTTAACAAGTGCGAATATTCCTCACAGGCACACATATAAACGGATTAATGTATGTGTATATCACTATTAATTATCCAAATAGGACAAAATATTATCGACAGATTCAGTATTACACAAAATAAAAAAAAATTAGTGATTGCTTGTCTTGGTAGAATTGTCAGGATATCAAAATGTGGACATGAATAAATAAAATATGATTTTTCAGAAATCAAGAATAAATAATTTAATCATAGAAGTAATACGAAATTTTATTTAAGATTATATGAATGTTACATAAAAACAACGATGAAACATTAATAATTTTTAATGGAGTCTCAAAATTTCTAAAATGAGGGATTCTTAAATCTTGAATTCTCATGTCAAATGACAGAATTTTGATTCTATTTATAAAAAAATATTTTGTAATTATCATTTTTTCTAAAACGTCATTGCTCCAAGTATAGAACACAGATTTTTATTACATGCCTTAAATTTTTGCCGGAGATCTAAGAGCTTATACAACCATAATAAATTCAGTATTGAAGAATTATTTATATCATGAATTCGATTTGATTTAGAGATTCTGTTTTTGCGCTTCCTACTAACTTATTAATAGAAGGACACGTATGCGTATGCACTAGGCGCAGTACATGGCTCGTAATATTCCATGGAAATACGTTTCGAAACGCGTTTCGATATCGTAGTGACCACGGCTTTTCAAAAACGCGCGTGTCAAGCTAAAAAAAAAGGGGATAGTGAACTCGCGTGCTGGGACGTGTATACACACGGTTGCGATTTACCGGCTGTTCTCGTTTCTGAAACGCATTCTTTCGGCCTCGTGCATTGCGTTACGTTTTCACTGGACGTTTCTGCCCGGCGATCACGAATAGTTGAACAATTTCAGCCGCCAGCCATACGACCAGTCGAAATGGAAGTTGATCATAACCGAGCCATAGAAAAATTTGATTGCCGAGTGCTGGGAATGATTTCGCCCTTTTCCTGGAGAATATAAGCGCGCCCGATCGGCCCACTCGGAATCAATAAATGTGTTTTCGACTTTTTCATTTCAGATTTTCAGATTTTTCTCACGACTCCGGTAATACGATTACTCGTTAGGCAAACAAATGTGTTACGATGCAATTTTAATATTTATAAATATGCACAACAGGTATTTTTGTAAAAAGCATTTTTTGCGTTTCATGAAAGCTTTTAGGCGCTCAGTTTTTGTTTCGATCTCGAACAAATGCGAGTGTATTGAACAATTTATTACATACAATTGTTGCACGCGTGTAGCTATTATGTAAAAAATATGTAAACAATGTACGATCGAGTGAAAATTGCGACACAGCGTAACGGGAATTGTTTAAATAAATAATGGAACAATTTCAGTAAGGGTCGAGTCCGTAATAAAGTTTACTGATTTGCAACTACATCCGTCCCCTCCTAAGTGGTCTACGTCGCGACGTCGTCGTCGTCGTCGTCGTCGCAACGAAAAGTAAGAAACTAAACTACATATATACACGAGGGGTCGTTTTAAAATTCAACAGCCAAGGCGGCTGCCACCGACAACAATACATTTGCATATCAAAGGTACACCTGCGAATAAACTATGCGGAAGGAGGTCGGAAATCTCCGGCTCGATGCGCAAGTGATTGTTGGAAAAATATTCCGATCCACAGTCCGTTTCGCGCGCAATTAATGATTCTTCGTAAATCCGTCGATGGTTAAGAATGAATTCAAGTTAACGGAGTTCAGTGACCTATGCTAACTATAATAGTACAGTATTCCCTCGATAAATGCTTAAGAGATCTTTATATCGAGTGCCACTTCCAGTAAAAAAAATTCAGTCTTGTGCTAGAGAACGTCAACCGTGCAAGCTTCTAGTTTATTAGTTCTGTGATGATATGGGCATTAACATCTTCCATTTTTATAAAAAAAGTAAAAAAGAACATTTATTAAATGCCTCTAATTTTTTAATTAAAGTGAGGATCTAATCTCCGACGATTTGAAATACTTCATAATTAATTCCTTATAAATTAATTTGGAGATTTTTCAAAGCCTACTGGAGTGACGTATTTCTCATTATTTTTAGAATTTGATGAGTTATAGATTTGGTTCTCGCTTACAGAAGTTGCCAATACAAATTCCTAAAAACCAATTTCTAATGCAAATTCCTAAAAATCAATTCCAGGATTTTATTCAACGATTCACTATAAGGGGATTAAAAAGTGTAAAATGTATATTTATAAAATCCTCAATATCTCAAATTCTGTAACTTAGCCATTTAGTTTTTGTCCATGAAATGTATTTCAAATTTTATACATGATAATGCAGGCATGGATGCTAGAACTTAATATTCGATGTTGCTTTAAAGTTGTATGAATCCTTACATAAAAACAATGACAAATCACCTAGTATTAAACTTTTAGCAGGTATATTACGGCTCATACAACTAATGTCTTACAAAAATCGCAATGGCGAATTCTTCATTTATCAAAAACAAGGAATTTAGTGAAGAGAAGCTCTATAGGGACATAATCAACTTCATTCACTTTCGTCAATCAAATCAGCCTTCTCTCACTTTGATCACGCTATTTGGTAGCCTCGCCTGGTAAAATCGGGGATGAAAGAGTTAAAAACACGTAAGGGCGCGTGTATGAGTGGCGAATAAAAGGGAATCCTATCTCCTTAATTAAACGCTGTTGGAGTGTCGTTATAATCTAATTTCCTCGGCAAGGGAGACGTCGGTAAAGAGACGAGGGAGGAGGGACGAGGAGAAAGACAGCGAGAGAGAGAGAGTTGCGTAACAGTGCGCGTCTCGGTTCGCCGATCAAAGCGGGCGCGTTTGGAAAGTACGTATACGTATGTACGTATCTACGTACGTACGTCGGGAATTCTGCCTACTGATTTCGAATGGCAGTACGCACGGTTAGCTAAGCACCTTTATATACTCGCGGGCACGTAACGAGGGCCGGCCTTAATATCATTGGGACAATTCTGAGTCCTACGGGCGCAATCTCTGGCTGTCCCATAGAAAAGAACGTCGCATGGAACGATTATGGCAACTTTTCAGGACCCTGCCCTATCCCTAATTCTCCTAGAGAAGTCCACGTTTCAAATTTAACTGGAGAACCTGCTTCCCCGAATTTTTGTCTCTCGTGCAGCTTTTTTATATGCCAATTTAATTCACACGTTAAATGCAATTCATATTACAATTACAATCGCGAAATACTTGTTCGTTTTTTAATAATAAAGTTAATTACAATCATTCATCGGCGAACAGATCAGTATCAAATTCAGTCAGAGGAGTAATATTAATTATTCCTGGACGCGTGCAAGGATTTATTTAATATATTGTTTACTGTTCCGTGAACCTGCATATTTATCAACTTTATAATATGATCGTATATTGGAAAAGCAATATGTATAAATTCGTAATACAAATATAAATGAAACGATGAAGTAGTTATAAACGAATGATGGATATGAAATTGTTGTATAAAACATCGATATGACGTCGAGCTGTCTGCAACATGCATAAATTAAATACTGCAATAAATTCAATTCGGATTCATGCTCATTTTATATACAGTGACTCCCAATAATATCCGGAAACAGTTCAAAACGGAATAAGTTCTTTAATATTGAGCCAAGTAACTTAATTTTTTCTGGGCTTTTAAGAGGCTTAGTATATTATGTAATGTGTAACAAACAATTAAAATAAATTACTGTTCGTCAAAATCTCGAAGAAATAAGAAAAGATCTCGATTTTTATCTTTTCTATTGCAGTATGGTGCGCCACGACGATGGAGTGTGCTCCTACATAATAATAGCTATCAGTCTTATTCTCTTCGACAGGGAACGTCAGTTTCGCAAACACGTAGCCCTCGTTAATTTCGACTGCCTCTTCTCGTTCGGCCGTGCAAGATGAAAAACAATTAATTCGGGTAAAATAGCGTTTACCCACGGAATTTTAATACGTTGTTTATCGACGAACCAGTGGGAGATTGGCGATATCATCGCGTCAACCGACCTGCCTATGTGATAAATGTTTTCGCACGTTTAATCTCCCTCCAACGGAATTTTAATGGTTTCCTTAGGATTAATTTCCCGATGACAAATGGAATCGCCAGCCCCCTTTCGAATTTCTTTCCCCTATACATATATTCAAATATATATCATTTTTTTTTGGTAAATCAGTCCAAGAGAGGGATGTACAGGCACCTCAAACGATTTTGAATCAGGTGCAATTGAAATTCGCCCAAAATCGTTTGAGAAATGATATGCAAGTGTTTGATACGTAAAGAACAATTAAAAAGGAAAAAGAAGAAAGCATAATTATAAAATATATAATATAATTCATAAGCAAAAGAAGTACACATTTAATATACAATATTTATATATTCAATTATATAACATAATCCATAACCAAAAGGAGTATATGTATATTTAATATACAATATTTATATATTCAATTATATAACTTACTACAACTGGGGTTCTATTTCATTATCCTTACAAATTCCAAGGACCAACTAAAACTAGACTTGTTTATTTAACAGCCATCGATCATTAATATACTGTTCCATCACGAAGCCCACGGCTCTGAATCTCAAACAGGAATAGCAAACGCGCGGACGGCCATAAATCGAGCGAAGAAACATTGACAGAGTCGTTTTGACGTCGCACCTTGGCGACAAATTTGTAGATCGAGTAAGTAGGCGCAGATTAGAATAGCTTGTTGCGCGTTCTAATCCCGCGTTAAACGAACAGGTTGATCTGCGAGATCAACCGGACGGGCACCGCCGCGCAGGCCAGACAGACAGACAGAGGAGCGGTTTTCGCCGAGGTGGAGCCGGCGCCCCGTCGAAATTATGCAGCTGTTCATACAATCGTGTTAGACGGGTACAAGACAATCGTTTCACGTTTGACGTGTAAACAGGCTTATGCGGAAGGGGTCGTAATGCGTAAACAGACACAGTCTCTGGTTACATTAACAGTATAGGATGGTACACACGGCTCTGACTGCGTGAACCAACGAAATCCCTGTCGGAACTATGGAATCTGATTAACAGAGACGAACCGTTGATACGATTCGGCTCTGCGCGGGTCGATAAGTGCGCTCGAGACGTTCGTAAGTTCGCTGCTGCTGCTGCTGCTGCTGCTGCTGCTGCTTCCCATCGGTTATATTCCTTAGGCACGTGGGAACGTGTGTAGGTCGTTAGGTACGCGCGTGTGCGTGGCCTGGTACCCGGTAGAGGGAAATTGGACGGAATCCAGTTTGGTAAAAATGGAACGAACAACGGAAGCGAGACATTTATGTAAGTGGAACGTGAAACGAGGATGGGATTGACTTAATTTAATTTTTACCGATCAGCTATAGCGAAGTTTCTTTCGTTCCCTCGGAAGTGCATGGGATCCCTGGATCTCCCTCTCTCAGCCGCGATTGGAAGCCGGATTTCGGGATTTAAGTATTAGAAGTCGGGGGCAAAACAATGTATATGTACGAATTTCGAGGAGCAACGCCGAATTCCACTTAGAGTTGAAAGTGAATTTGTAATAATCTCTACGTACTGGGGTAGTAACGTAATCGCGTTTTACATACCCACCCCCCCGGTTAATGGTAACAAATTAAAACTTCGGTGTTCGCAACTTTTTTCTAGTACCTCGAGCAGTTTCACAATTAAAAGGTGCAAGAGTTGAAAAGTTTCGCGCTGGCAAAAAGTATCGGCTTGTTAGCAGCGAGAGAGGAATAATTGAGCACCGCCGCCGTGTTAAATACAATTTTCAGATTGCGCGACGGACGCGATTTTTTAATACAAAATTAATCGACGCTTGTACAAGCTCGAGGGCGGAATTGAATCCCCAATTAAGCTTGACGGAATTATTTGTAGGCGAAAGATCAAACCACCCGTTTTTCGATTCGGTGTAACGTCAGTGGAATCGTCAGTCACGATCCGCGCGATAAAATCAACACCAGAACTCGTCTCTGACCAGACGGGGTTAAAAAACATGAAAAAGGAGGTGCGAAAAAAAAAAAGGTTGGTAATAGAAAGAAGAAAGATTATCAAACAAAGAGATCGACCAAACCCGGTGATAGCCGGGCCCCGTTTCCGGTATATTCGATTTCCTGCACGCGAGTTAAAAGGAAATTGATTCGAACGATGCGCCACGCCGATCGCCCGCGCATTTCAATGTTAGGCTTAAAAAAGCCTGTGTAAAAAAAGAGATGATCGAGCTGATGGGAACTAGTGCCGAAAGTGCTGTCGGCACGGAATGAAACCCTTCAGCGTTTAACGCTTCTCGCTATTCGCCGGGACAATTGTCTAACCGCTGGGATGATTCCAACAATTAAGGGGGTAGTCCTTGATGGGTTTAAAGGAATGCACTTTTAGTCCTTATATGAGAATATTTCCCGGTCGTCAGGAACCTCTTTAGAGGAAAGTTAAATCTACCGCCGATGTTTTGCAATATTTTTGATTATCGATCAAACTGAGCAAAAAACATCAAAATTGTACCGATACGTATTAGAAAAATCACCTAATCTCTTAAGATACAAACTCAAATATTTGGAAATAGTGGTAATCTACAATTAAATAATTAATTTTTAACAAGATATGTTCAGCAAAAACGAATCTGCATTGAACCCTGTTTAGANTTGTACCGATACGTATTAGAAAAATCACCTAATCTCTTAAGATACAAACTCAAATATTTGGAAATAGTGGTAATCTACAATTAAATAATTAATTTTTAACAAGATATGTTCAGCAAAAACGAATCTGCATTGAACCCTGTTTAGAATAGGATAATCCACGTTCCCTTTGGTTAGAGAGGAACGACCTATTCTATTTTAAACCGAAATTGATTTCATCAGTACAAAAGTAATGGCAGTCACATTAAACGCAACGCGCGGGTCGAATTAATATCGTTCATATAAATTAGTATAACGTGATCACATTAATTACCATAATTAAATGCCGATATGACATGAATATGTACAGATTCCTCGACGCTTTCCACACTTGACAAACTCGCCGATTTGATTATTAATACCGCGGCCCACGTATATGCTATTCACCTTTCCATTGTGTCGTTCCCTTCCATTCTCTGGGCTGGGTATCTTTCCAGCATTATGAAATACGAAAATCCGAAAGTGAGACGAAAGGAGTCAATTTTCTCTCGTTAGCGTGAGAACAATGGAGACCGCATCATTAAACGAAACGAACGGCGAGCCGTACTGAAATTTACTTTTAATGAATATTGATAGTTTAGCGGGCCGCGATCATTTATTTGTGCCCCGCACCAGCCGAGTTCTCTCCTTTCAGCCGGGACTCTCTTCCCACGGAGTTGCACAATAAACTGATGATTAAAATCTTTCATAATCGTGTAAAGAAATTCGCCGGCCTTCTGCTAAACGAAGTTTCATATTTATTGAGTTTCGCGCTTGCCGCAATATCGTAAGTTGTGGAATGATTCTCCCCCGCATCGTTTCCGCTTCCTCTCCCTGTTTCCTCCTTATCTGCATATGTACGAGCCTATTTTTTTCGTACCACGATAAAAGGCGATCATAACACGGGCAGATGATCTCGAGTTACGATCGGTATCAGCATGTAATCTCATTCATTTAGTCAAATTCTCTCTTCTAAACGAGATCTTAGTATTCCTCGACGCGCTACCCCCTCTTCGCGATAAAATCGTCGGAATCTTTTCAATCACGATTTGATTCATTCAATGACGAAGTCCTCTCGTATACAGAGAGAGAGAGAGAGAGCTTCGTTAACCATTATCTTGTCTCGGTATTTTTTTTTTAATGAACACGGCGAGCTACCCGGGAAGCTGGAAAAAGCGTTCTCGATTCTCGCCCGGCGAGCATCGCGCGGGGCAAGAAAAATAAATCCGTGGAAAATGTTATCCGCGGAAACTTTTACTTATGTAGCCGTTGCGGTTTCGCGGAACGATAAATCACCCGGCCACCGTTCGGCCTCCCCCTCGTTCCCTCCTTTTGCCGGTTTCCGGATATTTCTTCCTTGTAAAGCGATTACCTGACACGGTCGGTGCACGCAAATCCCATCGCGATTAACTAGAGCCTGTTTGCAAGGCGATCGGTCAATCAAACCTTCTAACCTTCTAATCGATGGGTACGGGAGAAACGAGTAACGCGGGCGGGCGGGCGCGGAAACACGGCGGGGCAGCGGCGTTGGAAGGTGGCCGTGGTGCGACGCGGCGCCCCTAATGAATATTGATCCCTCGAAGGTGGCAACTCGCCACCGGCGCGCCGACAGAAGAAACTAGATCAGTACCGGAGGAATTTTAGTCCCCGGTCGACTGTAATGGGTCAGGCTCATCGGGCAGCATCGCGTAAGTAAGATAAATGATCCTCTAATGTCTGTATTCCGCAACGGCTGCAGATGAGCCGATAGAAAGCGGTTTACTTCCTTCGGAATCGCTTCGTCAAAATCCGAACCGAGCCACCCTCGCCGATTTCGACATGTAATTATAGATGACTATTGAGATCGCTCCATTAAACGTTCCAGCCACCCTTCAACTTTATACCTATTAAGTCTTACATTAACATTTTAACACCGTGTCCCCTGTCAAATAGTCGAGCCTTTCTGTCATGTCGAAATCAGAAATAAAATCCAGACCGAGATTTCTTTCTTTATTTACGAATAATAATTTGCATTATACTATTCTGATTTTATATGTTTTATAAGAATATCTATAGAACATCGTAGCATTTTTTTATATATTGTCAAAATGACGCAGTTCTAAAACAAAAAGTACAAAATAGAAAAATCGTCAGAAAATTGTTTATAAAGAAGACAATTATACGATATATAAAAAAAATTATACGTAGAATCTTAGAGAATATTTTCAATATACAATTAAAATTTCGAACGAATCGATTGAAATTTGTTTGAGTCATTAGTCTTGCTAACTTGAAAAATGTAGTTTTGAGATAAATGTTGCACTGTCGCCATTTTACATATATCGCTTTGAAAAAATAATTTTATACAGTCAATTACATGTATAATAAAAACCCTATTTTGTAATTACGATTTATTTCATAGTTTCGCCAAAAATAAATCTCAAAATATGCTCTAGGATAGTCTGAACCCTTAATTAATTAATTTAACTTTTGAAAAAGTCAAAAATTTAATACAGGGAAAAGTATTAAACTAGTGATAATAATTAGCAAAAATTTAAATTGTCTTTTGATAGTAGAAATAGCGTTAAGGAAAATCTCTATTGAGATTCCTTCTTTTATTTATGAATACTAATGTGTATTATACTGTTCGGATACACGCGTTCTCTATATTTTCTGTATATTTAATTTTTCCATAAATGTAAAATGGCCACAGTTTATTAATACGGCGCGGGAGAGAGAATTGTTAGAATAAATCGCTGGACACGTTTATTCGCAGAAGTATCCTTTATTACCTTTTATTTGCATTTTAATGTACTATTGTAAAAGTTGGCACTATAATTTTAAAACAGCCATTCCGACGTTTGGGGACGTGCATTAAATAAATCACGATGGTTGTTATTGACCAGCGTTCAGGATAATACAACGATAATCGTTTTATGGCCCCGTTGTAAAATATCTTCGGCTGTAGGTATCCGCTATCTGGTTCAAACTATAAAGAAACAAGAGTAAAAGATAAAACGCACTCGTGCGTACTCCATCGATCGGAAAATTTTCAAACGCGATAGGTGGCTGGTGCCTCCCATTTCGCGTTTGCGTTGATATATACGAGATGAAAGGCAAATAACAAAACTAAAAGGAGATCAATATTACATTCAGTTCGGAGTAACACGCTATTTATACATCATGGCTTCCACTACATTTTTTTTATCACCACTTTATTTAATAGGAGAGGGAACGCTTGTTATTTACCTTTTAAAAAGTGCCACGGCGAAGTGTTAAGATATATTTCAAATATTTCACGCGCCGTGATGTCATAGTGTTGTAACAGGAATGAAAGGTGATATCATCGGCGAATTGCCAATGATGTCATCTTCTTAGTGCGATTAATGCATCATTCCTTGCATTCTGTGCTACCATACGCTTTAGCATGGAACGAAGTGAAGCACGTTCGCCAGACGTCTCGGTAATAGCATTGTCAACGCCGGCCTGTAGAGTAGTAAGAGTGTAATAAAACCCCCTTCCACTTGGCGCGTTAGCATAAATTTTTATCAGATACACTATCGTTAAAGATAATAAAGTCGTAAGTTATCAATGTCGAACTGACATTCGATTACACGGAGTTTATACAGAGATATCACATAACGAGTTTGGATAAAACTTTTATACAAGTAGATTAAAGTTTCGCATGTCAAGAAAAGACGATACAAAATTTAATACAGGAAGTTTCGACACTCCTTTTTCAGATCGAGAATCCAATTATTGTTAACTAGTGGTGGAGTGCGCGTTTAAATAGGATTGTATGAACATCAAAGTGCCGTTCATATTTTTCACCTTTCTGTTTAATTAGGTCCCGTCCGTTTTATTTCCGAGCCGTTCGATCGGTTTATACTTATTAATAGAACTCGCCGGCGAAAGAACGCGACGTCGGGGATCGGGAATTTCTCCTTTGCTCCTCCTTTTTACTGCGCCCGTCCGTTTCCTTCGATTCTGATTTCAGTCGCTCGATAACGCGATCTCAAAGCGTTCCTTTCTAACGGACATGTACCCCGAAAACGTATCGAGCTATAGCTATACTGTGAAAATGCGTGCTTAATGAAAATTCACGAGCCAATTGTAGGTTCGTGCGCTCAGACTGCGATTAGACTCGCGGAGGTTGATATTAGAGAGGAAATGAATCTTTTCATTTGCTTCGTCCCGTGTTTGAGAAGATCCTGATTCTGGAAGCATGATAACAGTATATAAGTTTTCATACCGGATATTGGAGGAGAGTAAACAGGACTGTGTAGTAACACATGTTAGGTGGCCGAGTCTTTATAGAAATAGAGATGTTTCGAGCAAAGGAAGTTGAAACGATATTTCCAGAAGTTTCCTTCGTGAAAAATTATTATTAAAGTTAAAAGTTGCTAGTTCAATGTATTAAATTTCTCTGTTTATTTCAGTATAGATAAATATATGTATATCGAGGGATGGTGGTGTTCTCTCATTGGGTTCCAGATCGATTTTGACAAATAATATTTGCAGAAATTTCCCTCGTGAGCATAAAGATTATTATTAAAAAATGTAGAATAAAATCAAGTTTCATGTATTAAATTTCTCTGTTTATTTCACTGTAGGTATACGTATATCGAGAGATAGCGGTGTTCTCTCATTAGGTTGGAGGCCGATTTTGAACAGCGTTGATCTCGACGGTAGCCGGTCATCTCTGCAGCCTGTGTCCAGGCACATTGTCGACGTGTCGTTACTTGGGTGCTGGTCACCGCATGGATTTTATGCGATTTTACTCGCACAATTACCGTGCACCGCTCCCAGAAATTTGCGGTTCCAGTGGTCGATCGTTGACTACCGGCCACTTGTTCGCGTAATTAATTCTCCGAGCAATTTATATTGTCCTTACACCGTCTCCTTCCGCCAGCTCTCCCTATTAAACCCTTTCTATACTTAGAGACACTCAAATCCTATGCAATGTATATTGTACCTCTCCAAAAAATGTTCATTTCCATGATTTCAACTTTCACATCGCCAGTTTCGTATAAGGAAACGTGGCTTTAGTTGAAATCGGCTCCAAATTAAAACTAGAACTTCTGCCATACGTTTTTCATAAACTCGGGTTGCTCTTCATACGTCGGAGTACTGAACGATTAGGAAACGAGGCTCTTCGCTGATGGAGCTCGTTCGATCGTCTGGAGGGCACGAGACGGGAAAAAACTAGCCTCATTTACTGCCTCGGGATTGACGTTCTCATGTCGAATCAGTCCACGACACTTATTCGCTTTTCGCATTTATACCCGCTAAGCCACTGCCATATCCGAACCGATAAAACCCCGAGTATGATTAAAATAAACTTAACTAATAGAATATTAATTCTTCAATTCATTAATCATCGCAAATGATTGATCGATCATTTAATCACACGCGTGATAAAAATAATGATAATTTCAGAATTTTACAAGAGCTTCATGTTATTAAAGATTATCAAGGCTCATTGTTTCTCAACTGTTCTTATGCACTAATATTTTTTTATAAGGAATAGCCTCATTGTTCCTCAGCTGTTCTTATGCACTGATATCTTTTTATAAGAAATTCCTGTATCATTGCAGGAATTGAGAGTGAATTTGGTGGAAAATTGAACATAATTGATTATTTAAAGACTCATAATAAAAATGATGATGCTTTAAGCATCTGGGCTCGAATTAGATAGGTTCATTGGTAATCTTTCCAATCATTTCTGAAAATACCTTCATGTAATTATAATTAGAAAGGACCTGTCCCACTATTTTTGGTAGCTTACGGATTAATAATTTTTTATAACGAATTCCTGTATAATTGGGGAAGCTGAGAGTGAATTTGGTGGAAAATTAAGCAAACGGACAAACGGCGGGTGCGGTGTGTTAAGAGTAAGACGGGGGCCGGGCGAGAGCAACAATTTTCCCGCGGCGGCGTTACAATATCGCTGGTTCTGGTAGTTAAGTACACGCCCACGCCCGACACCGGCATTTCCGCCGCAGTCTGTGTACAGTGGAAAATGTACAACGCCACGTGCTAATTATACCATAACGAGCAACACGGCTGCGTCCCTTGTACGAGTCGATAATACAAGCGCGTTTGTCTTTTCCGCGATTAAAGACAGGCTGCCGGTTCCCGGCCGGCGTTGTTAGCCTGAACGGCCGATGATAAATCAACGGCGTCAACCCTGTGGACGGGTTGCGAATGACGGAAAACAGCAAGCTCTTTCCCGCTCGTCCCGGCGCCGATCGGAGATCGCAACTTTGTTTTAAAATCCACACGGCGGTCGTAAAGTGATTAAACTTTCTGTTTGAATTGAGCAAGGCCGCGCGAGCCTCTCCCCCGTCCCCCCGCCGCCCGGCGGGTAACTACTTTTAATTAAAAGTAGAAAGACACTCCCCTCGCACACGGCTTGGCATTGAAAAGCGGGGGAGAGAAAGAAACCGGCTCTAATTGTTGTAGATTTATCATGCTCAAACACGGAATAAAACTTGGACAATCTTTCCACTTCTCTTACTTAAAGACGTATCAATTACCCGCAAAGAGATGATTACATTTATACGTCCTGCGGAAGTTGAAATAGTTAACTTATTAACACTCGTTCCACGACGAACTAATTTATTGTTATTGACACAGGTTATTCGGCGACAATCTTACTTATCTCAACCTCTGATCCCTTTTTAACTAAACCCTTAACTTTTTTAAACTAAATAATAACTACATCTTTATATAATAATATAACAATATATTCTAGTTTCATCAGTCCAAGAATAGGACTTCGTTTACACTTTGGAAAATTTTCATTTATTTCTAACAAAATAACAATATGAACTCCATTTTTTTTTTACTTCTGCAGAATTAAAAACCTATCATTTAATCGATGCGTGGGAGGTTTAATATTAAGGAATTAAAACTGATGTATATTTATATAATTCAGCGATGATGTGCGCGTGCACAATCGGGATTACAAATTGCATTACGTTTCTTTGGCTCGGGGACCGTAAATTTATATCCACGTGTCATTACTATGCAAGTTCAGGTACGCGAAATGTATCAAGTGTACGATTAATGGGGGCCGTTTTAATGTCGCTAAAAGCACCAATTTGTTTCCAGAATTAGAATGCATTTACAAAGGGTACGCACTGCCGCGCCGCGCTGTTTACCCCGTAACTCTAGTCGCACCATGTGTCTTGATATCGCGTTGCAGCATTCGTTTATTACACATGAAGCGTAATCGTTTGTGTAATTTCGCCAATTTAAATATGTGCCCGCTTCTACGCGCGCGCGTTCCGACGATCATTCCCGCGGGCGAATAAAAATTATCAACGCGATCCGCCCGACGTTATTTTCAATAATAAATAATCCGCGCGTCTCCGCGTTTTTAACAGTCATCAATTGTTCCGTTTTTAGAACGTTTTTACTAAAAAAAACTGCATCGTTGGAAAACGTTAGACGCAGCGGTGAATAAGCGGTAGCACGATTTCATTAGTTACGTACACGCTCCTCGCGTATCGGGACAGTTTATCCACGCGAAAGATAATAAAAAAATTGACCTCTGCTTGCAGTTGCGCCGATAAACTGCAGTCGAAAAATCAAGATTTCCTTCTGAGAAATGCGAGGTAATTTATCTANCGCG
Source organism: Ceratina japonica (assembly GCA_019453355.1). NCBI lineage: Eukaryota > Metazoa > Arthropoda > Insecta > Hymenoptera > Apidae > Ceratina > Ceratina japonica. The sequence goes on along the minus strand of SMSR01016176.1, from coordinate 314,304 downwards.
AGCCTCTCCCCCGTCCCCCCGCCGCCCGGCGGGTAACTACTTTTAATTAAAAGTAGAAAGACACTCCCCTCGCACACGGCTTGGCATTGAAAAGCGGGGGAGAGAAAGAAACCGGCTCTAATTGTTGTAGATTTATCATGCTCAAACACGGAATAAAACTTGGACAATCTTTCCACTTCTCTTACTTAAAGACGTATCAATTACCCGCAAAGAGATGATTACATTTATACGTCCTGCGGAAGTAGTTGAAATAGTTAACTTATTAACACTCGTTGCACGACGAACTAATTTATTGTTATTGACACAGTTTATTCGGCGACAATCTTACTTATCTCAACCTCTGATCCCTTTTTAACTAAACCCTTAACATTTTTAAATTAAATAATAATTACATCTTTATATAATAATATGACAATGTATTCTAGTTTCATCAGTCCAAGAATAGGGCTTCGTTTACATTTTGGAAAATTTTCGCTTATTCCTAACAAAATAACAATATGAACTCCATTTCTTTTTTACTTCTACAGAATCAAAAACCTATCATTTAATCGATGCGTGGGAGGTTTAATATTAAGGAATTAAAACTGATGTATATTTATATAATTCAGCGATGATGTGCGCGTGCACAATCGGGATTACAAATTGCATTACGTTTCTTTGGCTCGGGGACCGTAAATTTATATCCACGTGTCATTACTATGCAAGTTCAGGTACGCGAAATGTATCAAGTGTACGATTAATGGGGGCCGTTTTAATGTCGCTAAAAGCACCAATTTGTTTCCAGAATTAGAATGCATTTACAAAGGGTACGCACTGCCGCGCCGCGCTGTTTACCCCGTAACTCTAGTCGCACCATGTGTCTTGATATCGCGTTGCAGCATTCGTTTATTACACATGAAGCGTAATCGTTTGTGTAATTTCGCCAATTTAAATATGTGCCCGCTTCTACGCGCGCGCGTTCCGACGATCATTCCCGCGGGCGAATAAAAATTATCAACGCGATCCGCCCGACGTTATTTTCAATAATAAATAATCCGCGCGTCTCCGCGTTTTTAACAGTCATCAATTGTTCCGTTTTTAGAACGTTTTTACTAAAAAAAACTGCATCGTTGGAAAACGTTAGACGCAGCGGTGAATAAGCGGTAGCACGATTTCATTAGTTACGTACACGCTCCTCGCGTATCGGGACAGTTTATCCACGCGAAAGATAATAAAAAAATTGACCTCTGCTTGCAGTTGCGCCGATAAACTGCAGTCGAAAAATCAAGATTTCCTTCTGAGAAATGCGAGGTAATTTATCTAGAGCGCAGGCATGAAACGAATACCCGGGGAAAAAACGTCATTGGCACACGCATCGCGTGAGGCTCGTCCGAATACAGAATTTCTCTACACAGTAATTTCATATATAAAAACGCACGATTAATTTATCGAGAATGGAACTGATTAAATTTCGTAAATGTTCCCCGAATATCTTATGTTATAATTATTACAGTGAAATAATAGTTGCGTTGTGTTTGTTTGAAGTTTGACACGCGAAGTACTCATTTTTACAACCGACGCCTAGTGAACCGCATGAAGGCGAGCCTTATCAATTCCGACCATCCTTATCAATTATTCAGCTCCAGCAAATTGTGCCATAATCAAGCGTGCACGACGAACGCGAGCGTATAAAATAATTCACAGGCGTAACTCGTGTAGCTATTATACCGTTACGCAGGGAACATTAAGCAATTAGAAGAAAACACAGCGATACGATAAGTTCGTTAAGGAAAAGAAAAAGTGGATCGTGCGGTTCGTTCATTATTAAATAACAAGCCCGTATCACATAATTATCAGATAAACTCATGCATGTTTCTTGGTTATTTATAAATCTCGCTGCAGCAATCGCAGCTTGATTAATGTATTACTTCGTAGACAAACATCCGGTGCATGAAATACCAACATTTATTTCGTTGACACGCAAGAGGAGGACGAATTAAAAATTCCCAATGAAATAGATCAACAATTTCCTATCGATTCATTAGAATTCCCGATCCACCGGTAATGTGTAATATTATTCGGTTTTATTTGCACGTCCAATAACATTGGCCAAGTTTATATTAGCAAAATCAATATGGTGTAACATATTCCGGGTGGTAACACAAAATAAACTGTTGAATATCTGGTATACCAGAAAGCAAACGAAAATTTCCCTTAATAATTCTATTTATCTTTGGGCACGAGAAAGAAGTAGGAAATGTGTCGATGGAAATGTTTTATACAGAACTTTATTAATGTAATATCCAATATAACTGTTAACGTATAAACCCTTACATAAAAACACTGAAATTTTAACAAGTATTAGATATTAAAGTACTAAAACACAGCATCAAATTTTTAAAATGTTGCGAGATTATTACAAAAGTTATTACACTTTTAATTCTTCGAATGGCAGAATTTCCATTTCATTTATACGAAAATATGAATGCAACAATCAGAGAATTTTGTAAGTTTGTGTAATCCTTTTCGGAATATTGGTGAGGTTGATATTAAAGTTTCAGTCGTAACAGAAATTTATTTCTTGAATAACAAAATTAAATACACGAAGTGTCGTATTGTAGAACGAGTCGACATAACGTCTTGAAACTACAAAAATTCCCATGAGTGGGACCTATCTCAGATCCTTGAAAATGAAGAGTAAATCGCCTGCGACGTAGATGTTTTATTACGGCTATATTTTCAATCTTCGCCTCAAGGACCATACGAAAACTTAGCTCAAACGTGTGTAAAGCCAATAAACAAAGCTATCGCCACATTTTAATACATGATTTAAGAACACTTTAAAGTTACTTGAAATAATGTTAATTTCAAGGACAATTATATAATAACAAGTATACAAAAGTAAGAATTATAGCACGTGTAGACAATTCCAATCATGTACGATCCAATAAAAAATCCCAAAACTGTGTATTAAAATATTAGAAATGATTACGTTCCTAATTCCTTATGAAATTGCTTCAAATATTGAACACAGCTTTTTATTACACGTCTTAAACTTTTGTCAGATATCTCACGGCTCATACAATTTTGCATCTGGAGCATTCATTCCTTTGTTTCAAATAAAAAAATTTCCACATCTTTCAAACGATTCTCTCGTTACATTTCAAAAACTGTTTCCTTGAAAGATAGTACATAGAATCTTTTAATTCACCGTTATCAATTCGTTCACAAGTTCTATCGCAATCTTTACTCCAAGAAATTAAATTGATTTCCGTCAATCAAAAAGAAGCTGATTATCTGTAATCGTCAACTGCATTATCTCGGCTATCGCGTGTCCTCGAACGTTCGAAAGGAAACTATCAGGAAGTCCAGGAACGTCCCTACGCGGCGCGTCAAGGAGCGCGGGACACGCAAACTCATGACCGAATGCAACCTTATCACCTGTTCGTTGGCAAATCGGTCGTATATCAGACACGTTGCGGATACGTGCAAATCTCACGGTATCTGACGACGACGACGACGACGACGGGGCGATGAGTCGTTATCAGCGAAAGCGTGGCCGTGTACCGAAACGTGAGCGGAGCCGATCGGAGAGTTCCGGTGCGCGGCGCGGTGACACGGCGACGACGCTCGCGTCGAGTGGCGAAAGAAGAAAGCGCGGCGAACAAAAACGAAACGCGAAGGGGAGGACCGTGCGAAGGAGAAAGAAGTGAACACGCGGAAAGGAGATAAAGATAATGCTAGGGAGCCGGAAACGAAGGGAAAACAATAGACTGTCGAATCTCTGCGCGAAGCCACCGATCTTTTGTCTACGTTTCACGTCATCCACGGAGGTGTCACGGTGAGGATCGCGGAAATAAAGAGTCACGTACGCAGCCGGCCGCGCGGAGGAATCGTTCTCTTAACGATCGGTGATACAGTCGAACTAAGGAAGCCCGATCCAGCGACGACGACGACGACGACGACGACGACGTCTGCCTGCCAGCGACGAGGCCCACGAGATCGTCCTCCGTATTGTGTAAGTCCCTCCTTTGTTCTAAACGCGGTTTTCACCCGATCCCAGCCGCGCCTCGTTACTCGCGAACGTGTGCCTAACGATCTCCTTTTTTTAAATAAATTATCTGTTCGTTTGAGAAAACCATCGGGCAGCGAAGGTTATCGCCTGCCTTTCTTGACGGAGACAAAAATGGCGTAGCCTCCAATCCAATCAGACAATGTGTATGTGCCTATATATATACAAATAAGACATATATACAGAAAATTCTTGAGGAAATATTTTAAGGAAATGCGAATTAGAAATATGTTCGCATTGTTCGATGTTACGTCTGTTCGAATTTCTCACAAGCCCCATAAATGTTCACGGTCTGATCATAATTGATATATGCAGTTGTATGGACGCGTTGATTTGTAACGGGTATAACACGAGTCACCTTGCCCGCAGGGGTGAATGAACTTCACGAATGTCGGATTATAAATGAGCTTCTCGTGCGTTGCGTGTGAATGACAAGTGCAGAAGGGATTGAGTGGCTGTTCGGGGTTAAAATTCAGTTTCAAGCGAAATGGGCGTCTGAATGAACCAGCAAATTATAACACGTAGATATATACGGTGATCCCGTTGCAAGGATCCCCGGCTACAACATGCGCATAGTAATTGGCTAGATAACTTAAATAAATGAAAGAATTTAAAACGGAGAACTGCGCTTTTTCCAGAAATCGTAATAATAATAATAATGATAACAACGCTGCGACGCGATACGCGGAGATTGAAATAAAAATTATATGGGATTTTTATACAATTCCCGATAACTCGTGAAATATTATTGGTTTTGAATCCAACTCGATCGTATTTTTCATTTCTGCTTTTAAATTAATCAATCAAATCGGATTGCCGTCGTAATCCGGGTATCTTTAGTTCAAACTAGGTTCGTGAGATTTTTCAAACGAACCGTGGCCCCAGATCTGCGCGTCGGTTCATCGGGCTTCGCCTTTTATCTCTCGTACAATGTTTACCGACGGCATTATTACATTTGTGAACGGTAGACTGAATATTAATGAGCGGGCGAACGTGTGAATCTAGAATCCGTTTCCAATTGGCCTCTGTCCTCCGCCGGTGAATTTCGATGTGCCATTTTATGCGAAACGATACTTGCGGAACGTTATTTAAACACTCAATTTAGAAGTCGTAGTAGAACAGAATCACGAACTTTATTTTCATTTTAATCCAANTGAATGAACTTCACGAATGTCGGATTATAAATGAGCTTCTCGTGCGTTGCGTGTGAATGACAAGTGCAGAAGGGATTGAGTGGCTGTTCGGGGTTAAAATTCAGTTTCAAGCGAAATGGGCGTCTGAATGAACCAGCAAATTATAACACGTAGATATATACGGTGATCCCGTTGCAAGGATCCCCGGCTACAACATGCGCATAGTAATTGGCTAGATAACTTAAATAAATGAAAGAATTTAAAACGGAGAACTGCGCTTTTTCCAGAAATCGTAATAATAATAATAATGATAACAACGCTGCGACGCGATACGCGGAGATTGAAATAAAAATTATATGGGATTTTTATACAATTCCCGATAACTCGTGAAATATTATTGGTTTTGAATCCAACTCGATCGTATTTTTCATTTCTGCTTTTAAATTAATCAATCAAATCGGATTGCCGTCGTAATCCGGGTATCTTTAGTTCAAACTAGGTTCGTGAGATTTTTCAAACGAACCGTGGCCCCAGATCTGCGCGTCGGTTCATCGGGCTTCGCCTTTTATCTCTCGTACAATGTTTACCGACGGCATTATTACATTTGTGAACGGTAGACTGAATATTAATGAGCGGGCGAACGTGTGAATCTAGAATCCGTTTCCAATTGGCCTCTGTCCTCCGCCGGTGAATTTCGATGTGCCATTTTATGCGAAACGATACTTGCGGAACGTTATTTAAACACTCAATTTAGAAGTCGTAGTAGAACAGAATCACGAACTTTATTTTCATTTTAATCCAAAGAGGTAGCTGTAATTTCGACGCCACGATTGTAATTCAAACGAGGAGTTTCCAACCTCGCGGAAATGATTTCTTTCAATTCCGCTAGGAATTTATTACACACGTCGCGTTTCATTATATTTTTCCCTTGGCACATTTTTTTCAGGTTTAATGAAATATCCTGCCATCCACCCCACGGGCGGAGGTGGAAAACGCAACGCCGGGCGCCGCGCCGGGAGTACAGAGAGATGATCGATTTTATCATGTTTGCCGAAGCTAGGTTGAATACTAATCAACCTACCAAGGCATTTCAATATTCTCTCGTTTCATCTCTCGTCCGTCTCCCTCCGCCCTTCGCGTTCCGCCTGTCGAGAAATCCACTTCAAAAGCAATCGCGATATTTGGACACGATGTTCATTACACCGTGCGAAGCGTTTCGGGGAATCATAGACTTCGTTTCGCCGCGAATTCCTACGTCCTCCTTCACCCGTTTTCTATCTCCGTCCGGTGTATTTTTATGTTCGCCGCATCTCCCGTTCGAATTTCATAGCGTCGACGTTTCCCATAAGGGAACAAATACGAAACTGTCTAAAGCGTACGCAAACTGCAAAACTCAGCTCGAATGTTAACCGAACTAAAAAGTGGAGGTGGTTTGAGGGAGAGACTTAGGTTGTATGAACCCTTACATAGAAACAATGACAGAGTATTGATATTTTAACAGTTACTAAATATTATATGAATAAAACACAGTACAACATTTTGCGAGCCTATTAAATAAGTTATTACATCTTGAATTTTTATGTCAAATGACAGAATTTTTATTTCGTTCATAACAAAATGTGAATGCAACAATGACAGAATGTTTTCGAGGATATTATTTAAGACATAGAATAAGAAGTACGCAAAGGTAAAAAATGAATTAAAATACTAGAAATATAAGTTAAAAATTCCTTGTGACCAAGAAAAGCACCCCGGATAATTTTATAAATATTGGGATTATGGGGTTTACAGAATAAATCTCAAGTTTCCTCCTCATTTGCAATGCATTTAGATATTCGCCTCTCCGTCTATACCGTGGAAAAAATAAAAACGCGATATTCGAGCGGAAAACTTTCAACGCAATTAAAACTGTAATCGATTGTTTTAATCCCCGCGATCAAACTCCCAATATTTCCTCTCTCTTTCTCTCATTTTTAGTTAAATTTTAACTCTCAATTAATATTTCCGTTGAACGCACCCGCCTCCCGTGACGCGTTATTCACATTCGAAAACAAATTCTATTATACAATTGCACACGACTTCCTCACTTGCCGATGTCCCGCGTCCACGTGTGCATTAATGCCAACTAACTCGATCGTAAAATTGGAAGCCCGAGTTTTACATTTTTTTGCATATCCAGTTTGAAAATACTCTGAATACAAGACTAATGCACATCTCCCACGCAACATCCAAATTCGAAAATCTATTAAGCCTGTTCTGTAACGTAGACGTACGTACCTGTAATATACCTGTGAATAAAGTCTGCGCAAGAAACTCGTCCAGGCAGCGTCTAAATGCGCTGCGAATCCGTGCAGCTTTTTTCTCTGCAGCTGATTCTGCATACTTTTTGCATTAGCGCTCTTGTGAGAAGCTGTGCGATGCTCTTTTTTACGCTTATGCACAGAGGAAGCTATGAATGATATTCAGGAATTTATCTGGCAAGGACGCAAGAAATCATTTTAGATGAAATTGTATACGTTTACACTTTGCATATTTCTTCTGTAAGCGCGATCGTACATTAACGTCTCGAAAAGGCTCGGGTTACGTTCTGCTGGTTAATTAGCCGGTTATAAGAAGCGAATGATGATAAATAACAGTTTCATTTAGTGTGCACAATATCGCGCTTGTATTAATGCAATGGCTGCGATTACTCCGGCCGGACGATTATTCTTCGGACATAAACACGGAAATGAATATCGCGGACGCGCGCCTCGACGAGAATTTAATCGTTTTAATACAAAAAGAGAAAAAAGGAGGAGGAGCGAAATTCATTATGGGGATGGCTGCCGCGTGCAGGTTGAAATTTTCCAAATATCGGCGAAAGAATTCCGCAGATTCTAAGGGCCCCCGGGAAAATTGTAGGAAATAAATGGCGAGACGAAAACGAGCCTGGCGAACGTAACACTACTGTTGTACGCATGACCCAGTTGAAACAATTTATCAGCGCCGCAGACCGTGCGGCTTGCTCTGAAAAAGGATAAATAACAGATAACGAAAGATAAGCCGCGGGCCAATTTATCGCTACCGTCAACAGTCTCGCGGGGAGAGAGAGTACCGCGGTTGACGCGGATGATACTTTACGCGAATGTGCCACCGCGTAAATAGGAAGGCGACGATCACTTAGACTATGCTAATGAATTTTACTTACAAACCAGTTTTCAACGGGGCTCGCGGTATCGATACGCGCCAAGTTTCTTTCACGTACCCGTCCCGTCGGCCAACGTCATACGTACTACATACTTTCATATTAAAATGCGAACGACACACCGAGTATCTTTAGACCGCTTTATTACAGCCGACTCGCTTCAGACTGAAAAACATTTACATCTCCGGTGAACTTCTCGCGACGATGCGTGAATCGAATTTCAGATAATGTCGCAGTACGCCGGATCGGCTGTGCCTTGCGATCTCGGGTAACGTCTAACGAATTTCGATCACGTAAAATGAAACTTGTACCGTTTTAATAATGCCATACGTTTTCTCGATCACGTTCGATCACCTTTAAAGGTGATCGATCATTGTTCCGCGAATCTCGCCTTATATGACTCAACATATACGTAAGAATTCTCGATCAAATATTTCCGGGGACATCTATAACGAAAGAGTGATTTAGACCGGAGATTTGATTCGTCGATACGCGGGAAACGGAATGCTCGCTAATCCGCTTCGATTTGATCGGTGATATCCACCTGGACGACGGGTCCAACCGGTGATCCACTGTCCGAGAGCCGGAGACCCTCTCCTTCCGGCAAGAGTGACATTAGAACCACGTGATCGAAGGATCGGGTGCGCAAGCGTGTTCGATCGAGCGGGCGGGCTTAGTCGCGAGCGTACACGTGCATTCAAATGAATCTAGTCGCGTTCCAGTAGTTTCCAGTATCCGCGAAGAATTTACGCGCAGCTAGCCTGTGCTCGTGTAAGTGTCGTGTTGCAAGAAAACTCCGCCGAGGGAATCTGAAGAGCTCCGTGCCACGTGACGACGTTGGTGAGTGATCCGCGGAGAATCCTAACCGATGATTGAATCGGAAAATCGAATTCCCTTGCCCGAAATTACATCGCGGCGGGGCTGCGTCGCACGAGTAGTTCGCCAGACTCGCGACCCACGTGCGACGAGAATATCTGTTTTACATACGCGACACGGTCGATCGCGAACCGATGACGCCTGTTGCGTGGACGTCACGGAATCGGAAAAATTGATCCAACCTTTCGTTTTTCTCAGAAGCACCGATGCACCTACGGAAAGTCGCGACTTGCGCTCATGCCAGCTGTTAGCCTGTCATCCAATCGACCTCGTCGACGGTGCAGCGCTGTCCTTCGCGAATCTACTTTGTTACTCGGTGCTCGCGAAAATTGAACGATAATTGCGCGAGTTAATTTGAAAAGAATTCGTGCGACGTCTCTTCCTTTCCCGTGTGTCTCTTTATCGCTCCGCGCTCACGTGCCACGCGCCTCGTTACGCGGACACTGTCGATTAAATATTACAACGTAGGATAGTAGATAAATTTTTGTTTGACGAGCTGCTAAATATATCACGAGCGATAGGGTAATCCGTATTATTAGAAACGTGGCTCTCTCGCTATCAATCCTTTGTTTTTAAGTATTTGTTTACTGTATCGAATTTCAAGGTCGATCTTAACCGGTACGTATACACAATCTACTGTACGAAAATATCTCGCCCTTGTACAAAAACTGTTCCAAACATTAGTTAAGGAAACAGCCGAGTTCCGAGAACACGTCTTATCTATTGTGAATTATTAACGCATGTTTCCTTATTATTTCAGAATTAAATTGATACATTTTCAAATTATTTCCTCCTTATTTGCAATTGGAATTTCAGATTTAAATCTGTTCAATAAAATATTAATGTGCCTTTATTATTTCAGTATTAAATTCATACTAAAGTATTTATTTTCTAGTTTCAATTAGGATTTTATATTTCGCGTATTTTTAAAATTGTTATATACTTAATATTTCTATTATTTACAGATTAGAAATCAATTAAAGATGGTGTCATCAGTAATAGTTGAAAATGGGAAGGCCAACCCACCGAGGAAACCTTCTGCAGTGGGTATAGGCCCAGGCAATTACCGTTTGGTCGGTTGGGACATGGATACTACGGGAAAGAAAGTTATTGACGAGATATGCCAAATAGCTGGATACACACCGAGTTCCTCTTACTCCCAATACGTAATGCCATACAAGGACCTCGATCCTCCAGCCATGAAGAGGCACAATATGAAGGTCGTGACCATCGGCAAGTTCCGCGCGCTCAAAGACAATAAAACAAATAAGGTATATCAATAATCCTATTAATATTACGAAATTAATATCTCTCTTGTTAAATTGTAAATTTTTTCGCAGGTATTGAAAACTAAGAGCGAGGTGTCTGCCCTGGCTGACTTTTTAACGTGGCTAGAGTCGATCAGAGGGGACGCAGCCGACGGAGTGATATTAGTTTATCACGAACCGCGTAAAGTCATCCCTGCCATGTTACTCGAGTCACTGAAAAAGTACAATCTCTTAGATCGATTTAAGGAAATTGTAAAAGGATTCGCAAACGGATTCAACGTCGCCGAAGTGAAATACGCGAATACAGTTCGAGCATACACCCTCAGGATGTTATCCCGTACCTTACTTAATCAAGTACGCAGGCTAACGAAACAACTTCGTAGAAATTATCTAACTGCAATTACAATTGACGTTATCATGCCTTGAATGGAAATTTGCGGTAATTCTAGGAAAAACAGTTAGACAATGCGAAAGACAGAGCGCGCTTGGCCTTACAAATAGTACAACACTTAAGTTCGTTAGAAGTGACAAAGGGAAACGATGCTAATGGCAGCGGCGACAGCGATAGTGCCATGAAGAAAACTACCGAATTCATTAGAGAATTCGTTCAACCGGTAGAGGTAGAGGAACAGGAGTACGCAGGTAAAATAATACGGACGATCAATTATATTAGAAAAAAGAGACTTTCTTTTAACATATTATTGATGTCCTTCCAGAATTAAAGATAGTATTTGAACGTCAAAATAGCTTGAAACCTATTTTCGGAGTTCTGTTTCGTGTAAATCGTCGGGAACGTCAACATGCTAGTCCATTACGACGGCTACTCGCCGAGGCGGGGATAGAATATGCCCAGTTGAGAGTACGTATTATCCCTGACAAATGTATATACACCGTTCGGGGCTTGATTATTTTTATTAACAGTGCTAATATAAACTATTCAAATTATTTGCACCGCAGGACGCCTGGAGCAACGCGAAGAGAGACGGTTTAGAAAAACTAATAAACGAAAAGTTGCCCGCGATCGAAGAGAAGAAAGTCGAGGATTTGCTAATTCTCCTCGAGGGCCATTTCGACCCTGACAAGAACCCGAAGTTGGGGGTATCGGTGGATAAGACCGTAATAAAAATGGAATCTAAGATCAACGACGACAAGCAAAATAATAATAAGTTCGATTCCGGTACTGAAAGTCCGGACACCACTACCTCCGACTCGCCGCTCAAAATAAAGTCCGAGTCTTCTGACAACAGCACAATCGTTGTAGAAGATTAAGAACTGGATTCAATCCCCGTTCATCCATTCAGTGACTTTTTAACTAATTATAAGAACTATATTTCTTATCGATAACTGAGTTTTCTAATCATTCCGTTCGTTCTTATCATAACGTTATCCTGATGTGATAAAACGTGGGTGTTATTCGTTACAGTATTGTATTTAAGTTTTTATTTTTGTTATAACAGAGTAAACCATGTGTCATTGGATGACACAGAGAACACTTAATTTAGTTAACGAAAAGATGATGTACAAATAACACATTAATTTTCCTTTAGTTAACGATTAAAAGAAAGAAGGATATTTAATTTCTCGTTTTGTTTAACTATTAGTTTTATGCTCATTGATTTTTATTGATGTTGTAACGAGTGATTGTTTAGAGACTGTCGACATACAAATATAATGAGACGTAATTACGCATTTTTTTTCGTTTTCATCTTTTTGAGATTAGCAATATGACGTTCTCTTTTTTTTACTTAATACTAGTGAGTTCTGCGTACAAAATACATTATGATATTAAATATATAATATATAAATATATATTTTTGTACCAAAAAGAAAAATGTTTAGTCAAACATTGCGCATTTGGTTGTATTTACACGTTGAATTTCGTTGTACTGAACAGCTAAATAAAGACTTATTGGAATCGTAACTTTCGCCTCGGATTATTAACTTCTTTTTTTACTTCCCTTCGCCTTCGGAACCCTTCTGGTATTCAAGTCACAAAGTATAATTTGCAAACAATTAAGCTTTTGCCCGGCATTGTTTTACGTTCTGCAGCCACGTTAACGGCACAGTTAAAGGAAAAACCAACAAAAGATTTCAGCGTGACTGTTCTGTTCTGTTCTGTTATAAAGCGCGGCTCGAAACGGCGCGGCCATCGAGATAAAGTCAGAAATGAATTAAATATATGAATGCCTATGCAGTGGACCGTTGTATCCGCTTATGGGCTTCCATAAACCATGCCATACGCCACGGAGCGTAAACAAGGCTGGCGCACCGAGTAGAAGATTAAAGAAGTATTTACTTGCTAAGGAGAGTATCAACGGCGAATCCCTTCAGAGCTGGCCAAGGCTTAACTGTTCGACGGAACTTCGCAAACACCAACTTGTCGTATTCATCGCAAATTTCTAACTGCCCCGCGATGAACCGTACAACGAAACAGCGATTTCTACACTCGTCCTTTAATCCGCGTTAATACACAACGCGTTTAATTGAAACGCGCTAGGCATTAATTAAACTTACTGATATTTTAATTATCGACCGTTTAATAACGTTGACGGAAAAATTGCTTGTGTACAGTCAGTTATCGGATAATCGATTCTGTATTATTAATTTCTTTTCACGGCCGAGTAAAGCAGAAAATGTTCCCGGGATTATTATGCAAAAAGAAAATCGGGAGCCCGGTGGCCGCACGAAAGTATACTATAATAACAATTCCAGCGACGACGACGGTATTTATTAGCATCTGCTTAATCAACCAAGCGATCGTTTCGTTAATAAATATCGCCTCCGGTCGAGTGAGATTTTTCTTAAAATTAAAAAAATCGGTATGTAATTCTCGTTGCGTTTACAGTTCGAGTTTTTATGATGAACACTTTCGTGATATGCGGGTAACGGATGCGTTTTCCGTCTTGAAGCGTAACAAACGATAACGGTCAACGATTATTGCTGAAGCCTTGGCTGCAAGTGAGGACGCGTAACAAACGTAATTATATCGTAGAAGGAAATACGCGCGTGCCACCGTCGAAACGGACCCCTCGTTAAGAGAGCGAGCCCGCGGTCAGGCGCAAGAAAGCCGCGATTCGATTTTCATGGGAAAAAAAGGTTGGCCGGCGCGCGCGCGCGCGCGCGTTCCGCGGACGATGATTCACTCCGGGACCAGACAGGCAGNCGGCCGGCGCGCGCGCGTTCCGCGGACGATGATTCACTCCGGGACCAGACAGGCAGACGGAGGATAACGGGAGAGCAATTTCCCCGGGAATCTTCTCGCGGCCCGTCCGAACGCGTGACATTCGCGATACGCTCTATCAGAGCTCTTCCGCACATTCCCGGCTCTCGCAGACCGCGAACGCCGAGAAGCCGAACCGATTCACCTTCGCACGCTCCGGTTGCATCCGAAAATCGATTGACGTTAACTCATTTGAATTATCTGACGGTATGATATACTGTCAAGTTTCGTACAACGAAAATTGATACGCTTTTAAAAAATCGGTAAGCTCTGACACGGTCAATGACAGCAATAGGCGATACAGTAAATGAAAAATCGTGATCAACGCGTCATTCTCACTTTTTACCTAGTCGCATGTAGGTAATGGCAGGCCGGTGAGAAATAAAGTGCCCGGGGACCGGAAACTTCGTTAGTTTGTTACCGAGAGTTTGCGAGATGAAAGGAGACGGGATCAAATTCATTCAGAGCGTTAAACGTTCAAAGTGTACACGTAAGACGTGAGTTACGTACAATGGGAAAGAAATGCTTTCTAGACATTAAACGAAAGTTATGACGTGCTTAATTGCGACGCTAATTAAAATACAGAGGCGCGAATGCAAAGAATTCAGAACAAATATGTACAGGTATATCTCAAACGATTTTGGTCCAATTTCATTTGCACGTGACTGGTCCAAAATCGTTTAAGGTGTGTACATACAATGGTACATATAAGGTGAAGTGTACATATAATATATGAAAGAAATGTGTAATTGATTTCTTACGATGTTAAATTAAATGGCTTTAATACGCCATACATTTTTCGTTACTTAAGAGCCGCTTCCTGGAAGCTACCAACGTGTTTGATCGACCACTGGCATTGACCCAAAATCAACGCACCGGAAAAGTCAGCAACCGGCTAAGCAATTCGCCTTTTATGCATGTCAGAATCGCGTAATGTTTCGCGATTCCGCCGGTTTGCTGATGCTTCCTAGAATGGAATGCACTGACCGAGCTAGGAAAAGAAATCGAAATTAGAATTTTCGTGTCGAAAATCTTATACACGCGAGAAATATTTCTCATTAACTCTTCTCACAGGAACAATCAGAAAGTATGAGCACGAGCCTAAGCAATCAAGCTGATTTCTTTTACGATTCATCCATGATCGGTATTTCCCTTTCACTAAAAAAATATAATCATTTAATATCTGAATTCTATCGAAATTCGTTTGTTAAATGAAATGCAATTCCAACGAGCATAAGTAATCCAAGAATGATACAGTCCAGAGGTATCCTGTAGGAGGAGCGAGGAATAAGATGCGTAGTCCGCTCGAGGCCGTCACTGTTCTCGAGGAGGACGCGGTAAAGATGGTTGTTAGTGGAGGCAGCGAGCATGCATTAACAGTACTCTGGATGGGCCGGTGGTTCTCTGGTTCCCTGATTTCCGTTCCTCCCCTCCAGGAGACGGTACCCGTTGGAGGAACGTTTACCCGCGGAGGGAGAGAATCCTCGGCACGGCCGCGGTACACGCGCCTCAGTTCATCGGGAATCTTCGTGAAAATTGCATCCCTCTATATCCGTATCCTCCGTCACTCCGCAGGAAGTGTGTTCTCGCGTGTTTCCGCGCAGCCAGGATAAGAAGAACAGAGCCACACGCGGAAGGATCATGTGGATCGTCCTGTTCGCCGGATTCTGCACGGTGGGTGCCCCTCCTCAGACGCGTCTCCCTCGTCCGCGTGAATATAATTCATCGGACTCTGACGTTTTACGCCGACTGCCGTGGAGAAATTATTTGAGATTAATGTCTCCGGAAAGGGTAGACCGAGATTGAACGCGCCGAAAACGAGCCGTTCCTTACAGTTTTCGTACCCTCGTTTCTAATTTGTTTATCGACTTTATTTATCCCGACGAGTCCCGCGCCGAAACGTTCACTCTGATTCCTTTACGCCGCTCGCTACTGCCGGTATTTCCATCAAACTTTTCCAATTTCGACTTCTCTTTAAGGCTGTAAGGGGTCGGAGTTAATTAAATCGAAATCGAAAAGTTATCGNAACTTTCGGGTCTGAGCGTTTAATGGCAGCTATTAATTTGTACGGGATTTCAGCGTTGAAACGACGTCAAGTTGCCAAAACGGCAACGGGAAACGGGCACGGAGTTTAAGGCGCTATAAACAGCTCCTTGCGGTNGAAAAGTTATCGTTCCCTTTTCATCGAATTCAAAAGCCTCTCCTCTGTACAGAATTAATAAGTAAAAAATTTAATCATATAGTTTCGAATCTGCTTTTTATTCCTTTGAAATTAGTTTATATATATATATATAAACTCTCGGGTCTGAGCGTTTAATGGCAGCTATTAATTTGTACGGGATTTCAGCGTTGAAAAGACATCAAGTTGCCAAAACGGCAACGGGAAACGGGCACGGAGTTTAAGGCGCTATAAACAGCTCCTTGCGGTTCTTTCGTGANCAAAAGTTATCGTTCCCTTTTCATCGAATTCAAAAGCCTCTCCTGTACAGAATTAATAAGTAAAAAATTTAATTATATAGTTTCGAATCTGCNGTTGAAAAGACATCAAGTTGCCAAAACGGCAACGGGAAACGGGCACGGAGTTTAAGGCGCTATAAACAGCTCCTTGCGGTTCTTTCGTGAAAAAGGGAAGACGTATATACGTATATAAGTATATAGTTATCTAAAAGGGGATCTCGAGAGAAGAGCCGAGGCAAGGAGGACCGTTTCGCGTAACAGATTCGGCTATTTGTCTCTTCCCGTTAACTTACCGTCAATCGAATCGGGCCGCGCCGCACGCACGCGTAACACTTTGCGTAAACTCTTTCGCACGCGTCATTATACGCAATTTCGCCCGCTCGCTTTAATCCGGTAATTTAATAACGCCCCGCATTATAAATCGCCGTCGGCTCCTCCCCTATCCCCTTCTTTTATCACGGTCTCGCAAATAAAATGTTAAAAGCCAGAAATCGGGAACGCTCTCGATGGACCGATACGGTATACCATTCCGGAGTCATACTTTACAGAGTATGACGCCCGGAAAAGTAAAACGCTCGGCCGCTTCCCGATAACGAACGCAATCTATGCGAGTACAAACCCGGCGATACGTCGCGCCGTATAACCGGCGTCGAGTTTCCCATTACTATTACCGCTATAATCGTTTCTATTACTATTCACGGCCTAAATTGAATTCCCCGACGGGAGAGCAGGTCCCGGGCTCGCCCATTCGCCCAACGATCCGAGCGGTCGAAAAAAGGCATTAACGTCTTGATAAAAGTTCAACCATATCCACGACCCCGATGCGGGGATCCATACCTCTGATCCGTTTAATTCAAAACAAGGCTTGATCAAGCTCGTATTAATCGAAACTTGTACGCCGACTGTCACTGCACGCACTAGCAAAGATATTTTTTTTGTTATCTTTACCCGGTGATCTCTTCTTTAATGCGAATAGTTCCCGTTTAACGATTTGGAAATCATCGTCGAGCGTTCCAATTCCTCCGAAATTAGATCGGTCCCGGACCTCGAGAGCCAGGAACTTTTTCTATCTTTCATCGTTTACTTTCCTCGCTTGCTTCCTGGTTAAAGCACTATTACGATAATAGCCTCCAATGCATTACAATAAGAGAGCAATCAGAAAGAGAGTATAGTGTCAGAGATGTAGCGAATTGGGAATTTTAAGATGTGACGTGATTAGTTCGCAATGACTCCGTTGCTAATAATGTAACAAGCCGAAGAAAAACGTAAAAATTATTTATAATTCTGTATGATGCGTCTCATGCTGCTTATGCATGCAGTCGTCGAGTAGTTTACCATTCCTGTTTCAAATTGCTACCTACGTGTCTTCATTTAAATTTTAAACTACTGTTTCCCACTTCTGGCGAAGTGTCGAAACAATTCGACCACTTCATGCAGATATTCATTCATGATTTTTGCACGTAACGTATAACGAGCATCGGGTACGAGTACGTCTGAAAGGAAACAATTCCTCGCGCGGTTCGTTAGAAACTGTTTCAGTATTTAATGAACTTTAAATATATACGCCACGTGTGTGAAGAACATTATTTTTTACGACTGTTGAATGCGGACTTGATGCATCGATTGCCTGGAAGAATAACGTACATTAATAAGTTATCATAAGCATTTAATTGTTACTTATATTGTTAGTGAAGTATCGTTGCAATTTTTAATTACAATGTATATAGTGTTCTGGAGTCATTTGATTATGCTAGAATATCACAGCAGTTCCCTAATTCACCAGGCAATTAATTTCGCGTACGTTGCGTGTCAATATTAATAATTATATGGGAAGTAATTTGATGAAGTGCACTGTTCACAAAGGGCTCGCCTATCAAGCGATATCTGACCGCTTGTTTACGATAATTAACATTTACCAGCGTAATAAAAGCGATTGAACAAATAAATATTTCACTCAATTGATATTACGTTATTAATTATGATAATGTTCGCCGCACTATGTATTTTACGTGCGTGATAATGATTATGTGGTCAACCTGGCAGTTCCAATTAATTTATTATCTAACACTGGCTGCGATTAAATAAGTGGTATAACGAAAGTTACCCTAATAAACCTTCAGTATAGGCTTCCCTTTTGGTTCAACCATTTCTTCAAATCTGCAGCAAATGTAATAAATTCCATCCACTAGGAATATGTATAAATTTTTCGGGATAAATAATGAAATTCAATAATTGGAATTATCCATGATTTATCAGTTCATCTTACCTATTATATATTTATAAAAATCGGATTCATTATCGTTTCAACTATTCCCTGCATTATTTCTAAATGTAATAATTGAATTCATAGCGAATACCATAAATTCCATCCACTAGAAATATACATATTCTGCAGAATAAATAATGAGCTTCAACAATTGGAATTATCCATGATTTATCAGTTTTACAAAAATCAGATTTATTTTTGTTTCAACCATTCCCTGCATTATTTCTAAATGCAATTATTGAATTCACAATCAATACTATGAATTCCATCCACTAGAAACGTACATAAATTCTACAGAATAATGAAATCCAACAATTGGGAGAGATTATCCCACGATTTATCAGTTCATCTCACCTATTTACAAAAATCGGATTCATTTTCGTTTCACCTATTCCCTGCATTATTTCTGCACTACTTCAATTTGCATCGAATACTATAAATTCCATCCCCGAAAAACATGATCCTCCGTCAGAAGTAGTGGAATCGCGCAAGTGGGACAATCCATGATTTATCAGCTTATCAATCTAATCTATATTTATGAAAATCGAGCAGCCTCGGGAAGGATTGACCTACCTCGGGGAGAATAACCATGACCTGTACCACGATTATACGTCTGGCTGGCCGTATACACCGCGATGGTCAGTCCTGTACATATAGTACGCATATAACGAATAACTTAGGCGGGCACCAGAGCGTTTCTTTACACCGTTACTCCTATTGAAGTCTGTTCCCCGTTCGCGTGCTGGCCGGCTCGCTTTATATCGAAGTTTCATGCCGCACTGGACATCGGCACGAGCCTCGGAGGGCCCCGCGCTTCGCCTCAATATCGAGTAAGAGGATCAAGGTGATCCGCGTTAATTAAATCCTCCTACTCGCGGCAGAAGAGGCCTCGCGTACCGCAAGAAACGACGCCGGAGACACAATAGATTATGAAGTTTTATTAAGCCCGAAACGGGCGCGCGATACACGGCCGAGAAAATCGTAATTTAATTGGCCGGCGACGCCGGATGGTCATTCAATATTCAACGATATCGTTTAGGCGTTCAGAGAGGAAATGACCGTGGCTGGGACAGTAACACCGGTGCGCAGGCGTTATTTCACGGTGAAATAGCTCAGAAGTTTGTTAGCAAAGTATGTTAATGTTTAATGCACTCTTACTGCCGCGGAACGTCCACTGAACTATGAAATTCCCCGTTACCGCGCTCACACTGTCGTTTCTGTTTCATTAACCAGAGCCCCGATTATGGTATTCCGTCAGGATCTTAGGCGTACCATTTCTTTCCACCGCTGAAACGAATGCGATTAAAGGAAACTTTTTAAGAACGCAATATTCCCCGGCCGGGGTACGTAGGGGAGCCGGGTAGTTTAACGGGAGAATCAAGGAGCTCACGCAGTTTCACGTAAACGAGCCTGCATCAGATAACGTCATTTTTTCTCCGAGACAAAAAGATAACTCGGGTTATTTCATCCTCGTCCAGCCGGGAGTTGAAAGAAACCGTTCCTTAAATTGGGCCACCGTTTACGTTCGGTGTAAACGCGAGTATAACGCGAGGCCATCGCGTGCTTCCCCGAGATTAAAATGCCACACGAGAACGAGAAAAAAGTATTTCTCTTATATATCTTTAACCATTAAGTGGCGCAATAATGTGTATATGCAGTGCACGATATATTATAGGGTACTAATTACCGCTCGCGGGAATCAGTTATAATGGCTCCTCTCTTCGGAGATATCCTGACGTACCAAACCGTAGCGAGTGTCGCCCCGGGCGAAAAAATGCGTAGACGAACGGCGACGGGTATTGTTTCAGGTTGCCGCGACCGTTGCCCAGGATTACGAGGTCTCTGACATCCAGTGCAGCGGCGCAGGATCGGCGGCCGATCTCCTGACAGCGAAGATCAAAAGGCCAGTCGGCTTCAGAGGGGCGCCGCTTTTTGCCGACGACAGATCCGCCAATCCGCTCGCCGACATTCACTGCCAGATCAGGCCAGATCCCAACGATCCCCAGGAAGATAACTACTTCCTGAAGGTGACTGACTTCTCGAGATGCGGCATCCTGAAGAGAAATGTGAGTCATCGATCGTGATTTCGTTAAACGTGATCGACAGCCGGCATTGTGCGTCGACGGACGACGCCTGATCGATTAAATAATGGGATCTCTTTCCACCGAGCGAAATTGCTTCAGCGATTCGTTTTATTATACGAGGCGCATTCCGAGGCACGCGAGACATCCCGAACGTATTCGAGGAGATATTTGAAAATAAAAAATTTATACAGAGCCGCGTAGACGTTCCTCTAGCGATCGGACATAAGTTCGCCGGGAGCAAATTATTCGTAACGGTAGGATAAACGAGGTTTTATTGGCATTAGGGTTTCATCCATCTACGGATATGGTTTCCGGCTTTCCCCGGCGTCGTGATGTTAGCCGATCAAGAATTGATCTTGATGTGCCGGCCACCTGAGCCCACGTTACTCCGACACAAAGCCGCTGGTTTCGCCGGGACCTTGTAAGTCATTGCTCTACGTTTGACAAGGTCGCGTTTTATCTGATAACGACTTCCCAGACAACAGGCATGAATTACAGCTTTCGACGACCGTGTTTATTCAGTTAGCTGAAAGGCATTGAGGAATGTTCGGAGAGTAATTGCGTAATTGTTTTCATTTGCATCTGGCCGTCGTTGAAATAATTTATGCAAAGTTGCACGCGTCGATATGTGCATGTCTCATTGAACTTCTTGCGCCCGTTCCAGTCCGCACGGAGCGAGAGTGTCCGGGGTCGTCGAGGAGACTCCCGGAAGGCTCGAGTACGAGGTGGCCCTTTACCGCGAGGCCACTGGCAACGTGTCAGAGGCGTCGGGGTCGCAGGCTGTCGATCAGGCCGTTCCCATCGGCACGAAGCTTCAGCTGAGAGCCCGGATCAGTCCGGACAGCGCGTGGGGTTACATTAAGCTGCTCGAGGTGACCGTTAGCCCCGATCCCGATCAGCCTCACGCACCAGGAAGCGTCGTGTTGGTGAAGGACGGCTGCAGAAATCGAGATTTCGCATCAATAATCCCCCATCAGCCGGCCCGCTACCGGGAGAGAAAGAACGAGGTTTTCCTCGATTTCGAGGCCTTTCTCCTCAGCTCGATGAGGGAACGGTCCACGCTTTGGATCCACTCGCAGATCAAGGCCTGCATGGAACCGCAGGACTGTCAACCGGTAAACGCATTATTTGCGGTCGAATACTTTTCTCCGCCGGGAAACGAATGGCTGCTGACCTGCACGGCCGTAATTCGCCGTCACCGCGATAATAAAAACATTTGTCCGTTTTGTTACTCGGCTCGGCAACGTTCAACGAGCCTGCGGCTTTTCAAATCATTGTTTGCGCACGCTCTACCTGGACGTCTTGACGTAAAAACGGGATTAGCGTGTTATTAGCCACAATAGCGGAGCGTGGAGCAAAGTGTACATTGCTTAGAAGCTTAGAACACATTTCCGTCTAACTGAAAAACGTATGAAAGTATTTTAACTGATAATTTATTAAATATTAATTTACAGGATTTCTGTTTGGACCTTTTCGAACCGTCCGGGCATGGAAAGAAGAGGAAAAGGTCCGCCGAAATAGCGTCGAGTGAATTTTTCCCGAGAGTCGATCGTTTGATAAAGGAGTACAATGATTCCACGCCGTACACGAAGTTCAAAGAGAATATTGAGTACACTGTGATGATGCCCGACGGTAAGTCTGTAAAATAATAATTTACCGAATTGGATTGAAAAAAAGATGTTGTAATTGTAGATTTGTACCAAAAAGTAGCCGCTGGACTGGAGAACAGCTGCGGCAGCTTTCTTTACGTCGCGACCGGGCTAGGCGCGCTCCTAGTTTTATCAGCTCTGATCATGTGCTATTTGGCGACGCGTCTTCACAGTCTATCCTCGAGCATACCGCAAAATAAAACGATCGACGAACTGGTACGGGACCGCGCTAGGAAATACGCTGAACCAGCGCCAGGCTACACAGGCCGGTCTACGGTACAATAGCGAAAATATGCGGAGGTCGAATTTTATTACGCTCAATCAAAATGAATCGGCAGTTATCGCGCAGCGAAACGAGAAACCAAACGAATCGACTCACGGTGCAAGTAATAAGCCGCGTATCGCGCAGAGGAGGCTGCGTTACATTACAGCGTAATATTTTCTACAAGGTCGGTGAGCTTTAAGAGATTATTAAAGTTAGAGAGAGCATCGAGTTTCAGATATAATTTACACTCCGAACTAATAGAGATTAATATAGACGTTTAGTTAATTTAAAATAGAATAAGGAAACGAGACTTCTTGCAATGATACGAATTATAGACTGCTAGGACTTAGCGTAAGAAACACATGTGCAACTTGCAAACATCGATGAATTCCTTTCATCACTGTTCTCTCATACGGATCACTCACTTCGCACGTTTTACATAATGAATTGCACGGAGGACTGACTTTATTTACTTCTTTTAATTGCTTATCACTTGCAAATCTACTTTTTTCTTGTCGTAATGNTATCACTGTTCTCTCATACGGATCACTCACTTCGCACGTTTTACATAATGAATTGCACGGAGGACTGACTTTATTTATTTCTTTTAATTGCTTATCACTTGCAAATCTACTTTTTTCTTGTCGTAATGCGCAATAAAATCATTGGACGTGCAGTGCTATTACGTGACCTGAAACAGTGTATATGTAATCCCTAGTAGTAGATAACTGTATTTTTTAAGATAATTCATATTAATTTATTTATTGTAGCGTAAAACTTCCGTCCGTTGCATAATTCGAGCCGTTTTACATGTTCGACTCGTTGTATATACGTACACGTGATAGAATATTATTTATTGTTGATAATTTTAATATTTAAATCTCGTCAGTCGAGGACTTTAGTCGTAAGATTTCTTAATTAATTAAATATATAGGTCAATGAGTATGCCAATAAATTTATTTATATATATGATTCCATACAACTTCCGTCGCAAAATAAATCATCTTTCACGTACATACAAGCGGAGACTGTAGCGTTTAGTTACGTCTTTATAATTATACCACAGTACTGTGTGCAATAATCTTTTAAATATGTATATATACCTACAGTAAATCTAGGCGACATAAATTGGAACATGTAGGGAAAACAAGTTTTACGTTCAAATAAATATCGATGTATGTATACGTTTGTACGTGACACAGATATCCTGCTCCGCATTCAGTACGATCAATATCTTTGGCTAATACATATTACAGGTTTGAGTAGTCATGATGCAGGAGTTTACATTACAAAATGTGGCACTTATGATTTTACCTTACATTTTGAAATTTGCTTACAAATATATATATATTTCTCTTGTACAACGCGCGTATCTCATTGGTGTCTTTATTAAATGTTCATGTATCAGACGATCATACGTAAGGATCATTCTTTTTTCACGAATAATAAGAGTTTACTCCTACTGTTGCACAGTTCACTAGTACACGAACCGAATGGTATAAATTTATACAAAATTATGTTATATTTCAACAAATACGACAACACAATACTAATCTAATGAAGTACCCTTCCTACAATTTTTAATGTGTTGTTCATCAGTGTTTTAAACTATTATACCTTGTGACTTCACACTAGATAAAATATAATTTGTTCTACGTAACACATTACAGTCACTGTGCTGAAAATTGTATATAAAAATATTTTATGTAAATCAGATTTAAAAAATAATAATATTTCTTAAATTATTTTAAAAACAATCATTGTATTATAAATAAGATAACTCTTAATCGCTACTTACGCATTACATGCTATACAAAAGAAATAAAAATTTAGAAATTATATTTGATAAAATGATTGTTAATTATAGAGAATACGTGTGCTTTGGTGTCAGAGACATAAAATGTAGAAATTCATTCTCAAGCGTGTGAAAATCAATTTCGGCAAGCGAGTTAGGACTATAAAAATATAATACAATTTGCCAAAAAGTTTTATAGCGTTCCTTTAAAATAATATTAACGCATTTCTAAAAAGAATTAAACAATGTAAAATACGTTGGTAATATCTAATTTTTATGAAAATGCGAGATTTGTATAATGAAGATTAACTTAATATTTCGGATTGTTTATGTTTGCAATTATACTTGCTGTGTTTGTATGATAATTTAGAACCTACTCGTAATATATGAACACGACTTTTAATACCAAACATAAACACATAGGCATGGCATGATTAAGCGAAACGTTTCCTCTCTATGTTCTAGAAATTTACAAATATTCACAATTCAGTATGTATGTATGTACTTCTATCGTTGTATTCGTTTCCATCGTTAAATTGTCGGGAATGAGGAATAATACTCTTGCATACTAATTAACATTTTAAGTATCGATTACGATTATTAATATTTAAATCACACATACCTTTCCGAAATGAAATTAAATAATTTAAATGTTAGTGTGATTATATCGTATTTACAGACACATATACACCACTTTATCGTTACACGTACTTTGAACGTTTAGGGCAAATTACTCGATCGCTTCTTTCATTTGCGACCTTTTTAGAGCTTCAAGAGCTGCCAACTCTTTTTTCTCCTTTTTTACATTTCTATTTTCAAATTCCAATCTGTAATTAAATATCACTTTGTATATAATGAATCAGTTTTATAACTATGGGATATGCAAATGTTCTCTTCTCCAATTTCGTGCAATTGCTTTGAAATAAATTATATAGGTTTCTTCCTAAAATAAATACAAACTTACTCCGACTAGAGATAAATAGGATATCAAGGTGAATCCGTAAAATGGATTGTTAACAACACAAAATTGCATATCCCATTCCAAGAACAACAACAAAACTTAAAAAGTAAAGAAAATGTGTTTATTGCAAGCCGGGTGAGGAATTACAAAATGCAAGGTAACAAGAGTCTACAAGTCAACGTCTGTTCAAGTTCTCAATTATCTTACGCAGTTCAAATGGCCTATGAAAACAAAACACGGTGTAGAATGTATATTTTTTTGTACAATATCACGAACACGACTTTAGTATAGTCTTAACTTCACATTAAGAGTCTAAAAATAACTGAGTGCACGATAGAACGTGCTCGATTTCATGCATAGAAAACAAAATGACGTACCTGTGGAGAATTATACGCTCAACAATCTTTTCGGTTGTCATATCATTGCCGCTATTGAGCAGTTTAAATTTGTTTTGCCTCTTAGGTTCAGCATATGGGTCTGAACCATCTTCGCAAGGCATGATCGGCGTTTGACCATGACAAACGATGGACACATCGAAATGTTCCATCAGATCTTTCGTAACTTCGTACGGTGCTCCGATTACTACTTCGTTAACATACTATGTACAAATCAAATGATAAATACACTATTATTGTGCTAACGTTCCTACAAGCGTCCAAACTTATCGTATCGCTATTTACCTTGCATGCCAGTACACTTAGCACTCTTTCATGAAGATTCATAATTGGATGATTGCCAGATCTGTATCGATTGACTACAGGATCTGTGTGAAGTCCAACTATGAGGTAATCACCTTCCTTTTTCGCGACTTCCAAAAAGTCTAAGTGACCAACATGAAAGAGGTCAAATGCTCCTGCCACGTAAACTATTCTATCTCCGGGCTGGGGACTTTTCCCATCGCTGAACTGAATAATTTTCTGTGTAGTAGGTAAGAACTGCGAACAACCCGTCCACGGACTGCTAGCTGTTCTATCCTGGCCCATGCTTTTACTAGGTTCTCTATCAACGCTATATTCACTGTCCCCTTGCTTGAAATGTTGCCTGGTCATTAAAAGCATGCGTCCTACTAAATCAGTCGTTGATACGCCCGCCGTTCTCTGAACTTCTCTACAATAATTACGTTTCCTGTGTACGAGATTCTTAACATGACATTCGTGTAATTATTTCATCTGAAATGTACCTGTAACGACCTGCTGCTTTAACCAAATGATACGTGTCCACGCCATCTGCTGTCATAGTGATATCATCACCGTGGACACAGAAATCACAGTTGTATTTGTCCAGCGTCTCTAATGTTGTGACATAAGGTGCTCCTTCCACTACCTCGTCCACCCACTTGATGCCACGAACCATTTTATATCTGACAGAAGTATATTAAATTACAAACCAGATACGAACGGAATTGTCCTGAATTAAAGAATCGTCTGGAATTGAACATGATTCAATTGATTCTCTGGAATAAATTCATACCTCTCTTGCTCTGTGAATACCGGTGGCCCTTTGTGCTTAGTAATTTCCTCGTCCGTATGCACGCCCACAACTAGATAATTACCCAACGCCTTCGCCTGGCGCAAAGAATTCGCGTGGCCGAAATGTACCATATCGTAACTGTGACAAACGAACAATTATTTTTAAATATGTATGTATGCAAAGAATGTTTGATCGTGCCGGTAGCTGATTCGCATAAATTTGTTTGNCGTCACCGTGGACACAGAAATCACAGTTGTATTTGTCCAGCGTCTCTAACGTTGTGACATAAGGTGCTCCTTCCACTACCTCGTCCACCCACTTGATGCCACGTACCATTTTATATCTGACAGAAATATATTAAATTACAAACCAGATACGAACGGAATTGTCCTGAATTAAAGAATCGTCTGGAATTGAGCATGATTCAATTGATTCTCTGGAATAAATTCATACCTCTCTTGCTCTGTGAATACCGGTGGCCCTTTGTGCTTAGTAATTTCCTCGTCCGTATGCACGCCCACAACTAGATAATTACCCAACGCCTTCGCCTGGCGCAAAGAATTTGCGTGGCCGAAATGTACCATATCGTAACTGTGACAAACGAACAATTATTTTTAAATATGTATGTATGCAAAGAATGTTTGATCGTGCCGGTAGCTGATTCGCATAAATTTGTTTGCCATGTTTGCATTTGCATCGCGAGACGATCATAAAACAAGATAGGAGGAAATAAATAAATCATCTCTGTCCGTGACAGAATAAGTATAACAAAAAATTCTGAAGGACGATTAAACGAATGCGTTATCATATCATTATCACCGTTAATTACGTGTAACGCCTTATTGACGTATACGCGGTGATACGAACGCCATACGTCATTCATATAAATGATTAAAAGTCGGTTATCTATTATCGAGGAAATCAAAGTCATCCGACTGATCACCAACCGTCAGCACACGTGAAACTTGAAAAGGATAAAATAATAGGGTTAATTAGACGAGAACTTACCATCCATCGCACCATACTCTCACCTCCTTACGATTTTCTGTCATAACGACGAGGATTGATATTTACAATACGAGGAAAGGAATTACTTTTTCTCTTTAACAAATACCGACAGTTAACTAGATACCAAGCGCACTACACGAAATCTTGAAATGCACTGCGCGCGTCGCTGACTCACGCAGAGGTTTCCATTCGGTGAACTAATCCTANATAATTACCCAACGCCTTCGCCTGGCGCAAAGAATTTGCGTGGCCGAAATGTACCATATCGTAACTGTGACAAACGAACAATTATTTTTAAATATGTATGTATGCAAAGAATGTTTGATCGTGCCGGTAGCTGATTCGCATAAATTTGTTTGCATATATGTTTGCAATTGCATCGCGAGACGTTGATAAAACAAGATAGGAGGAAATAAATAAATCATCTCTGTCCGTGACAGAATAAATATAACAAAAAATTCTGAAGGACGATTAAACGAATGCGTTATCATATCATTATCACCGTTAATTACGTGTAACGCCTTATTGACGTATACGCGGTGATACGTACGCCATACGTCATTCATATAAATGATTAAAAGTCGGTTATCTATTATCGAGGAAATCAAAGTCATCCGATTGATCACGAACCGTCAGCACACGTGAAACTTGAAAAGGATAAAATAATAGGGTTAATTAGACGAGAACTTACCATCCATCGCACCATACTCTCACCTCCTTACGATTTTCTGTCATAACGGCGAGGATTGATATTTACAATACGAGGAAAGGAATTACTTTTTCTCTTTAACAAATACCGACAGTTAACTAGATACCAAGCGCACTACACGAAATCTTGAAATGCACTGCGCGCGTCGCTGACTCACGCAGAGGTTTTCATTCGGTGAACTAATCCCACTGACTAATCCTAAAGTAACGTCCCCCACTTCGTCTTATCACTCCCACTCGGGCGTGTTTCCTGCGGTTTTTAAATATTTAAAAGGAAGAATATAAGTAAGTAGTAGGTAAATACTTAATCTTAATCGATTGCGAGGTTTGCGTCAGAAATGAACTTTCCACGTTGGAATGATATCCATGTATTGTACTACAATAGAGTGATTTACAGTTCGATATAATCAGTTGAAACTAGTTAATGTTAATTATTATGCAGATTCTTAATTACATCTGTTATGGAAAAATTAATCTATATTTATCGTGTAAACATTAGACGTCAGGTGATTCTTTCGATAAATTGACACGTTCCTGCGGTTTTCGCAATCGCAAATTCCATATCGAAATTGAACATAAAACGCGTGAACTTATTGTAGTGTTAAGTAGAGACCGCCAATCCGATGATTCAGTGCGATATTGGTACAATGAAAATGGAATATCTCGATATTTATTGGATAATATTGTACAATATAAAAATATTACGACAATTTCAGATCTACAAAATTTACTGCGTTATTTAATGATGTTTAATACTTTGTTCGTATAATAATTCCGACCTAATGATCCTTCAATTTATTCTAACATCGAAAAATATATTCACGCAACACTGTAGAACACTGAAATATACACGTTGACATACGCTAAATATTATGATTAATTTTACAATGGAAATTCGAATATCGCGAAAGCAATCAAACAGGCACGCACAATCGGCAGTCATAACAGCTCTAAGAGTGACATCGAAAAATTGTAACTGTACAGGACACTGTCGGAATGAATCGATAAACTCTAGCCTGATCTCGTGACTTCTGATAACTATATTCAACCAATGAAATAAAAACCTTATGAAGCGTAGCATTGATTAGTCATACCGATAGACATGTTTGCAGAAGGAAAATGTTAATCAGTTAAAGAGATACTGTTTCGATGAATAAAAGTTCTACTTTTATCATTTCTTAGTAAATTATTTCATATAGAATACAGTAAAGCTAATCATCAATAATTGTTGAACGACTTATCAATTTAACATTAAGTCCAATGAGAAATTAAATGAGTGCGATTTACTTTCCATACGCGTGAAATTAAATCATAATAATAGACTTTATACTTATTTCATTAAGCCTCTAATACTACAATGCACGGGGTTTGTATGTCCCTGTTAAACTTAATATAATGCAAGTTGTATTTTGCATGTCTGAAATGTAAGTGATACTCGCATTTACTGATCGGTTAAGTATTTATATCATTTCCTTAAACTCAATACTTTTCACCGTTTGCAAATAATCTTATTTTTACGCACAGTATATATTATTATCAAACTTAAAGAGAAAATCTTTTAAAACTCTCATAGATGCAAGCGTTAATAAATGTAAGATTTTTATTACATTAAATAAGCATATATTTGCAGGAATCTTAAAATCAAACTAATATTCTATCTGCTGTTACATTTACAACCTCTTGTCTCACTAAAAAAGCAAAATAAAATACTCAATATTCTTGAATTGCCATGATCCGAATTTCCTAATATTTTC
Organism: Ceratina japonica; assembly: GCA_019453355.1. Classification (NCBI taxonomy): domain Eukaryota; kingdom Metazoa; phylum Arthropoda; class Insecta; order Hymenoptera; family Apidae; genus Ceratina; species Ceratina japonica. The sequence continues at coordinate 284,155 of SMSR01016176.1, read as the reverse complement.
GATTTATATTATTCTGTGTAAATACCATGTAAACTATATCTTAGTGTTCACGATTAATTACGATGAAAAGTATGTCATATAAAGAACATGTTCTATCCAGATAGAATAATTTTCTTATCTTACTATATTACACAGAACTTTCTTTTTAGAAACAATCGCTTTTAAAGTTAATAACCGTTTTGTCTATAATTACTTCCGCCACCTCCACTTCCACCATATCCACCGTTCTGACTGTAACCACTGGAGCCACCACCACCAGAAGCTCCACCGTAACTGTTCTGAGAAAATGCTTTGCTACTGTAACTGCCTCCACCCATACCACCTAAACATACAAAAATTCATTAATATCGTATGAATAAATGATAAATCAAAAGCAGAGATGAAGGCAAAGTCCGTACAATTTTTATTGGAAGCCATACTGCTACTATTTCCATTCCACTTTCCTCGATCACCTCCACTACCATTGGAACGATCGAATCGGCCACCTCGGTCTCCATCGCGACCACCTCTGGAACCGCGAGAACCGCCGCCACGGCCGCCGGAGCCACGACCGCTACCACCCCCGCTACGTCCGCCATAACGACCTCCTGAAATAATAAATAATCACATGAGGCATACTGAAGTGAACGCAACAAATGAATACCTAGAGTAAAAATGGACTCATACTTTTGTAAACGCCTGGATTCTTTGATAATTCGTACAGTTTCGGGTTTACAACTTGCTTCGCTTCCTCCAGAACTTGGATCAAGTCGTTAGCTTTGTGTGCGTTACCCGGAGTGAAAAATGCGTACGCGGTTCCTGTACGCTGCGAACGTCCCGTTCGACCGATCCGGTGCACATAGTCTTCCGAATTCGACGGGTAATCCAAATTTATCACAAACTTTACATCCTCCACATCTGTATAACATCAAAAGTTATAATCATCGAAGACGAAGATTACTCGTGTCTTTGTGGTTCAATTAACTTACAAAGCGAATCGATCGAAGCGTTAATAGATAGATATGCAATGTAGACAGAGTTAAGCAGCGTTTGTTCGTGAAACATTTGAATGTACACATTCTATTATTACGAACTTGTTGGAAGCTCTTAACTCCGTTTACACGTATATTACACAAAACGAGTTGACCACAAAGAGCAAATTTTAATATTATTTACCTGTGGTTGCCAAAAGCTGGAAACGTAAATACATTTTTGGAAATGTAGAGGAATCAGAGCTCAGATGGTTCTCATGGAATTCTCACTTTATGCGTTAGCGAGCTGTATATTTACTCTTAGTAACTTCACACCCTTCTCTCCCGCACCAAAGTATGGATCTGTGCTGGTCTTTGAAAATTTGGTCCGTGCGTATTACTTCCGTGAGGTTGGGACATTGGATGAGCACTGTGCGTGCATTTTCCGATCAACCCCACATGCATTCCATTGCACAAAGCGCATCACTTGTTTTGCAATGTTGGAGATCTTATAAGCTCTTCTTTCTCGATTTCTTTTTCGAAAATTCCATTAGGCATATTGAATGCTTAATAGACGAAAGATTCGGAGATATAAGAGTCTAAAGTTGTCTTTTCTCTTAACTAGATAAAAAACAATTTAGGAACACTGCAAAACAATATGATGCCGTTTCCTATCGTTCTAATCTAAGAAAGTGAGTAATAAATCCTGCTCGGAGTAGTCCTTGCACGCTAGATTCCCTAACTCTATAACTTCCATACTTTGGACCGTCGCAGGTACAGAGTGAGAGTGTGTTTTTTTTCAAGTGGCACGGTGAGCCGAGGCACAGCGTTAGTTTAGCTTGTTGCACGGGGACAGAGACCAGCAGTCACGCCCCATTGAATTATATATTCCAAAGCAAGCTCTCCAGAGTTCTTATCATTGATAAAACTCCGTCGCATGTGCCTCTGAAAACACATAGAACAGCACGTTAATACCAGACTGACAAGACTTTTCTCAATCAGAACAAAATTTAAACAGATGAACTTTCTACCTGTAGAGGGCTTACCTGTTTACCTATTCTATCTTCACCGCTGAAATATTTTGACTTACTTTTAATTCTAACATCGAAATAAATTATAACGCTTCGATCAGAAAATAAAGACATTTCTGGAATAGAATTTTGATAACGTGGTCCTATGAGAAATTAAAAGTACGTCAAAATCCACCTGAACTATAATAGAACTAAACAAATTACGAAACATCTCGTCGAAACCGATGTGCTGAAAAGACGAGAATAACAGTATTATCTTTGTCTTCATAAGCTTCAACAATGTATTACTAAATTTACTATGTGATAAGGTTAATATAAAATAAATTACTGCATCGTAAAGACTATAAAATTCGATCGGTAATTACGTTAATCGATTGTTCTGGGACTTGAATGTTTCTGAAATAATTTTCATCCACACCAAAAAAAGAACTTAATGTCGATCAGTCTGGCACATGCCGTTATCCGTTGCCACATCACGATAATACAACTCTCACAAATATGAAATAACCATCGCAGCCTGACCCTTACATCATACCCACTCATGTGTAAATAGATTCTTACCTAATCCTCTTGCAGCAACGTCTGTAGCTACTAGAATGGCAGATCTGCTATTCCGGAACTCTGAAAAGTGTTCTTTAGTATTGACAGCATGTAAATATATGAAAAGTAATAAAAGAGTCAGTACTCACGATTTAATACATAATCTCTTTCCTGTTGACTTTTATCCCCGTGGATGCCAATCGCTTGCCAGCCGTACCTGTTTATCGCGCGCGTTATATCATCTACTTTCCTCTTGGTCTCAACGAATATGATTGTTTTGTTCTCCGGTTCGTTCGAAATTTCTTCCAACAGCTTCATGAGTTTATTCTCCTTCTCGTATTCTTCGCATACATCGACGATTTGGAGAATGTTGTGATTGGCAGCTAATTGCAACGAGCCAATGTTAATTTGTATATAGTCAGTTAAAAATTCTTCGGCGAGATTGCGAACTTCCTTTGGCCACGTTGCCGACCACATGAGAGTCTGTCGGTCAGGTCGGATTTGTTCGACAATCTTTCTAATTTGTGGCTCGAAGCCCATATCAAGCATCCTATCAGCCTCATCTAATACTAAGTACGTGCACCTACGCAAATTTGTTGTGCCACGTTCTAAAAAGTCAATAAGGCGTCCAGGTGTTGCTATGCAAATCTCGACTCCTCTTTCGAGATCACGAGCCTGTGGACCCTTTGGAGCTCCACCGAAAATGCAAGTGTTTCTCACTTGTGAGGAAACACCGAAATCTGACGCGACTTGTTGAATTTGCTGTGCGAGCTCTCTCGTCGGTGCTAGAATGAGAGCTATGGGCCCGTCACTTCTGTTCAATCTCGGTTGATGATTTATATGTACGATTGCAGGTAAAATGTATGCTAATGTCTTCCCAGATCCAGTCTGAGCAATTCCAACCATGTCACGTCCAGACAAGGCAATGGGCCAACCTTGAGCTTGAATCGCAGTTGGCTCACCGAAACCTTGTCTACGGATTTCGGTTAAAACATAATCTGGAAATCCACCTTCCTCGAAATATATGTTTGGTCCTGGTACATTTGTACCTTTCACCGTAATTTCCTTGTCTGAACGGTATGCCTCAACTATGTGAGAGCTTCGAGTTGTAACATTAGGATGAGGCTGATAAAAATCTTTTCTAAACGGCTGCAGCGTACTCATATCCCATCTGGGCTTGCGTAGACGTTCACCGGGTTGTCTGTTCTTAAAATTACTGTTCCCAAAACTACTGTCTCTGTTAGAGTTACTACCGAATCTTCCTCCGACGCTCGCGTCCCGTCCACCGAAGCGACCGCCTCCTCTAGCTCCACCACCCCTTCTATCACCACGTTCACGATCACGATAAGCCCTTTAATAGAAAATGAGTTTTCATATGAATCAACAACCCGTTCACAGAATCATTTCAATATTAACCAATATGATCAACCGCGAAACAAAGGAATACATGATATAATCATAATATATGTATAATTGATCTATGATGTATCTCTCTCTCAGTTGTGTATGAAAATCATTACACACTTCGAAAATGGAATTTTATTTAAGAACACGTGCTATAAATTCGTATAAATATAAATTACATGCATATAATTTACTGCGACTAATGAGAAATATTTGTAATAAATGAAGTAATATGAACTGATTTCGATATTATTAGTTTCTATAAATATTGTATTAATATACGTATTTGACCAAATTTGCGTACATCGTAAGAACAAAAATTTCGTCGATAGGTACAAAAGCAATATGGAGTAAAGCCACACAAACTCAGACGATACTAAATGTCAATAAGATATTCGTAGAAAATCCTAGTTCACGTACAATCTTAATAGATATTTTACGTTACTTACATTCTTCTAAAGAGGTACGCTCGAATTAAACAGGAATTGGAGTGATTTTCTCAAGTATACTGGCGTAAAATCGAACAGAACAAAGGGATAGTAACACTCTATCCGTTACGGGGTCCGGAGTGGATCTGTGAAACAAATATCATGGCGTCGTATTGCGCCAAGAAATAGTTCCATTTTAATTTTAATTTTCCAATTTTCATCGTATAATTTCTATTGCCTCAGTAATGCTTAATTATATAACAAAAATTATTTATTCGCCTCTTTAATGTTAATATTCGAACATTAAATAAATATCTGCGAAATTTTAGAGTTCTAGAAAGTACCGGAAATGATGTCGGGTAGTCGAGAAAAGTGCGGTATAAAACAAACTGGGATATAAACGTATTTTACACAGGTATTTATTTAAATAAATGAGAATACTGAAGTTAATTTAGTGTTTTAAGAGTAATGGGAATAAATACAAGATTTGCTCAGGTTTACTTTAAATTTTATTATAATTATAACAAATAATAAATTCAGGTCATTCGGTTCTGCCTGTTACTGCTTTGTGCATGTTAGAAAACAATTAATAGGTGTACAACTTTGCGTCCGCCGTTTTGCAATAGATGTCATACAATAAACTTAGGTATTTGTAAACATAACCTAAACATAACGGTAGTCGATTTGTGTCTGCATCATAAAGTTATTCTCGATTAAACATGTCAGCTTACGAGCCAAATTCTCGTCATTTGCGGGAGGTTTTAATTTTCTGCTTTAATATGAAGAAATCTGCGGCTGAGGCTCATCGAATGCTCTCAAATACCTATGGTGAGGCCGCTATTAGTGAAAGAACGTGCCGAGAGTGGTTTCAACGCTTCAAGAACGGTGATTTTGACGTCGAAGACCAGCATGGCGGTGGAAGAGAGAAGGTTTTCAAAGATGCAGAATTGGAGGCATTACTTGTTCAAGACTCATGTCAAACGCAACAAGAATTGGCAGGATCATTGGGAGTGACGCAACAAGCCATTTCAAAACGCCTGAAAGTCATGGGAATGATTCAGAAACAAGGAAATTGGGTGCCGTACGAGTTGAAGCCGAGAAAACGGCGGAAGCAAAGTTGTACACCTAATAATAATAATAATTAAATATTAACGACATGAAACATGGCACAGAGGCCGACTCGATGCATTCATATTCTAATATTTTAAAGGTACTAACTTGAGGCGTCTACTAATTATATGTGTATTAGTGACTGACACAAGTTATATATGTAAATACAAATCAATTTGGTATATGTATACGCAATAATAGAAACACAGCGTAGACCCATACCACATCTTCAGTACTGCCGGCGGAGCTTGTCCTCCTAATGCTGACCATGAAAGGATCGACGCGGACGACCGCTGTATTTTTATTACTACCTATGCGCAGTTAGCTATATTCAAGAACATCTGTTAGTCTTTATTTAATTATTTATTACTTGTCTTACGAGGAAATCAATCGTTTCAATTAAAATGAAACCATTTTTGTATAAAACGTTGTCTGTATGATATGTATAACATAATAAATATGTTTATTCTCACTCGAAAAATGACTAGACTCCTAAACAATATGTAACTTCATGAATTTCTAAATTCAACGTAACATTTAAAGTAGACATAAATTAGGCAATGAAACGTGTATATTGATAAGTACTTCCATAACTATCCCCTCCTCCATAACATTGTGCTAAATTACTTTGCCCATAACTTCTTTGCGTGTATCCGTATCCTGTATTCTGGTTATTCGAATTGCTCTGTTTCATATTGTTATAGCTACCGTAATCTGAACCTGAGTAACTATTTGAAGTTGACTGATAGGAGCTCCCACCACCACGACCACCCGCACCACCTCCTCTTCCCCTCGTAGGACCGCCTCTGCCTCTGGAGTCAATAGTGCTTCTCCTCCCATTATTTCTATCATTACCCATGAATCGTTTGCCAGCTGTCGTACAAGAAATGTGTTTTAATTATAGAATTCCACTAAGGAAAACTATTTAAAAACGTACTTCGGCTACCGTAGCTCCCTGACTTGGCCAATTCTGCCATTTCGGTAAGCCGGGGATTTATATTTTGTCCAGCTTCTCTCAACACTTCTATCAAATCCCCTGCATGCTTCATATTGTGGCTCGTAAAGAATGCATAAGCAGTACCGGTTTGTCTTCTTCTTCCAGTACGACCGATTCTGTGTATGTAATCCTCTGACGACGATGGATAATCAAAGTTGATCACGTATTTAACGTCGTCCACATCTGTGAAAAGAATGTTTGGAGGAGGTAAATATTAATGTTCACGATTATTTGCGTACGATTCGATGACAATCATCACCCCTTTTGTCGGTTATTAGTATTCTCAGAATGATCTTCAAACTTGCGAATGTAAATCCTTTTAATAGTAAAGATATGTAAAACTTTGTGACATTCAATACAATAAACCAAAATCTCCAAGTTTCTTTTTTTTACTTAAAAAATAAAATCTGCTTATAAATCACGTTTGAAAACCACCCACCTTTCAGTTGGAAATTCCATTTCAAAATCGGCAAGAACAGCCCCATTTATTGCTAAATGTAGAGCTATTCAGTTGGTTTCATAATGTATGATGGCCTAGAGATTAGACAGACACAGCGGTAGTGTCTGGTTTGGGATAAAGGCAGCATTTTAAGGTTTAAGCCTGAATGCAGTAATTTTTATGTTTATAATAAGTTTAATTAGAGGCACTAGAAAACACTTGAGAGTATATCACAGTAGCAAACGAGTGGATTAAAAAAAAGTAATAAATTTTAGTTAAAGAATATGCAATATTAAACGTGTTTAAATTGCGGTAAATATTTTTATTAGAAAAGTTTCGAAAATAATGATTATTATTATTATAATAAAATAAAATTTGCATTACACATTCTAATTTTATGTAAAAATTATATTTAAAAAAATATACAATTCCATGGAATAATTTGATTTTAGAAATCTGCTTTTCCAGTATTCTAACGTAGTTATCTACATAATATAAGCAAATAAAAATAAAATATTCACTGTGTCTGCCCAATACTGGCAGTACACTGCGTTCACTTAGGGTACTCTGTGCCTCTGAAAAAGAAAAGCAGACAGTCTTAGTGGTAGCGTGTGTGCAGATCTTCAGAACCCTTCATTAAATTTCACATTTTATTAATAATGGAAAATACAAACCTGTAGTAGTACCATAAAATATGAAAATAAGAAAAAAATAGAGTTCTGCTACAAAAAAATTGTCAATCACACATTGCTACATACATAGCTGTCCACTGGTCTTATTAATAACGCATCACTGGCTAATCCAATAAGTGTTGCCAATTCCCATATTCGGCCGATCGTTTTAACGTCTAAATTCAGGATTTTAATACATACCTAAGCCTCTGGCAGCTACGTCAGTCGCAACCAAGATAGGAGCTCTTCCGCTTTTAAATTCTTGCAACACATGGTCTCTCTCTTGTTGATTTTTATCGCCATGAATACTCAACGCTTGCCATCCGTCTCGTCTAATATTTCTCGTGATATCGTCTACCTTTCGTTTCGTTTCAACAAATATAATCGTTTTGTTCTCCTTCTCATTCCCAATCTCTTGGAGCAGTCTATGCAGCTTCACATCTTTCTCAAATTCTTGACAAACGTCCACGATTTGAATTATATTATGATTAGCTGATAAAGTTAATGACCCAATATTGAGATGCATATAGTCAGATAAAAAGTCTTCGGCTAAAGCTCGAACTTCTTTAGGCCACGTAGCTGACCACATTAGAACCTGTCTATCAGGCCGGATTTGTTCAATTATTTTTCTTATTTGAGGCTCAAAACCCATATCCAGCATTCTGTCAGCTTCGTCCAGCACCAAATAAGTGCATCTAAAAACATGTAACGTTAGAAGTATAATCATAATTATTTAATACAATTGAATATGCAAAAATAGTAACTACCATCATACCTCCGCAAGTTTGTAGTTCCTCTTTCTAAGAAGTCGATAAGTCTGCCCGGTGTAGCAATACATATTTCAACACCTCGTTCCAAGTCATGTGCTTGAGGTCCTTTAGGCGCACCACCGAAAATACAAGTGTTTCTTACACTTGCTGACTCCCCAAAACAATTTGCTACTTCTTGAATTTGTTGGGCTAGCTCTCTTGTAGGGGCTAAGATCAAGGCAATTGGGCCATCGCCATTGCCAAGGCGAGGCTGGTGCATAATATGTACAATTGCTGGTAAAACATACTGGAATAAAAACACATATTAGTCGCAGTATAGTATACTTGAACCTGGAGCCAGTACTTTAATCTCGTATACTTCTATTAAGATTTCTGATATTAATAAAAACAAAGACGGCTGTTAAAAATAAATGGATCTCTAATCTAGCTCACTCCTAATGTTTTTCCAGAGCCAGTTTGGGCAATAGCAACTAAATCTCTGCCGCTAAGTGCAATAGGCCATCCTTGTGCTTGAATCGCTGTAGGCTGAGAGTATCCTTGCTTCCTTATTTCGTCCAATACATAGGGTGGAAAGTTTCCTTCCTCAAAGTATTGTATGGGATTTGGTATATTATCACCTTTTATAGTTATTTCTGCATTCTCCCGAAATTGACATACTTCTTCCTTCGATCTACCATTATATATTGTGTTAAGACTTGTTTAACTTAGAGAAATTATGATTATCATTTCATTCAATGTTCACCTGCTTCTAACTGTAGGATGCTCAATATAGAAATCCTTACGTAAAGGCTCTAAGGATCTTATATCCCAATTGATTTTTCTAAGGGATCCACCAGGTTGCTTATTTTTTATAACGCCTCTAACATTGTTAGCAGTACCTCTGCCACGTATGCCGAAGCGACTAATACTACTTCCACGCATATTGTCACCAATTCCTCTATTATTACCTCTGCTACCACCGCCTCTACGACCTCTGCTATAGTCTCTATCACGATTAAACCTGAATATGTTATTAATTTATGTAATCTCGCGATTATAATCTACGAATTTTTTTTATGTAATTGAAAACTAATACAAAATTGACAATTGTAATTCTGGTTTCAAATCAGATGTTTGTAATGAATGGTAATAGATTGAACTGTACGATTTTTTTTTTAATTATTGATTACCATTATCCGCAATACGAAACAGTGGTACATGGAATTGTCACTGAACGTGTATTTAAGCCAAGAATATTAACCCGAAAGAGAATCGCAGAAGAACTTAAAAATATACGTTTATTACGCCGTTTTAGGTGAAATTGTTACATCGTACTTACATTTAGGAACTAGAGATATTCTCGATTAAACGAGCAACAGATTATTCTGCTTTACGGTCTCTTTCGCAAACGCCAATCAATAATTGAGCGGAGCTGAATATTAGGAACAAGTCAATAATTCGTATCTAAAGAATCGTATCGGACTTGACGAAACCTTCGAGGACACGTTCTTCTTCGGTATTATATAGAAAAATGTAAATGATACACTGCGGATAACATAGAATGGTTATTTTTAAACTCACCGGTAAAATCCGGCAGATCAAATTGACAAGTGAACTTCCGAAAGTAGTTCCCTATAAACTGTTTCCATGACAGCGTTCAGCGTAGTAATACATGAAAAACAAATGAACTGAAACAAAAGAAGAACGCAAGATAGAATAGAACGTTTACGATTATTGAAAGTAATATTATTAAGTTTTAAAAAAAGTAACATTTATATTTGTTTGAATCAGGATTTCAGGATGATTTTTAAAATGAGTTATAAGTATGTCCAGGTATAAATATATCTATAAACAATCTAATTTCTTTCATTTTATTTCTTATTTCTCTATTGAACTTAAAAGGAATCATGATTTAATGACTGTGAAATTATTGTTATAAATAGAATAAAGGAGAATACAATTGTTAAAATTGAACATCCCGCGATTTATTGATCTTTAAGATGGCGTTGGCGAATCTCTACACTTTCCGACGTAAACATTTTTTTATTTTATCATCACAATCATCTATAGTACGATCGTAAACATTGTTCTTCTGTGGTATTTAACAAATTTCATAATTTAAGATGACATCCCAAACAGCATACGTGAGTATACATACTTTTGTACACATAACTAAAAGATTATAGACGACAATAAAAACTACGTTGAATTTTTATCGGAATTTGTATTCGCAGCACTTAACCTGACAACCTGATAATTTGTTTCAGGTATCTGACACACTTAGGATTTTACATATACCACCGGAAGTTTCTAACGAACGGCGTGACGAATTGTTTAAGAAATATGGTGCCGTCAAAACGAGAACTCTGAGACCTTCCCAAAAATACACGATAACGTTTGCAAAGTTCCGGTCCCATGAAGTAGCCTCAGAAGCATTGTTACGTTTGCATCAGATAAATATTAAAGGCCAGTACATAACCGTCGAATTTGCTAAAAAGTCTATATCGACAGACAGTGGAGAAAATGATGCTAATGATGATAATAAGCCTACGAAAGAAGAGAGTAAAAAGGAATCTGTTAACAAATCAAATTTCCGAACGTTTCTACAAAAATTAAATAGTTGGACTATGAACCATGTTTTCACACAGCCACCACCGCCTGATATAAGATACAACTATTCAGCACCGACGAAGGGTACTTTAATAAGGATAGCTATACAATTGTTAAAAGAACCAGCTTTTTATACACAGGTAAATTATTAGTAATATATCAAATGCAACTTAGACTAATACTGCAACTAATAGACTTCTCATTTAGGTATTACACTTGATGAACAGAATGAACTTGCCACCTCCTTTCGAGGAGTTAGAAGGAGAATTTCCAGCACTGAAGGAAGTTTATGACATAGAGAAATATAAAGATATATTTATAAAAGAGAGATTATATGAAAAAAGAGATCAAGGTATTATAATTTCCTCTAATTTGTATGTTCTTGATAACTCTTATGCTTATATTTAATATAATTTATAGATGGTAATGAAGAATCAGAAGAAGAGGAGTCAGAAATAGAATCGGACGAAGAAGAGAATACGAGACCTATTGAAATCATCCCTGCGAAAAGAAAACGACCGCAATCTACGAAACGTTTAAAAATTCCAAAGTTCGTTAATCCTACCAAGCAAGCAACATCTTCAAGTTCTACACAAAAGGTCGTGAAGCCAGAAGATATGTTCGAACCAGTACAACGTGCTGACGTGAAGAACCTTAAAATTGAATTGAAAACAGTGGACAAATTATTAGATACTTCACATAAAGTAGAAGATACTAGTTCAGAAAAGACTGTAGATGGTGGCTTCGGATTAATGTTACCAGTTTCAAAATCTAGTGATGCTAATGAGAGCGATGAAAAGACTGAGGATGTGCAACAAGAAGTAATCACATCCAAACAATTAGCAGACAATAGAATTTCAGCTAATGGTAAAAATTTTTTCAATTACTCATTTGATATAAAAAATGTTAGTCTAGAATCAATTAAAAACATATGGGGTTTTATTACAGATCAGAGATTGCTTCCTGTTTTTAAAAATTATCATCCTGGCAAGCCGTCCAATCGATTGTATATAAAAAATCTTGCAAAACAAGTTGAAGACAAAGATCTTCATTTTATTTATCGAAAATACATAGTACCTGAATTGAAGACGGAATCTGAGTAAGTATTGGTCAGAATACATCGTACATTTATTCAGTGTTTCACTTAATAACAAATCGTCTCATTTCAGTTATGATGTGCGACTTATGCAAGAAGGCCGAATGAAAGGTCAAGCGTTCATTACATTGCAAAATGTAGAGCAAGCACAACTGGCGGTGGATGAGACGAATGGTTTTATTTTGAAAGACAAGCCTATGGTCGTACAGTTCGCTAAAGCAGCGAAGAGTACGACCATAGGTACCATTTAGTACAACTGTTATTTTTTTATATCACGATTGTATAATTCGTAATCAATAAAGATTTTAATAAAAAAAAAATGATTTCTTATATTTTCCGACTATTCTTCCTCGCATATAGCGAACCTACAAAACTTTGTTTAAAAATACGTAAGCTAGAATTATTTACACATATAAAGTATGTACATTTACGAAAACCTAATCACATGCTTGTAACGTGGATCTTGAGATGGATGCGGAGAATTGATTAAGTTCGATACTGTCTCCATAAGTAAATAAAAGATACGCGCAATAAAATCGATCCATTGTTACCAAAATATTATAATACCTAATTTAATAATGTTTCAAGATGCAATTATTTTTATTTTATAGATATGTACACAAGAAGTATCGATGAGGGCGTAAAATAAATTGTCATTTGATTTACTCGGTGGCATGTCATAGCCGCGTCAGCGGAGATCGGCGCCCGCCTGGCATCCAGTAATTCCCACGCCTCCCACTAGGGTGCCGTGTTTTGACTTGTTCGATCCCGTACCGTGTGCCGTGTGCGTTTGTAAACGTCCGGTTCACCCGTCGAGTTGTAGCAAACCGTATGTGTTGTCGCCGTCACTCTATTGCCGTCCCTCATTTCCGTCGTCGGTCTCGCACACGTTGACACGTCCGCTGTATTGCCATGGACGTCAGCCTGCTACTTCAGCATTCACAATATGCGTTTCCCGTGGGCATCGTGCTCGTATGCGCGATCCTCGTCTTCGTCTTCGGCTTCAAGAAGGCCGAACAACCACGTTTTGCACAGCTCTCGGTGGGCTCCGACGTGGACCGGAAATCTGCCACCAAGAAACGCAGCAAGATCAAAGAAAAGGTTAGCGCGAGACAAGCATTCGAATTCGAACACCTTGCTCCCCGTTCTTTTTTTCAAACTCAATTGACGATGAAAACGCGACGATCTATGTTACCCCGTACGCTCTCCATATGGTTGCTTTATTTGTTGCGGGTAGCGCGTAGCGTGTGCACGCACGTACACATGGCTAATAATCAGCTGATCTCGCTGATTAAAAAACTGTTACTCACTATCTACCTTGTCATCCTAGTTTAATCGCGTACACGTTGCGTCGGAATTTATATTATTGTCTCCGTCATTGTAACGTACTACGCGCATATCCGTTTGTTAATACCTGAAAATC
>SMSR01016176.1:244980-270643 GCA_019453355.1 Ceratina japonica | reverse complement strand
CACGTATGCCGAAGCGACTAATACTACTTCCACGCATATTGTCACCAATTCCTCTATTATTACCTCTGCTACCACCGCCTCTACGACCTCTGCTATAGTCTCTATCACGATTAAACCTGAATATGTTATTAATTTATGTAATCTCGCGATTATAATCTACGAATTTTTTTTATGTAATTGAAAACTAATACAAAATTGACAATTGTAATTCTGGTTTCAAATCAGATGTTTGTAATGAATGGTAATAGATTGAACTGTACGATTTTTTTTTTAATTATTGATTACCATTATCCGCAATACGAAACAGTGGTACATGGAATTGTCACTGAACGTGTATTTAAGTCAAGAATACTAATCCGAAAGAGAATCGCAGAAGAACTTAAAAATATATGTTTATTACGCCGTTTTAGGTGAAATTGTTACATCGTACTTACATTTAGGAACTAGAGATATTCTCGATTAAACGAGCAACAGATTATTCTGCTTTACGGTCTCTTTCGCAAACGCCAATCAATAATTGAGCGGAGCTGAATATTAGGAACAAGTCAATAATTCGTATCTAAAGAATCGTATCGGACTTGACGAAACCTTCGAGGACACGTTCTTCTTCGGTATTATATAGAAAAATGTAAATGATACACTGCGGATAACATACAATGGTTATTTTTAAACTCACCGGTAAAATCCGGCAGATCAAATTGACAAGTGAACTTCCGAAAGTAGTTCCCTATAAACTGTTTCCATGACAGCGTTCAGCGTAGTAATACATGAAAAACAAATGAACTGAAACAAAAGAAGAACGCAAGGTAGAATAGAACGTTTACGATTATTGAAAGTAATATTATTAAGTTTTAAAAAAAGTAACATTTATATTTGTTTGAATCAGGATTTCAGGATGATTTTTAAAATGAGTTATAAGTATGTCCAGGTATAAATATATCTATAAACAATCTAATTTCTTTCATTTTATTTCTTATTTCTCTATTGAACTTAAAAGGAATCATGATTTAATGACTGTGAAATTATTGTTATAAATAGAATAAAGGAGAATACAATTGTTAAAATTGAACATCCCGCGATTTATTGATCTTTAAGATGGCGTTGGCGAATCTCTACACTTTCCGACGTAAACATTTTTTTATTTTATCATCACAATCATCTATAGTACGATCGTAAACATTGTTCTTCTGTGGTATTTAACAAATTTCATAATTTAAGATGACATCCCAAACAGCATACGTGAGTATACATACTTTTGTACACATAACTAAAAGATTATAGACGACAATAAAAACTACGTTGAATTTTTATCGGAATTTGTATTCGCAGCACTTAACCTGACAACCTGATAATTTGTTTCAGGTATCTGACACACTTAGGATTTTACATATACCACCGGAAGTTTCTAACGAACGGCGTGACGAATTGTTTAAGAAATATGGTGCCGTCAAAACGAGAACTCTGAGACCTTCCCAAAAATACACGATAACGTTTGCAAAGTTCCGGTCCCATGAAGTAGCCTCAGAAGCATTGTTACGTTTGCATCAGATAAATATTAAAGGCCAGTACATAACCGTCGAATTTGCTAAAAAGTCTATATCGACAGACAGTGGAGAAAATGATGCTAATGATGATAATAAGCCTACGAAAGAAGAGAGTAAAAAGGAATCTGTTAACAAATCAAATTTCCGAACGTTTCTACAAAAATTAAATAGTTGGACTATGAACCATGTTTTCACACAGCCACCACCGCCTGATATAAGATACAACTATTCAGCACCGACGAAGGGTACTTTAATAAGGATAGCTATACAATTGTTAAAAGAACCAGCTTTTTATACACAGGTAAATTATTAGTAATATATCAAATGCAACTTAGACTAATAGTGCAACTAATAGACTTCTCATTTAGGTATTACACTTGATGAACAGAATGAACTTGCCACCTCCTTTCGAGGAGTTAGAAGGAGAATTTCCAGCACTGAAGGAAGTTTATGACATAGAGAAATATAAAGATATATTTATAAAAGAGAGATTATATGAAAAAAGAGATCAAGGTATTATAATTTCCTCTAATTTGTATGTTCTTGATAACTCTTATGCTTATATTTAATATAATTTATAGATGGTAATGAAGAATCAGAAGAAGAGGAGTCAGAAATAGAATCGGACGAAGAAGAGAATACGAGACCTATTGAAATCATCCCTGCGAAAAGAAAACGACCGCAATCTACGAAACGTTTAAAAATTCCAAAGTTCGTTAATCCTACCAAGCAAGCAACATCTTCAAGTTCTACACAAAAGGTCGTGAAGCCAGAAGATATGTTCGAACCAGTACAACGTGCTGACGTGAAGAACCTTAAAATTGAATTGAAAACAGTGGACAAATTATTAGATACTTCACATAAAGTAGAAGATACTAGTTCAGAAAAGACTGTAGATGGTGGCTTCGGATTAATGTTACCAGTTTCAAAATCTAGTGATGCTAATGAGAGCGATGAAAAGACTGAGGATGTGCAACAAGAAGTAATCACATCCAAACAATTAGCAGACAATAGAATTTCAGCTAATGGTAAAAATCTTTTCAATTACTCATTTGATATAAAAAATGTTAGTCTAGAATCAATTAAAAACATATGGGGTTTTATTACAGATCAGAGATTGCTTCCTGTTTTTAAAAATTATCATCCTGGCAAGCCGTCCAATCGATTGTATATAAAAAATCTTGCAAAACAAGTTGAAGACAAAGATCTTCATTTTATTTATCGAAAATACATAGTACCTGAATTGAAGACGGAATCTGAGTAAGTATTGGTCAGAATACATCGTACATTTATTCAGTGTTTCACTTAATAACAAATCGTCTCATTTCAGTTATGATGTGCGACTTATGCAAGAAGGCCGAATGAAAGGTCAAGCGTTCATTACATTGCAAAATGTAGAGCAAGCACAACTGGCGGTGGATGAGACGAATGGTTTTATTTTGAAAGACAAGCCTATGGTCGTACAGTTCGCTAAAGCAGCGAAGAGTACGACCATAGGTACCATTTAGTACAACTGTTATTTTTTTATATCACGATTGTATAATTCGTAATCAATAAAGATTTTAATAAAAAAAAAATGATTTCTTATATTTTCCGACTATTCTTCCTCGCATATAGCGAACCTACAAAACTTTGTTTAAAAATACGTAAGCTAGAATTATTTACACATATAAAGTATGTACATTTACGAAAACCTAATCACATGCTTGTAACGTGGATCTTGAGATGGATGCGGAGAATTGATTAAGTTCGATACTGTCTCCATAAGTAAATAAAAGATACGCGCAATAAAATCGATCCATTGTTACCAAAATATTATAATACCTAATTTAATAATGTTTCAAGATGCAATTATTTTTATTTTATAGATATGTACACAAGAAGTATCGATGAGGGCGTAAAATAAATTGTCATTTGATTTACTCGGTGGCATGTCATAGCCGCGTCAGCGGAGATCGGCGCCCGCCTGGCATCCAGTAATTCCCACGCCTCCCACTAGGGTGCCGTGTTTTGACTTGTTCGATCCCGTACCGTGTGCCGTGTGCGTTTGTAAACGTCCGGTTCACCCGTCGAGTTGTAGCAAACCGTATGTGTTGTCGCCGTCACTCTATTGCCGTCCCTCATTTCCGTCGTCGGTCTCGCACACGTTGACACGTCCGCTGTATTGCCATGGACGTCAGCCTGCTACTTCAGCATTCACAATATGCGTTTCCCGTGGGCATCGTGCTCGTATGCGCGATCCTCGTCTTCGTCTTCGGCTTCAAGAAGGCCGAACAACCACGTTTTGCACAGCTCTCGGTGGGCTCCGACGTGGACCGGAAATCTGCCACCAAGAAACGCAGCAAGATCAAAGAAAAGGTTAGCGCGAGACAAGCATTCGAATTCGAACACCTTGCTCCCCGTTCTTTTTTTCAAACTCAATTGACGATGAAAACGCGACGATCTATGTTACCCCGTACGCTCTCCATATGGTTGCTTTATTTGTTGCGGGTAGCGCGTAGCGTGTGCACGCACGTACACATGGCTAATAATCAGCTGATCTCGCTGATTAAAAAACTGTTACTCACTATCTACCTTGTCATCCTAGTTTAATCGCGTACACGTTGCGTCGGAATTTATATTATTGTCTCCGTCATTGTAACGTACTACGCGCATATCCGTTTGTTAATACCTGAAAATCCCGTATGAATGAAATAATTTCTTATCTATTTGTATCTGTGCAAGAATTTTATCAATATCGTAAGAAAAGAATTGTTCTAAGTTGGTTAAAATGATCCATGCATGTTATAGAAATCTGCTAATGGCCAAGTTACAACTGAGAAAGCAAGTCCTGCAAAGAAAACTGTATCCGCAAAGACAGATGCTTCTAAGAAAGCTGCACCCAAATCAGATGAAACTGAAGGAAAGCTGAAAGAAAGAAAGCAAGAGGATAATAAAATTTCTGCTCCCAAGAAGGAAAAAGATCCAGCTGTGGCAAAGGCAGGAAAAGAGAACAAAACTGAGCAAGTGAAGAATAAGAAGAACTTGAAGAATTTGTTCCAAGAGAAGCCAGTCGATTTTGATGAAGGTAAAATTTCGTTAAACTTCCTTTTTATGAATTCATTCATGCTATCTTGAATCATACTAATCTCATGGTTTAAACGCAGGCGACTGGGAACAAGCTTATTCCAGGAAAGATAAGAAGAATAAGAAAAAAGAGGAGGAGTCCCCTTCAAAGAAAAGCAAGAAGAGTGCTAAAAAGGCTGATTTGATTAACGAAGAGGTAGCTAAGCAAAAGATTCCAGAGAAGGCAGAAATTAAAGATAAAGTAGTTAAAGAAACTGAAAATAAGGAGTTGAAGGAGAAAGAGAAGAAAGAAGTGATACTTACACCTATTTCTAATGAAGAACCACCCAAGGAGAAGGAACAGCAAAAAGAAGAGCAACCCAAGGTATTCAAAAAATATATTTTCAACTTCTATATTTCTATCATTTAGTCATGTATATAATGTTTATTACAAAATAAATCTTTTTTATTCAAGAATGAAAAAGTAGAGAAGGAAGAAAAAAAGAGTGGAAAGTCTAAGAAAAATAAGAAGGTCTCTGAAATTGAAAATACTCCTGTAACGACACCGTCTACGCCAAAAGTAGACAACAAAGTACAGGAGCAAAGGTCGAAGAACAAAGATAACACCACGGAGAAGGATTCTGATAATTCTCAAGAAAAGAATCCGATAATTACCGAGACGGAAGCGGAAGCGCAAACACAAGAAAAGACTGGTCCCGTGTTCGACGAACTAGGAGGTAGTTATCTTTGCTTATCATAAAATATACAAATTCGTACACTTTGAGGCTTTGAATTCGAAATTTATTGTTGAATGTTTGATATGTTTCAGACGTCTGGACAGAGGCTAAACCACAGAAGAAAAGTAAAAAGAAAGCTCGTAAAGATAACTGAGGGTGATTGTAAATGTTATGAAAATTACGTTCCTCCTGAAGGGGAATAGAGTGAGAATCCTGCTTGGTCCAAACGACATGCGTCATTTCGGACTCATCAGGTGCGTTTTAAGTGACTTACCAATCAACCACCTGACCAAATTGTTCCTTTCCCTTGTACATAATGCCAATTGGACTAGGTTGTTCGAGCAAGTTATATTTTATAGATTTCACAACTACAGGTGCGTAAATCAATGTATGAAGAAGAAATCCTTTGTCAAGATTTCTTCGACATCATTGCTCTTTGGGCTAGCTAAGCTGCCTTGCATTTAACGAAAGAGGCATAAGTCATAGTTCTCATAAAATAGATACTGTGAACGTCGTTCAGAAATTTCAATGTTTTTAGACATTTTCGTGTGCATAAACGTATGAGATCGATAATAATAGTGTTTAATTAGTGCGAGTTACATATATGTTTGCATTCATTTGTACATTTCACAGAAATGTTTGAATACGAATCGTTAGCAAATAGTACTTATGTCTTTTACGTTTCATCGAGAAATTGAATATTTTTTTTTTAGATCAGTTCGCACATAATTCGTGCGTGCTTGCATTCACGTTGTCGACATATGAAACACTGATTTTATACGTTAAATGTCGCGGTTGGTTTAAGTGTTGTAGATGCGAACGGTTGAAAGCCAAAACGTAGAAAGTATAAAGTATCCCTCGGAACAATAATAAAGTGCAGGACAATCTCTTATAGAGAAAAATTTACATTACTGATGTACGCATCTTTTCCAGTGTACCAAGAGAAGATATTTTCATATATTTCGTAACCAGCTATTTATTTCAGCATAGAGGTTCGAGATTGTATGCTGCTTTGGAATAATAAATAATATTTTGCTTCAACAGTATATCAGTAATGAATTTTAAGGGTCGATGTATATTTATAAAGATATGCGAATGACAAAATTTGTGCCAAGCTGTGAGAGAGATGAGGGTACAGCGAAAGTCACATTTTCTTTCATACAGAATTTCATTTTCAACAGAATTTTGCACTTTTTTTATAAACTTGCTATTTCATTATTTATAATTTCTAAACATTGCTAGAATTCGCATTGCGGGTGTTGATATATTTCATGTAATAAATTCATAATGTATTAAAAAAATTATATGACTTTCGATGTACTTGTATATTTAATGGAAAGGAAAATGTCGTTTCCTGAGGATGATAAATCTACTAAAATTCAACGAGTCTAGTGAATTAGGTCGAACGTGGGACAGAAAAATTTTAATCAAAGTTGTTTTGCTTTTTATAATTCACGAACAATCTAATCCAGCCGTTCACATTTCATGCCATGTATAAAGTATCTTAAGTGAGCATATTGATTATATATTAAAAGCTGTCTCTAAGTGGACTTTGATCTAACGTAATAACGGTTATTTAAACGTTGATATATATTATATATTATGTATAGTAATATCATTTATAGAGTTGCAAGATTTGAACCGTATTAGAGCTGTAATTCCTTGGAGGATAGATTAGACAATGGGAATACCTTTGAGGAACGTAAAAATCAAAGTATATATTAAGAGTTCTTTGGCTTCTATTTTCTGAAGAAACAAACAAAAAAGTAAAAGTTCGGATAGGGAAATGACGTTAATTACAGTCACCGCGTCGACGATGACGTATTGTAACGTCATTTGCACGAAACGATTTATTAATTAGCGTTATATGTTAATATGTAAAGTTTCGATGATTAGCGAAGAGAGATAAAGAAAGATTATTTAGAATGTATGGCCAATATTGTGATAAGTATACTATATACCTGAGCGTTACACGGACGTTGTAAAATAGTATTATTAAATAATACTATCGTTTATAGTTTTTACTTATAAAAATGAAATGAAGAATATTTGTTTAAATAACTATTCATATTTTTTGTACTTTTATCCTTAATATATTTTCAAAAGAAAAGGAGATATTCGTTATACTCATATAGTCGCGACACATAAAGCATGTTAATCATTTATGGATATTTCGTATATACTTAAATTCTTCTCTAAAGAATATATTTATATTCGTAAGACTTTTCTTTGAACGAACATAACTTTCAAACGAGCTTCAATCACATATATATACATATATATATGTATAATAATAAAGAAGTCATGGATCATTGTCATTACGTGAAATCAAACGGAACACAATCGTTTGTGTCGAGTGTGTGTCGCTTTGCGTGCCAAAAGTATATTCTACACTTTACTAAGAGCAACTTGTACAATAATTTTTGGTAATGAAAAGACATTGATATTCATCGCTCGCCTATTTATATATAATTAATATTATCAATCACTCTCTTCTTTTCCATATCGAATAGATTACCTACTATTCTGCTTATAACTATTCGACCGAGTTGTTAGACGCATTCGATTAATAAGCATTATGATCAGTGGTGGAGTAATTAATTTCTGTCATTCAAATCGTTGCATTTTATTGCTTGCAACATAAACGGCACTACGTAATCCTTATGTTGCTTTTACTGCATTCTTGTACTTTGTAGATATCTAATGTAATTACTATATTGAGTTTGTGTGTTTAAATCAGATGGTAATTGATTCAGGCTGGAAACGAACCGATTGTAATAATTACGAGCGACGTAATATTCAACGCTGATCGTAAGGAACGTGTATCGAATGATCATTCACGTACTTAAGTTTGAAACAATCGGAACAATTTGAGCAGCTACCGCACGACGCGCTCTGGGTATTTAATGTACCAGATATTTTTATAAACAATATTCTTCGAGTTGCTGTGACTCGCGGTGATGCAATGACGGGAAAAGGGGCGAAGTTGATTCAGCGAACGCGTCTGAAAATCACGGACAGTTTGAAACAGAAGAATGTCATATTTTGAATAAGATTTATACGCACTTTATTCGTGTCTATCCGTGAACTAAATGTTGGTGTAAATCACTATGAAAACTTACTATTTACGATTTGTAAGGTCCTCGAAACGGTGACTGGACGCGAAGCTGAAGGAGCATAGCTGACGATCCAGCGAGATCTTTTCAGATTCATATTTAATTGTACTGATTACGATTACAGGAGTATTAGGCATTGCTATTGTACATATGTATATTAATCGGCAATGTTCTTCTAATTGTGTGTATGTGTGCAATTTTATTACGTGTATACCAGAGCTAGAAGGGGTAATAACAGCGATAGCAATTTAGCAATATCGTTTGTATAAATAGGTAACGTTCTCGTTCGAAACTGTCGATCAATGTCCAACGAAATTAAAAATGCTTTCGTCGTCGTTTCTCGTGGATTTAGTTCAATTGCGTTTTGCTGGAGGCAAAAGGTTCTTTCGTCGTCTGATGCTGTTTTCGAATCTGAAACTTCAGAGGCCTATCGCTTGCAATACTGCTACAGTGATAGTAATACTTCAAAGCTCTGATCGTAAATGAATTATCGGGGTTGTAATAATAGCGTAAAGAATATTAAATACGGGATACGTACATATAGGATATTATTTTGTGGGCGAGAATCGTCGTGGTTATTCAGGATGTATTTTATTCACCAAAAGGATTAGTATATAGTTATCAATACGATACAATATCTATATAAATATATTTGTGTAAAATGCGTGTTTTCCGGTCAGTTCAAATATTATTATTATTATTATAATACATGTAGCGTACGATGTAACGTTAAGAATTGATATTACAAGAGAAATTTTCTTTTAAAATCAATAGACGGATTATGATTAGAAATATTTTGTTTCCAGTGTCAGCGCATTATCGATCGAAACGGTTGTTGAAAACTTTCGTAATTAAGGGAAATTTCGTACGGATTTTTAATTAGAAAATTAATAATAAACGCGGAAACAGAATATTTCCCAGTTTGTTAGTAGTAATTTTAGTTAAATCGGGGTAGAAGTACGTATAAGGAAATAAAATGGATCACAGAAATATAAACGGAGAGGCGAAAGGGAATAAAAATGAAATGAGGAATAAAACTTATATTTTTCCAACATTCAGTTGCAACTATTCACTGCGCCCGCCCGATTAGACGCAAACGCTTACAACGCTTTGTACATATACATATTTATTCGTCGCTACATTTCTTAGATATTGTATATGAGGGAGGCTAGCTTACGTCGTGTTAACAATTCGAAGTATGTCGTTTCAAGGGACCACAGAATATGGACAAATAATAAAATCTACGGAATCGCATTTTACATCTTCATCGATCATTCCTTTTTCATCGCCTTCTCGTTTCGGCTTCTAATTCCCACATCAATTATTTACAATATAATTAGAAGCATACGCATGTGCATTTTATATCCGTTAAAAATGATCTTATATCTACTCCGATAACAAATTATTTTTATACCTAATAAACATATGTATGTATTGTTTAATTTATAAGTATTTCTACTACTTTCAATTGTTATTTACGAAACTTTTTACTATATTTGCTACACTTTCTTTTGAACGGTTTTACAGGCTTCGAGTCGCCCTCGTTATTCTCTGGTTTGCTTTTAATGTTCTTTTTCGCCGATTCGTTAGCCATAGACTTCATCCCTTTGCTTCGAACCAGCAATCTGACGTTTCTCCTAGGCGATTTATTCTTGCTCTTAATCTTCTTCTTGGTCTTGCGTTTCTTCTTACGATCCATGTTAGCTATTATCGCTTCTGTATCTGCGGACACTTTGATCTTCGGTTGTTGAGCAATGACGTTGACCCTCACGTACAAATCGTACATAACGTCCCCGCAAAATTCACCGAAGCANAGGCATAAGTCATAGTTCTCATAAAATAGATACTGTGAACGTCGTTCAGAAATTTCAATGTTTTTAGACATTTTCGTGTGCATAAACGTATGAGATCGATAATAATAGTGTTTAATTAGTGCGAGTTACATATATGTTTGCATTCATTTGTACATTTCACAGAAATGTTTGAATACGAATCGTTAGCAAATAGTACTTATGTCTTTTACGTTTCATCGAGAAATTGAATATTTTTTTTTTAGATCAGTTCGCACATAATTCGTGCGTGCTTGCATTCACGTTGTCGACATATGAAACACTGATTTTATACGTTAAATGTCGCGGTTGGTTTAAGTGTTGTAGATGCGAACGGTTGAAAGCCAAAACGTAGAAAGTATAAAGTATCCCTCGGAACAATAATAAAGTGCAGGACAATCTCTTATAGAGAAAAATTTACATTACTGATGTACGCATCTTTTCCAGTGTACCAAGAGAAGATATTTTCATATATTTCGTAACCAGCTATTTATTTCAGCATAGAGGTTCGAGATTGTATGCTGCTTTGGAATAATAAATAATATTTTGCTTCAACAGTATATCAGTAATGAATTTTAAGGGTCGATGTATATTTATAAAGATATGCGAATGACAAAATTTGTGCCAAGCTGTGAGAGAGATGAGGGTACAGCGAAAGTCACATTTTCTTTCATACAGAATTTCATTTTCAACAGAATTTTGCACTTTTTTTATAAACTTGCTATTTCATTATTTATAATTTCTAAACATTGCTAGAATTCGCATTGCGGGTGTTGATATATTTCATGTAATAAATTCATAATGTATTAAAAAAATTATATGACTTTCGATGTACTTGTATATTTAATGGAAAGGAAAATGTCGTTTCCTGAGGATGATAAATCTACTAAAATTCAACGAGTCTAGTGAATTAGGTCGAACGTGGGACAGAAAAATTTTAATCAAAGTTGTTTTGCTTTTTATAATTCACGAACAATCTAATCCAGCCGTTCACATTTCATGCCATGTATAAAGTATCTTAAGTGAGCATATTGATTATATATTAAAAGCTGTCTCTAAGTGGACTTTGATCTAACGTAATAACGGTTATTTAAACGTTGATATATATTATATATTATGTATAGTAATATCATTTATAGAGTTGCAAGATTTGAACCGTATTAGAGCTGTAATTCCTTGGAGGATAGATTAGACAATGGGAATACCTTTGAGGAACGTAAAAATCAAAGTATATATTAAGAGTTCTTTGGCTTCTATTTTCTGAAGAAACAAACAAAAAAAGTAAAAGTTCGGATAGGGAAATGACGTTAATTACAGTCACCGCGTCGACGATGACGTATTGTAACGTCATTTGCACGAAACGATTTATTAATTAGCGTTATATGTTAATATGTAAAGTTTCGATGATTAGCGAAGAGAGATAAAGAAAGATTATTTAGAATGTATGGCCAATATTGTGATAAGTATACTATATACCTGAGCGTTACACGGACGTTGTAAAATAGTATTATTAAATAATACTATCGTTTATAGTTTTTACTTATAAAAATGAAATGAAGAATATTTGTTTAAATAACTATTCATATTTTTTGTACTTTTATCCTTAATATATTTTCAAAAGAAAAGGAGATATTCGTTATACTCATATAGTCGCGACACATAAAGCATGTTAATCATTTATGGATATTTCGTATATACTTAAATTCTTCTCTAAAGAATATATTTATATTCGTAAGACTTTTCTTTGAACGAACATAACTTTCAAACGAGCTTCAATCACATATATATACATATATATATGTATAATAATAAAGAAGTCATGGATCATTGTCATTACGTGAAATCAAACGGAACACAATCGTTTGTGTCGAGTGTGTGTCGCTTTGCGTGCCAAAAGTATATTCTACACTTTACTAAGAGCAACTTGTACAATAATTTTTGGTAATGAAAAGACATTGATATTCATCGCTCGCCTATTTATATATAATTAATATTATCAATCACTCTCTTCTTTTCCATATCGAATAGATTACCTACTATTCTGCTTATAACTATTCGACCGAGTTGTTAGACGCATTCGATTAATAAGCATTATGATCAGTGGTGGAGTAATTAATTTCTGTCATTCAAATCGTTGCATTTTATTGCTTGCAACATAAACGGCACTACGTAATCCTTATGTTGCTTTTACTGCATTCTTGTACTTTGTAGATATCTAATGTAATTACTAGATTGAGTTTGTGTGTTTAAATCAGATGGTAATTGATTCAGGCTGGAAACGAACCGATTGTAATAATTACGAGCGACGTAATATTCAACGCTGATCGTAAGGAACGTGTATCGAATGATCATTCACGTACTTAAGTTTGAAACAATCGGAACAATTTGAGCAGCTACCGCACGACGCGCTCTGGGTATTTAATGTACCAGATATTTTTATAAACAATATTCTTCGAGTTGCTGTGACTCGCGGTGATGCAATGACGGGAAAAGGGGCGAAGTTGATTCAGCGAACGCGTCTGAAAATCACGGACAGTTTGAAACAGAAGAATGTCATATTTTGAATAAGATTTATACGCACTTTATTCTTGTCTATCCGTGAACTAAATGTTGGTGTAAATCACTATGAAAACTTACTATTTACGATTTGTAAGGTCCTCGAAACGGTGACTGGACGCGAAGCTGAAGGAGCATAGCTGACGATCCAGCGAGATCTTTTCAGATTCATATTTAATTGTACTGATTACGATTACAGGAGTATTAGGCATTGCTATTGTACATATGTATATTAATCGGCAATGTTCTTCTAATTGTGTGTATGTGTGCAATTTTATTACGTGTATACCAGAGCTAGAAGGGGTAATAACAGCGATAGCAATTTAGCAATATCGTTTGTATAAATAGGTAACGTTCTCGTTCGAAACTGTCGATCAATGTCCAACGAAATTAAAAATGCTTTCGTCGTCGTTTCTCGTGGATTTAGTTCAATTGCGTTTTGCTGGAGGCAAAAGGTTCTTTCGTCGTCTGATGCTGTTTTCGAATCTGAAACTTCAGAGGCCTATCGCTTGCAATACTGCTACAGTGATAGTAATACTTCAAAGCTCTGATCGTAAATGAATTATCGGGGTTGTAATAATAGCGTAAAGAATATTAAATACGGGATACGTACATATAGGATATTATTTTGTGGGCGAGAATCGTCGTGGTTATTCAGGATGTATTTTATTCACCAAAAGGATTAGTATATAGTTATCAATACGATACAATATCTATATAAATATATTTGTGTAAAATGCGTGTTTTCCGGTCAGTTCAAATATTATTATTATTATTATAATACATGTAGCGTACGATGTAACGTTAAGAATTGATATTACAAGAGAAATTTTCTTTTAAAATCAATAGACGGATTATGATTAGAAATATTTTGTTTCCAGTGTCAGCGCATTATCGATCGAAACGGTTGTTGAAAACTTTCGTAATTAAGGGAAATTTCGTACGGATTTTTAATTAGAAAATTAATAATAAACGCGGAAACAGAATATTTCCCAGTTTGTTAGTAGTAATTTTAGTTAAATCGGGGTAGAAGTACGTATAAGGAAATAAAATGGATCACAGAAATATAAACGGAGAGGCGAAAGGGAATAAAAATGAAATGAGGAATAAAACTTATATTTTTCCAACATTCAGTTGCAACTATTCACTGCGCCCGCCCGATTAGACGCAAACGCTTACAACGCTTTGTACATATACATATTTATTCGTCGCTACATTTCTTAGATATTGTATATGAGGGAGGCTAGCTTACGTCGTGTTAACAATTCGAAGTATGTCGTTTCAAGGGACCACAGAATATGGACAAATAATAAAATCTACGGAATCGCATTTTACATCTTCATCGATCATTCCTTTTTCATCGCCTTCTCGTTTCGGCTTCTAATTCCCACATCAATTATTTACAATATAATTAGAAGCATACGCATGTGCATTTTATATCCGTTAAAAATGATCTTATATCTACTCCGATAACAAATTATTTTTATACCTAATAAACATATGTATTGTTTAATTTATAAGTATTTCTACTACTTTCAATTGTTATTTACGAAACTTTTTACTATATTTGCTACACTTTCTTTTGAACGGTTTTACAGGCTTCGAGTCGCCCTCGTTATTCTCTGGTTTGCTTTTAATGTTCTTTTTCGCCGATTCGTTAGCCATAGACTTCATCCCTTTGCTTCGAACCAGCAATCTGACGTTTCTCCTAGGCGATTTATTCTTGCTCTTAATCTTCTTCTTGGTCTTGCGTTTCTTCTTACGATCCATGTTAGCAATTATCGCTTCTGTATCTGCGGACACTTTGATCTTCGGTTGTTGAGCGGTGACGTTTACCCTCACGTACAAATCGTACATAACGTCCCCGCAAAATTCACCGAAGCAATATTCCTCGCCACACTCCGTGCAAGTTTTCACGCTGCTTTCGATTATGCCAATTCGGTTTTTACTACGTCTGATTGGGCTTATGGTCGACCGTCGTTCTTTAGCGATCGTTCGCGCTTCCAGTTTTCCCATTTCAACCTGAAGAGCAACGAGAGTAAAATATGATAGAGGAAGATACGTCAGATTGGAATATATACTCATATATGTATTTATTATATATTGGATAAATACCAGTCTGGAAAACAGCTCCTCATCTTGTCTGTGCTTTGGCCTGATAGGCGTTAACATTCTCCAGTCGATAGCGACCTGTTGCAATTCACTGAGATTCAAACCTCTCATGTCCGGCGGTATTGGGTTTCCATAATTCCATTCTTTTCCAAATGCTTTTAATTCTTTTCTAGTCGGCTTCCATGAAAATTCTTTGTCGCGCACCTTTGCATCTTCTTTCTTCACCTGTGCAACGAAGAGATGTCTTTATCTTAGTATATCGTGGATAATTGGAATTTTATTAATTATTTCCGTGACTCGGACTTTTTCTGTTTTAATTTTAAACTCGGGGCAATTCTCGAGAAGCTGGCGGAATTCTTCTTGAGAGTTACAGGTCGCTTTGCTTAGATCGGGTAATAAATTCGCGTCCTTCTTATCGTCTCTGAGGAGATCGTCCAATTGGAAGGCCATTATTTACATCTGCAATCGAAGAAAAATTGTCAGGTCTCGTTTTTCAATGGACAGTCCCTCGTGTTCGTCGAGATCTCACTTTCTACAAAACTGAAACGAAAGAAACGGAAAGTCGAAACAAAAAACGCGGTAGCTTGTTTGATGTTTGTTAATAAATTTCAGATGCGGCGGGAGAGATCAGGCATCTCTCGGAATTCCATTCCAACTGTTTCATTAAAAGGCCCTGAAAAGTAAACGTAAACTCCAATCATAAGATGATCAGACACATAAACTATTTATTTTCTTATCAACCCCTTCCTGTACTATTTAGCTTGAAACCTCGCACTTGGCATTAAGTAAGTGTGTCCTACCGTTCCGCTTTCCTTATACATATTATTATATTATGTACAAATTCTATATATAATAAATATTTCAAGCTTGAAAAATAAGTGAGAAAGAGTGTAAGAAACTTATAGAATTTGTACATAAGATAATATGTCTAAGGAACGCTGAACGGTGGAACATACTTGAGTACTGACTTCCAAGTGCTGAGAAACGAGTTAAAGTACGGCAAGGGATTAAAGTAATTATTACACATACGTTTTTCAAGGTGGACAGTTTAGACAAGATTTCGTTCCCGCACCAGACATCGTAATTTTTATTTTGCGAATCGCTAACGTTGCCAGACTCGTCAATATGATCGTTGCCCAACGCAGCTTTATCATTTTCATGGTATTCATTCTCTTCGATAGTAAGTCTTCCGTTCTTATCGATTCGCAACGGTATAACGGAATTCAGACTATCCATTGAAAGATCTGCATCGTAATTATCGACTTTCGCCTTTGGTCTGTTTAATGCTCGTATCTTCGACTTAACGTTAATAAATTTCCTTCTATCAGGAGACGGTGACCTACACAAGTAAAGGACATGATTGATCATCTGTTATAATCTGATAATACAACCAGTAGTTAAGAAGAATTTTATCTACCTCGAGCGTTCGTCGCTAGATTCTATCTGACGCCTTCTCATACGCAATCGTCGTTGATAGTGAGGATCTTTCTCGCTTTGAGTACGATATCGAGTTCCTGGTCTAAAAAATATATACCACTTATTTGTATAACATTCTTATAAATGATAAGGCTATGTTTGATCATTGTTAATAAATTTCAGATTTTCCTGTTAGCGTTCAAATTTACCTGTTAGCGTTCCATTGAGGTCTGGACTCGATAGTTCTTCTTGGTTGAGACTTTGACCGAGGTAAACATTTTACAACAATTTCTTCAGTCGAACCATTGTTACTCCTTGTAAATGAACAAATAAAAATTATAGTGTCAGGCAGATTGAAGCAGGTTCAAGCAGATTCAAATTGCGTCAAGAGCAGCGATGAAAAATCCTTCATGAGGGTAATGAGGATATATCATGTGTTGGAAGAGAGAAAACACGATGAAGACGCAAGAGAGATGCAATTTGATGTGAAATATCAAAGAAAAAAGAGAGGAAAGGAGAAAGAGGGAGTCATGACGGATTTTTCATAGCGACACTGTCAAGAGTGTCAAGCAGGTTCAAATTGTGTCAAGCACACGTGGATTCGTGAAAGTAAAAAAAATAANAAACCTCGCACTTGGCACTAAGTAAGTGTGTCCTACCGTTCCGCTTTCCTTCTACATATTATTATATTATGTACAAATTCTATATATAATAAATATTTCAAGCTTGAAAAATAAGTGAGAAAGAGTGTAAGAAACTTATAGAATTTGTACATAAGATAATATGTCTAAGGAACGCTGAACGGTGGGACATACTTGAGTACTGACTTTCAAGTGCTGAGAAACGAGTTAAAGTACGGCAAGGGATTAAATTAATTATCACACATACGTTTTTCAAGGTGGACAGTTTAGACAAGATTTCGTTCCCGCACCAGACATCGTAATTTTTATTTTGCGAATCGCTAACGTTGCCAGACTCGTCAATATGATCGTTGCCCAACGCAGTTTTATCATTTTCATGGTATTTATTCTCTTCGATAGTAAGTCTTCCGTTCTTATCGATTCTCAGCGGTATAACGGAATTCAGACTATCCATTGAAAGATCTGCATCGTAATTATCGACTTTCGCCTTTGGTCTGTTTAATGCTCGTATCTTCGACTTAACGTTAATAAATTTCCTTCTATCAGGAGACGGTGACCTACACAAGTAAAGGACATGATTGATCATCGGTTATAATCTGATAATATAACCAGTAGTTAAAAAGAATTTTATCTACCTCGAGCGTTCGTCGCTAGATTCTATCTGACGCCTCCTCATACGCAATCTTCGTTGATAGTGAGGATCTTTCTCGCTTTGAGTACGATATCGAGTTCCTGGTCTAAAAATTATATATACTACTTATTTGTATAACATTCTTATAAATGATAAGGCTATTCAAATTTACCTATTAGCATTCCATTGAGGTCTGGACTCGATAGTTCTTCTAGGTTGAGACTTTGACCGAGGTAAACATTTTACAACAATTTCTTCAGTCGAACCATTGTTACTCCTTGTAAATGAACAAATAAAAATTATAGTGTCAGGCAGGTTCGAGCAGGTTCAAGCAGATTCAAATTGCGTCAAGAGCAGCGATGAAAAATCCTTCATGAGGGTAATGAGGACATATCATGTAGTGGAAGAGAGAAAACACGATGAAGACGCAAGAGAGATGCAATTTGATGTGAAATATCAAAGAAAAAAGAGAGGAAAGGAGAAAGAGGGAGTCATGACGGATTTTTCATAGCGACACTGTCAAGAGTGTCAAGCAGGTTCAAATTGTGTCAAGCACACGTGGATTCGTGAAAGTAAAAAAAATAACTGCAGCATGCATCATAAAAAAAGTGCATAAGGAAAAAGAATCTCGACAAACTGAAATGAAACAATAATTACCGCTGCTATTTGCAAGACAGAAGAATAATATCCTCTACGACTCCGAGTTTTGTAGTGATTCAACGGATCATGTTACGACTCACTTTTCGATATCCCTTTTACTAGCATTCGCTGCGTCCTTGCGATCCTTCAGCGAGGCCTCCTTAACACCCGAGTCCTGCATCTTCTCCCGAAAGTCCTGAACGTCGCTTTCTACGTCTGTCTGCGTGCCGAAGTCGCGGCCGGTGACCCTGTACTTGCTCGGCGTCAGGAGTCTGTTCTCCACGATCGTCGACGAGGAATTCGGAGTCCAGCCCGAATTCCCGACGCGGTGCACGAAGGTATTCAAACCTACAGATAAATTATTGTTCGAGGTATCGAATTTCCTGGGTGACGGACTCAGCACTAGATTGACTAGTTGTAAGTTCGCCTTGTTGAGCAGCTCGGGGTCTTCGAGTCTGCCGCTTAAAACGATCGCCACGTCTTTGCTGACGGGTACTTGAACCGATTTCGGGTCATCGGTATCTTGTTTCGATGTAGTGGAGGAATTGTTATCGCTAATAGTAATAGTACTGCCATCACTGCTTCCTTTATTATTCCGCATTTCCAGATCGTTACTTTCGTCCTTAACGTCGACATTACTGAGAGATACGTTCTGTTGACTTCTGGAAGTTAGACAAGATTGATCGAATTGGCCCTCGTTCGACACTTTAGGTTCGTAGTTTTCCGTAACATCTTCATCGCATTTTTCGTATTTCCGACGGGTTTTCTTTTGTTCTTTCGCCAGACGTTCTGCTGCCTCTAGAACTTCGCGCATCGCTTGCTCTTGTCGCGACTTAGCTGCTTCCCGTTCTTTCAATCGTTTCTGCTCTTCTTCGAATCTAATAGGAAAATGATTTTGATCAATCACAGGAGAGAAAGAAGTGGAAGTTCGATTAATACCTTTCTTTTTCTTTCTCCCTTTCTCGTTTAATCCGTTCTTCTTCTAATCGTTCCTCTTTGAGCTTCCGCTCTTTTTCTTCTTTTCTCTGCCGATCCTTCTCTTCAAGCTGCTTCTTAATGGCGTTCTGAAGCTCCAGAGCTTTTTGCCGTTTTGCTTCTCGTTCTTGAAGGATACTAGCGTCGACGGGAATATTTTGACCACGTAGATATGTCTTATTGTCAAATCCGATCGAGCCTATCGTCGAGCTGTCCGAACTGCTCGCGCTTTCGTGGTTAATAACCAGAACCTTCGGAAACACCAATTTAAATTTTTACAAATGTCAAAGGATTTCTTTAAAACTAAATCTACTTTGCACCGGTTTTAAATTCTTTTACAAAAAATAAAAAGAGAATAAAATTTGTATTGTCTCGTGTGCATGTATTCAGTGATTTGTGCAGTCGTACTTGACTCGACTGTCCTAATCTTGCGAGCCACGAGGGTGTCGGTGGATCCCTTTGTGCAGTCTCCTGACCCCAGACACTACCCCACCTTGGCCTGTTCAGTTCGCCTATTCTACCATCAGATAATCGCCTCGACGGTGGTAACGAACTCTCAGGTGTTGCGTGATAAGGATTCTGCCACGTTTTCTCGGACATCTCCGCTCCCGGCGGCTTGCAACCGGGTAACAGCCCTGGCATAAATTAGAAAATTGCCTCGCTTCAAGTATTCACATTCTCGTGAAGAGAAATCGTTTGCTCGCAAAATTGGCTAAAGTTAATATTATTATTATTATTATTGAATCATAATAAGTTATTATTATATAAACATTATTATATAAACATAAAACATAATAATAATATTGAATCATAATAATTATATATTATAAATTGTATATTATAACATTAGTGAATTACAATACTATGACTTCTTTCTTATAATCTTTATTATAGTGATCTGAGCTGCGCAACGGGAGAAAATGGACGAATTCAATTAGAGCCGGAAATGAGGGGGAGAGTTATTCTGAACAACAATTTCTTGGTTTTTTTAATACAAAGTTTTGAATCCTGGTTTTTGATTTCGAAAAATTCTGGCAATACCATCTTACCTCCCTTCGCCGATACCGGGACGTCTATAGAGTCACTGGCGTAACCGGAAGTCTCTCCCTCGCGTTCCTCCCCCTGGGACCCGTAATGATTACTCTTCGAATTTTCGTAACGATCGTAAAGTCTGCGCGGTTTCTCAGAATGGTAGTGCAAACCCTCCGTGGCAAAGTCCCGTTGCTGCCCCTACGAATACGAAAGAACGGATTTATCGTAGACGATAAAAGCGTTCGCGTGACAAAAGCACAATTTTCTTCTTCTCATCAATCTTGAAGTCGTGGTTCCTTTAACTTAACGTGACCGTCTTCTACGTATGTATAAGTCATAAGTACGTTGAACATGATCGTTGTGCCAGTACGAGACAGGACCGACAGATCCTAATGGGGTTCGGTATTGACTCACAAGATTTATGATTGCTGCTCGCTATCTTATTTAAGGATCAATTGCCAGCATGATTCTTATTCTACCTTTCGAAATTGATTTTAAATTTACCCCTTTGTCAACCGATCGTTTTAACGATCCTATATTTAGTACAAGCGTTCGTAAGGAACTTGGTCACTGTAACTACCACGTATGGATAAATTATAGGCTGGGCTGGGGGTGAGTGAACTTTAATGTCAAGATACGAATCAATTTGAGATATATATAGAGCACATAGATAGGCTGCTATATAGAGTACATGACTCTTACATTTTTTACATAGGTGTAGGTAGTTACTAGGTAGTTAGTAGATAGTTAGTAGGTAGTTATTAGTACAATCTCAAAACGGCAATTAAAATCTCGTTCTCATTTGTTATTCTGTCGTCGTATAGAACAGCTATTAGAATAAATTGTATCTGTGCACTGAATATGCAACAGCGGAGTAATATGACGCTAGGAAAGTGGAACAGTGGTACGAATAATTCAATCCGACGCCTAGAACCAATGACTTTACGTATAACAATGTTCCCATTTTAAAATGATGTATTGGGTTCACCGGAAAGTTCGTGCCGCTTTTTAATCGGCATTAGAACGGCTCGTCAGGATGATTGAAAATGAATGGCACGAATATACAAGATCTTGAAATCAGTCTTTCTAGTGAATTTTTAATTTAAATTAATATTCCGAAAGATGATATTTGAAAGATTGTTAGGAGGAGTTATTATTTAGTGAGATTATGCTTGATATTTAATTAAAAAATGTTACAAAGTAAAAAATCGTAGTTATTACATTTAGAATTGTAAACAATTTCATTTCAAAGAACGATTGTTCAGAATAAAATAAGGACTGGAATGAAAAGATACTTCAAACGATTCTGAACCAGTCGTGACGCAATTGAAATTGGCCCGAAATTTTGAGGTACCTGTACATTAAATTAAACATTGAAGTGAATTATGAATATTATACATAATTCAATAAATTTTCTATAAAAATCGACAAGAACTTCCCGGACACCCTAATATTTTACGTACAAGAATTTAATGAAATTATAAAAAGATAATTTATAAGCAGGTGTACATAACTTCTTGAAGAGAGCGAACCTGGCAGAGATATTGCTGCTGATCCTTGCTGTAAATCGGCGGCAGACTCGGGCTCCTGTGCCTGATTTGCGGCGCTTCCGGTTGCTCGTGCAGATTTATCAAACTACCACCGTTGCAGTCGAGACACTTCAGGCCCGGGTCACCGTTCCCGGAACACTCCGTCGCCAAACTCTTCAGGCTGACGGTGCTTCCGTAATGTCCAGCAGCACGGAAGGGTTTCGAGGACGATCGCTTGTCCTTGATTTCCGCCAAAGACATTCTTGAGCCACTTGGGTACGTTCTGCGTTACGCGTTTCGTTAATCGCGTCGCAGTGCGTAAATTTGATTTACGATCGAATCGATAGAAGCCTGGCTAGCTTTGGATATATTTTGTAGGTGTAAGTATAGTCTAATGCGTTAAGGGAGTAGATTCCAAAGGCTGAATGTTGCCCACAAAATTGGCCGAAAATATGGGTCGATGCGTGGTTGACGATTTCTTCCTTATATGTATGAGAATAGTTCCCGGTTTTCAAGGACCATCAATTAAAAAAGTATCAAATCTGGCGCGCTGTGATCATTATTTAATCAGGACATGCTAATATTTAGTAATATAAGTGTTATAATATGGGCGAAAAATCGTAGTTGCAATGCCTGTACTTATAAGCGATGTTTTATGCAAAATAGATTATTTTAATTGAAATAATGTCCAGAGCGTATCAGATTTGACTTTCCTCTTTCTGAAGATGTGCCTGACGACCGGAAAATATTCTCATATAAAAAGTGTATCCCCGTGAACCCACATTTTGCATCATTTTTCCTCGTTATCGATAAAACACAGTAAAAAACGACAAAATTATACCAGTGCGTGTTGGAATAGTCACGTGACAACCTTAGCCCCTTAAGTGTGAGACTTTTTCTATGACGAGGCCGTAGATACTTAATTTAATAGCGATCGAAAGTTCTATTCCAAGTTATATGAGTCAATAGTATTCTGATTAAAATGACGAGAATTGTGAGAAATGGGAAACTTCGCTAGAAAAAGTGCCTCGACTTGTATTCTCATTCTTAAACTGTTCAACGTTATCCTTGACAATTTATATTAATTTTTATTAGTGCTTACCGGATATTGGTGCGGATATTCGTGTTATTTTTCAAAAGACCCCAACTTCCACCAAGACGTGCCATTTCCTCTGCAGAACGAAATTTGTTTTTCTATTCAGAGTATTGCTATACAGTCCTGTTCACTCAAATTGCTTCTAATAACTCGTATTACTTTTTCGTAGAAAATTGTATGTGATATAAATAAGATAACATAAGTATGTAAAATAGTGAAATGTAGAATTGTTATAAATATTTCTTCTCTGATCTATCAAAAAGCATGAACTATGACTGATATTTAAAGCTATTTATATATAAAAGCCTTCTATATTTCCAACAATAATTTTGTATTTTGCAAATGTCTACGTTAGTATAAATTCATCTTGTTTTAATTTAATTAGTATATAATATGCGAACGAATTTAACTAATAAGCAAGAACTTTCACCAAAATTGTATCAATTTTTAGTCGAGGCTATTCAAGTGAAGAGCACTGTATTCATACCAAGAAAGTCCTTATAATTAATTCAACACACACATAAATAATGATCGTCCATATTAAGACTGTACATTACATATATATAAAACAGTCTATCTAAATTTAGCAACACGGCATGTGACGCGTTCTATTCTCGTACGTTAATTACATTTATAGTCTCAAATGAAGACTAGAATATCGAATCATCGTGTATTCAAATTTAATTCCGAGACTCACCTCGCTCTCTCGCCCACTGGATTCTCTTCTGCTCGACCAACGAGACCCTCCCGATCATAGTCGGCGCGCGGCGCGTTTCGCGCGAGAAAAGAAAATTCACCGCGAGAAAACGGAACGAAAAAAAGGGTAACCAGAGACCTACATCGATCTTTAACGATAACGCGCGCCGATTTTACCTAATCCCACCGTTTTTCGGTCTCTCGCAACGATGAACCATCCGCTCTTCCGGCGCTTCGCGAATTCCGGCAGGGAACGATAGAGTTCGAGACCCTTGAACGTCAGAAGACGTTCCCCGGGTTCATCGCAGGTCGTGTCAATATTTGAGACTGCGGTAGACCTGCACGGCCGTACAAGGTTCACCCTGGCTCGTGGATNAGACTCACCTCGCTCTCTCGCCCACTGGATTCTCTTCTGCTCGACCAACGAGACCCTCCCGATCATAGTCGGCGCGCGGCGCGTTTCGCGCGAGAAAAGAAAATTCACCGCGAGAAAACGGAACGAAAAAAAGGGTAACCAGAGACCTACATCGATCTTTAACGATAACGCGCGCCGATTTTACCTAATCCCACCGTTTTTCGGTCTCTCGCAACGATGAACCATCCGCTCTTCCGGCGCTTCGCGAATTCCGGCAGGGAACGATAGAGTTCGAGACCCTTGAACGTCAGAAGACGTTCCCCGGGTTCATCGCAGGTCGTGTCAATATTTGAGACTGCGGTAGACCTGCACGGCCGTACAAGGTTCACCCTGGCTCGTGGATATATATATACGCGTACTACATATGTATATGTATGTGCCCTGTATTAAACGCGAAAGGAACGCGCGGTCGCGATTCGATCGCGCGCTACGTTTCTATGGGAACAATCGTGAATCAACCACGGAACCTTTTGCCCGACTGTCAGGGTCGATAATATTGACCGGTTAGGCAAGATAAGGGATAATGACCTTTAGCCATCTATTTGACGGTCAGAGATCGCATCTTCAGCACAACAAACAGGTACATCGGCGAAGATAAAGCGTTGCAAATCGACAGCTGCAGGTCGTATGAGCTCTTAAATAAAAACAATGTAAAAGGATTAGAATTTTAACGAGTATTAGATATTGTGGTAGTTAATCACTGTGGAAAGTTGTAGGAATATTGCGCTGAGTATTACACCTTAAATCTTCATGTTATTAAACGGGAAAATACTGATTTTTCGTGGGGGTTGCGGGGTTTAGAATTTTTCAGATGAGCCCACCCTCAAAAACTCATGACTGTATGTATACGTTTGCCATAAAACTAAGTCTTATTAATATATTTCGTCTGACGTTCTTTCTAATGACTCCCATAATTAGTATCGTTTCCAAAGATTGGGCCTTGTTACGAAAATACCTCATAATATTTTACAAATCCAATTTCTTTATGTATATATATTTATTTATGTATTATACAGGGTGGGGCAGTAACTATTACCACCTCAGATATCTTCGAAACTATAAGTGTCACAGAAATATTTGTTCAAGTAAAATTGCACAGTTCGAAGGGGGCCATCCGGAGGGGATAATAGTTTTTTTGCAGGTGGAGGTACTTCGGACATTTGAAGGTCACCTCCAGTTTTTTTAAATGGAAACCTATATTTTTTATTACAGTTTCATATTCTACTGGAAAAAATACGTAACTTTTATACGAAACTTTTTTTTAAAAAATGCTTGCTTTTCTCGCTAAAGGTCGTGATAATAATAATACAAATTTTATAGAAAATATACTATACTATACTATACTATACTATACTATACTATACTATACTATACTATACTGTACTGTACTATACTATACTGTACTGTACTATACTGTACTATACTATACTGTACTGTACTATACTATACACTGTACTATACTATACAGTGTACTATACTATACAGTGTACTATACTATACAGTGTACTATACTATACACTGTACTATACTATACAGTGTACTATACTATACAGTGTACTATACTATACAGTGTACTATACTATACACTGTACTATACTATACAGTGTACTATACTATACAGTGTACTATACTATACAGTGTACTATACTATACA
>SMSR01016176.1:216675-244628 GCA_019453355.1 Ceratina japonica | reverse complement strand
TCCGAGAATTCTTGGAAATGACGTCACAGCTGAACTTAGTGCTACCTCCTATGCTATCATATTCGCCTAATACAAAGTCTAATTTTTGGCCCAAATTTTTCTCTAAATTCAGATTTTGTATTAGGCGAATATGATAGTATAAGAGGTAGCACTAACTTTAGCTGTGACGTCACGATTCCAAGAATTTTGCATTGCTGAATTTGACGTACTTAATGACTAATTTAATAGTGATCAGGGCTATTATTTCGAGTCAAAGTTCTCGTTAAGGAATATGGGCATTGGTCATTCTAGGAGCGGTGAACGGGTGATTAAATAGACAATAAGATATACGTTTAACGAGATCTTTATTTAATTTTTAAACAAGTTATACATAGAAAATACAAATATCTGATATGTGTACAATTGCACTTAAGACTAATTGTGTACAATTGCACTTAAGACTAATTGTAAGTAATGCATAATTAAATAAAACACTTGCAACCGATTATACAGCTTGATATAAGAGTCTGGTAATCGTATTTTAACGCTGAAGCAGTAGAACTCATCGGAGAAGGTAGGTTTGTAGAGAAACGTAATATTCCTGTCCGTAGTGAACCGATTTTAATGACCGAATACTGGAATCGAAGCCAAATGTCCGAGGACCACGTTGAAGCTTAAAATAATACTAATATATGTATCTTGGTTTATAGCAATGCGATTTTAATGAATAGCGATCGAACTTAAAGCTAAGAAACTTTTGAGCGATGTAATTTACCTAATTTAAAAATCGCTATGGTAGCAGCACCGGCCACCGAGCATGCTGCCTCCACTGTCACAGTCTTCAGTGTGATAGTGTGATCAGAGAGTTGCAGAGAGTAACAAGATGTCACTAACAAGGTTTGTTTTGTTAAGATTTCTCTTTAAATTACGTTTATTTCATTGAATATTAGTCCTCGTACAGTTTTTAACTCGTTCGATATACTAGAGAAAGAATAGTTTCTCCCGCGATATGATTCAATGGGTTTATATAAAGTCTAACCTATATTTGTTGAGAATCACAGAGTGTATCGCGTCTCAAGTTTTCTCATCAATCACATTATCTATTAATTTCGCTTATCAAATTCAAGCTTCTTGTTTGTTACAGCTTGTTACCTGCACCTTCGCAGGTAGTGTGGGACAGGGAGGATGAGGCACGGGAGCAAAAATTACGACAAAGACCTGTGTCCGCGCTTGTCAAAGCTGTGGTTACTGCACCACCTTATGGACAACGGAAAGGATGGGTGCCAAGAAATCCAGAGGTAGATAATATTACAATAATCTCGATCTTTTCTTAACGAGGCTGAATGAAAACACTTTGTGAGTCTGTTTAAATTGTTGCTAGGATTTTGGAGATGGCGGAGCGTTCCCAGAGATCCATGTGGCTCAGTATCCACTTGGGATGGGGATGAAAGGGAAAGAAACCACCAGCAATGCCTTAGCTGTTCAGTTGGATGCTGAGGGAAAAGTTAAATACGATGTAATTGCTAGGCAGGGTCATTCTAAGGACAAGGTATGGACCACCAATTTAACTATATAATTTTTACATACAATACATGGTTTTCCATTTGTAGATTGTATATAGCAAATTGAGCGACCTGCTACCATCAGAAATTACAAGCGAAGAGGATCCCAGTTTGCAACGTCCGAATACTGAGGAGATAGACGAGCTTACGGAAAAAACTAAGAGAGCACTGGAAAAGATCACAAGATCGAAGATAGCCGCGGCAATGCCAGTAAGATGCGCAGAAAAACAAGCGCCAGCACAGTACATTCGATATACACCGTCGCAACAAGGACAGTCTTTCAATTCCGGAGCTAAGCAGAGGGTCATCAGGATGGTAGAAGCTCAAATAGATCCTTTGGAACCACCAAAATTCAAGTAAGTTTCGCGAAGACACGAAGCGCCTCATTCAAGGCGAAAGAAATATTTGAATAAATCATTGCTTACTACGTCGTGTAATAATCAGGCTTTACTTGACCGTAGAATTAATAAAAAGATACCGCGAGGTCCTCCGTCGCCTCCGGCACCAGTCATGCATTCGCCTACGAGGAAGGTGACGGTCAAAGAACAAAAGGAGTGGAAGATACCGCCATGTATCAGTAATTGGAAGAACGCAAAGGTAAATAAAACTGATTCGTTCATTTTTGATCGATCGATCAATAGATCGAGTAAGAAATATCTTACGAGCGATTATTCTGTTTGCAGGGATACACGATTCCGCTGGACAAGCGTTTGGCCGCCGACGGTCGTGGTTTGCAGCAAGTTCACATAAACGAGAACTTCGCCAAGTTGGCGGAGGCACTTTATATCGCGGACAGAAAGGCCAGAGAGGCTGTGGAGATGCGTGCACAGCTTGAGAAGAAGTTGGCTCAGAAGGAGAAAGAAAAGAAAGAGGATCACTTGAGACAATTGGCCCAAAAGGCTAGAGAGGAACGTGCCGGCTTGAAATCAGCCGCAATGGGTTAGTACACGCGTTCTGTGAACTTTATATAAGCGCTAAGATTCTGATTAGCTCGAGATACTTGGACTTTGAAGTTTGATTCTACGATTCTAATAGTGTGCTGCTTCTAATGTTTCACAGAGAAATCGGAGGACTCTCGAGAAAGGGATCAGCTTAGGCAAGAACGACACAAAGATCGTGCTCGCGAGCGGAACTTGGCGCGAGCCGCGCCCGACAAACGATCCAGACTGCAACGTGAGCGCGAACGAGATATCAGCGAACAGATTGCCCTCGGTTTACCCGCAAAGAGCATTCCCAGTACCGGTGAAGCGCAGTTCGACCAACGATTGTTCAACACCACTAAGGGAATGGACAGCGGCTATGGACACGACGACGAGTACAACGTTTACGACAAACCTTGGAAAGATTCGAATTCTCTCGCCACGCATATATACCGCCCTGGCAAGAACATTGATAAAGATACTTACGGAGACGATTTGGAGAAACTCGTCAAAACGAATCGGTATTTAATTCCTTATTTTCCCTTTTCGACACTCGATTACTTTTATCATGGGAATTTTACAAGTATGTTTCGCGTGCGCTTTCAGATTTGTTCCGGACAAGGAGTTCAGTGGAACCGATAGATCAACGACGCGCTCGGGACCTGTACAATTCGAAAAGGACGAGGAGGATCCTTTCGGTTTGGATCAGTTCTTGAAGCAAGCGAAACGTGCAAGCAGTTCTACGACCACGACCACGAAACGCAAAGACGAGAGGGAACAGCGGAGAGACGACCGCGACAAGCGAAGAAAACATTAACTTTCTTAATGTACAAATTGTTCTCTTTACTCGTTCTCGTTTAATATAATTATGTGGGTAGATTTGAAATTGTTAGTTACATTTATCGATGTTATCAGCGTCGAAATTACAGATTGGTATCGGTACCTACTAAACGCGACGAACTTTTCTACTTCTCTGTATCCCCCGCGCTTATGACGATTTTAATGGAAATAATGATATACACAAAAACGTGTTTACTAAATATATAATTTAGTAAAACGACTTGTCTCTTAATTTTTGTTTAATCCCAAGAACAATGCCCAGGTAGTTTTACACGTTCCAGACTCATAGTTCTTTATTAACACAATGTGCATACAGCGTTTTCGTTAGATTAACAAAGGAGGCGATACTTTCGTACGGGGAGCAATTGTTATTTCTTAATTAATAACGTATTTCACTTTCTCATCAAATCGTGTTTCGTCGAATGCGCCGACAGTTTGTCGACATTATTTATCGCGTGTTACCATTTCTTGTCTCGTTTGTTCGAAGATCGCGTCAATAATTATTATGTTCCACAACGTTGTATTGCTTCGATGTTGTGACAAGCACTTGTCTCTGTGATTTCCAAACGTTTATCCCAACGAATGAAACTTACGGTATCTCTACTTTGGTACTGACTACGTAACTTTACCAATAACGTCTAATCGAAACTAATGATCGTTTCATTTATGGTACGTGAGATCGTGCGTGAAACTTGAAATAGAACCGAGTTTTATTGCTTACGACCGCTACGGTATAACTGTACGCGTGGAAACGAGTTTGGAAAACACCTAAGCGTGATTCTCTAATCGCATTAACACCGTCCTCGTTCAAGGACCGGAGGAAGTCGACGGAACAGCCGGAGGACTTCCGGTCGGTGNATCAACGACGCGCTCGGGACCTGTACAATTCGAAAAGGACGAGGAGGATCCTTTCGGTTTGGATCAGTTCTTGAAGCAAGCGAAACGTGCAAGCAGTTCTACGACCACGACCACGAAACGCAAAGACGAGAGGGAACAGCGGAGAGACGACCGCGACAAGCGAAGAAAACATTAACTTTCTTAATGTACAAATTGTTCTCTTTACTCGTTCTCGTTTAATATAATTATGTGGGTAGATTTGAAATTGTTAGTTACATTTATCGATGTTATCAGCGTCGAAATTACAGATTGGTATCGGTACCTACTAAACGCGACGAACTTTTCTACTTCTCTGTATCCCCCGCGCTTATGACGATTTTAATGGAAATAATGATATACACAAAAACGTGTTTACTAAATATATAATTTAGTAAAACGACTTGTCTCTTAATTTTTGTTTAATCCCAAGAACAATGCCCAGGTAGTTTTACACGTTCCAGACTCATAGTTCTTTATTAACACAATGTGCATACAGCGTTTTCGTTAGATTAACAAAGGAGGCGATACTTTCGTACGGGGAGCAATTGTTATTTCTTAATTAATAACGTATTTCACTTTCTCATCAAATCGTGTTTCGTCGAATGCGCCGACAGTTTGTCGACATTATTTATCGCGTGTTACCATTTCTTGTCTCGTTTGTTCGAAGATCGCGTCAATAATTATTATGTTCCACAACGTTGTATTGCTTCGATGTTGTGACAAGCACTTGTCTCTGTGATTTCCAAACGTTTATCCCAACGAATGAAACTTACGGTATCTCTACTTTGGTACTGACTACGTAACTTTACCAATAACGTCTAATCGAAACTAATGATCGTTTCATTTATGGTACGTGAGATCGTGCGTGAAACTTGAAATAGAACCGAGTTTTATTGCTTACGACCGCTACGGTATAACTGTACGCGTGGAAACGAGTTTGGAAAACACCTAAGCGTGATTCTCTAATCGCATTAACACCGTCCTCGTTCAAGGACCGGAGGAAGTCGACGGAACAGCCGGAGGACTTCCGGTCGGTGAACGAGTTCGCGAGAGGACGTAACGATGGTATATACTCATTTCTCGGAATTTTCTGATGAACATTCCTGGCGACGTAGAAGATGGTCTTCCTAATCAGTCTTTTTCTTATTTTTGTTTCTCTCGTAAGAAGATTATCACAGAAGAATTTCCGTATCTCTCTTTTCGTTTATTTCCGTCCCA
This sequence comes from Ceratina japonica, assembly GCA_019453355.1. Classification (NCBI taxonomy): domain Eukaryota; kingdom Metazoa; phylum Arthropoda; class Insecta; order Hymenoptera; family Apidae; genus Ceratina; species Ceratina japonica. The sequence goes on along the minus strand of SMSR01016176.1, from coordinate 239,233 downwards.
ATTTAGTTTCATTATCCACGCAAATTGACGCGATCCTTAGATTAATATTAAACTGGTCTCGCACTATTTATTGTATTACCACACCCTTAAGAGCTACGTCGAGGCTTTTCCTGTGACGATGTTTTCGTGGAAATTGATTTCATTCGCGAGTGTTGCAACGCGGCCGGAGAACTCTCCTGATGAGAAAGACTAGAATTAATAACGCTGAAGACTACGTTTGTTGTTACGGATCCGTGGGAGCCTATGATACAAGTTTAGGATGAACACTTCGCCAAACATTTTCAATTACGTTCCCAGCCCACCTGGGATTTCTTTTTCGTTCCGTTTCACGTTTCCTTCAACCCCTGCGTACCCTAAGATTCATACTCGTTCGTCTCAACAACGCGAGAATAACTATCGTTCGATTTTACAATTAATTAGAACCTACACGATCGTTACAACAGCCCGTTTCTCCGTCTCCGTTTAAGAGAGAATAGTAGGCATCTTTAAAGTCGAGAAACGCGATAGCAGCCGAAGTTTATATATGAGATAAAATGTTAGGAAACTTAGCTGCCCTAATATAAGTATTATTTATTTTTATTTCATTACGCCAGTGTGTTTGTGTAAGTGTCTTCGTTAAAAAGTAAGAACTCATACTTTTTTCCGGGGGTTCGGTCGAAGGGCTTAACAACGTTATGCACGTAATCTCGGGAGAAAGAGCTACTGAAATGAACGAAACAATAGCGAACGGGTCGATCAGAAATAAAACTCCCAAAGTCCGAAACGAATTACGTGTTATGATAATGTACAGTGTATCAAATTTCTATGATCAGTCGCTTCCGGCGAAGTTCCGAAACCAACGGACATTTCTTTCCAACTTACTATTTACTCGGTACCGCGACAGCTGCTGGTGCCTATGTACAAGTCAACATTTCAGAAACGGAGTTCTGCAGCCTTCGGAAAGTTCTCTATCGTCTAATCTAAGGTCGTTAGTCAGCTTCTCATCTCTCGGTGATGAGTTGTGGCAGTATATAAGGCATACAAGTTGTCCTCTTGCTTCGGGAGTCAAGGCTCGCGATCGCTTACTTAGTCGAGTCATTTACGCTATAACGAGACGAGAAACCGACCGACCGTTCGCTTAAAACGTACGCTGCCTCGGACAGGCCGCTCGAGCTCGAACACATAAGCAGAACTACATGACTTGCAAAGGGTTATTGTATTATGTATCGAGATATTCGCAGTGAGAAACGCGCCTCTCCTATCCTTCTCACGCTTTTTAAACGTTAATACTTACAAAGGATGCTACATACTTTAAACGCTTTTTTTCGATTGCTGTGATATTAAAAACTTGTTAGACATCGACATGCACCTAACATCGAGAGGGGGATTGCTTATCGGTTTCCTTAGGCTACCTTTCTTTTTTTGTTACAGAATCATCATCGTCGTCATTACAATCGTACAATTCTATCGTCATACATATATCTATTATGTACAAGAGTGTTCAAGTCTAGCTACGACGATATTTGCAAAAAGACACGACGTTACACTAGAGTCGCTCTCTCTCCATCAGCTATTCCTATCTCTTTAAGAGCATAATTTCTTTTGCCACGCAATTTCTCGTTTAAAAATCGGTTCACCGGGCCTAGACGATCAATACAATAGAAGGGATTATCTACAAACGCGGATGGAATCGTGCGGGCGACTCCACCGTCGGAAATAATTATAAATACCATAAGAGAGATAAGAAAAAGTACGTATCGTTTCGACATGTTTTTCTTCACCTTTCGATTAATAAATACTATACACGTGCCTCAGTGGAGGCAAATCTCTCAGACGTCCAGCCAACCTTTTTCTCCTTGACGTGATCGCGATTGGATCCTGCCCAATCTAATAAATCTACGCTTCGCGCAATCGATTGCCCTCGTTTTTTTTAACACTGCTTCCTTCTCCTTTTAACTTTTCTTTTTTATTTCGTTACAGGGTAACTCGCCGACTTCCCTTCCTCGTCCCAAAGACGCGTCGGCCTTTCTAATCGCGTACAAAAATCATCGACCGTTCGCCGCTTCCTTATAAGTCGAGAGAAAGCGAAAGGGTTCGCGCGCGTCTCATCCGACGAAGAGACCGTGCATACGATATTCGTCGCGTTTTCGGCTATTCGAAATTTCGAGAGAAAAACCGTATTCGAGCTCTCTACAGAATTTACAATAAACCTGAACCGGAACCTAACTGACGTCGCGACGTAGGCGTTGTGAAATTACGTATAGGAAGGGAGGAAGTAAAAAAGTTTCGCACACCGTTTTCTCTTGAAACCTGTAACTCGACATTCGTCCCATCGCGAGAGTTCCTGTTATCTCTTATCCAGCATCGGAAGGATGGTGCATTAAACTTCGGTCGTTCGGCTGTACGGGCCGGACTCCTCCGACTGCGAGAGCTTTCGTTCCCGCTTGGCGAACAGATTCCCTAAAAAAGAGGGCTGCTGAGCCAGTCCCTTGGCACCACCGGGGATCGTGGCCCCTGGATGCATAGGATGAACTTGTCCAGGATGCTTAATGCCTTGGCTCATCGAGCTGGCAGACGTAGATTGAAAAGAAATCGACATACCGCTATCGAGCGAACCCACGCTTCCGCGTCGCTGCGGTTTCTCGCCGGCAACTGTGAACGAAACGAGGATCCTTCTATAGAAAACATATTGTTTCATTTATCCTTCCATCGCTTTGCCTACTTACATTGCTCGTGTATATCCAGAAGCGAATTGCTGAGCGCGGATCGTTTTAATTGCGTGTCCATGTCGGTGGTCTCCGACCTTTCGGAACACGGACCCGGGCAAGGACAGATCTCGACGTCCGCCACTCCGGAGTCTCTATTTTCGGCGCCGCCACCCCTGGCACTTCTGCTGCTCTTTTGTCGTTCCAGTTCCGTCTCGATCCGTAATGTCTCCATCTCGTCCATCTCGCTGATGGATTCCCTGAGGTCCTCCACAAACTTGCACCTGTCGTGCGCGTTCCTCGCGTTGAACGTGACCAGTACCTTTCCATCAACGCGCTGGGAGAGCCTTATTCCATACGGATAATCTGAGAACGAATACCGTCGTCGATCACGTAACTATCAAAAGGAACGGCAAAAAATTCGATGCGAAACTTTGTTAAATTACGAAACTTACGAGGAACCTCGAACAGCGTGACCACCATTCCGCACAATGGGAAACTCTGCCTGAACGTGTACGTGACGCTGTTCTTTTTCTTGCTGAGGATCTTCGTGACGACAAGCAGATCGTTGAAGAGGAACACTTCCCGCTGATGCACGCCCGGCCTCTCCTTCTTGTTTATATCCGGGATCTCGTAGAGCCTGCAGTAGCAGACCAATCTCCTGTGCGGCAACGCCATATTCGGCTTCTTGCCGACGATCGTCGCCTGGACTTTCATCACTTGGGAGACGTGATCGGAACCAGGCTTGAATTCGTTCTCCTTCACTCTCTCGTAGATCCCGACCAGTATGTCTCGGTCGATGTCCCCGCAGTCGTCGATGCCCCGTAGATTCTTTATGAAATCGTCCATCCTCATTCTGCGCTCCGGTTTCAAGTTCGGCGTGTGCAGGTCGGTGTTCAGCATGATTATCGCGAACGCCAGGACGAAGACCGTGTCCGCGGAGCGTAGCCTGGACACCACGTCGGGATTGCACTGGCAATAACGTTGGCTGAACACTTCCATCAATCGTTCGATCTTCTGTGCCTCGCCCGGCATCCGGAAGTACGCCTGGAACTTCCGCAATGCCACGTCCACTTGCATTCCGGACAGGTCCAGCTCGTGAGAGAAGCATCTGCAAATTAAACCGTCGACCGTTTGTTCAAACTTTATGAGATCCTCACGAGTTTCGGATCGTTATCGAATAAGACGAAACGTTCGTCGAGAGTACTCGAGAGGGTCCGCAGTTTCGTTTGAAATTTGGGCTAAGAACCTCTCGATGACAGCGACAACTTATTTACGTTCGCAAGAGTCGCTACCGACTCTGTCCTCGATCATTCAAAACTCGGGTCGAGTAGCGTTACCCGAACACGTGTTCTCTTTTTCGTGACCGGCCCAGTCGCAGCGGCTCCTGTTACGCTCTCGTCACGCTAATTGTGGAACTAAAAAGGGACCACCGAAGTCCTTGGATCGTTTTACCCGATATCTGCTGCGTTACGCTTCCACTTGTGACGAGGGAAAAAGAACGCGGCTACCGAATCAAAACAATCGCGCGTTCCTTAAAAAGACAAGAGAAATCGGCTCTTTCTACAATAAATAACGGAGCCGCTGTTTCCGCAACGTCGATCACCGCGATCATCGTGGGACAAATAAAACAGATTACCTTTCACCGAACGCGCCGTTACGTTCCGCGTTTTCCCTTTCCTTCGAAACGATAAAAAAAAAGATTACTCACTCGAGCACGTGCATATTGAAGGGATTCTGGAGGTTCCCGAGGTATTCGCCGATCATCTGCTTCGACAACCCCTTTCTGCTGATCAAGAATCTGGCTACGCCCTGAGGACTGTTCTCGAGGAATCCNGAATAAAACAGATTACCTTTCACCGAACGCGCCGTTACGTTCCGCGCTTTTCCTTTCCGTCGAAACGATAAAAAAAAGACTACTCACTCGAGCACGTGCATGTTGAAGGGATTCTGGAGGTTCCCGAGGTATTCGCCGATCATCTGCTTCGACAACCCCTTCCTGCTGATCAAGAATCTGGCTACGCCCTGAGGACTGTTCTCGAGGAATCCCCTTCGGATCAAGTAGGTGATCCCCCGCTCCGGTTTCTTGTTGAAGAGGTTTAGGCCCACTCGGTACTGTCGCTTTCTGACCGTCTCCGACACTTTGTAACTCGTCTGCGGCATGTTCTCCGGGTGGTCCATCAGGGGATGCTGATACCCGGAGCTGGCGTGGGAGTGGCCCAGATCCTTCACGTTGTTCATCATCGCCGCCGAGTCCGTCGCGTGGTTCGCGATCTCTTGGTGCTCCGGCGAACTCGACTAAATGACAATCACAAATCCCCGATAATTTTTCCTTACCGTTAAATCTCCGTCGACAAAGGGGGCAAAGAGTCGTTTTGAATGTCGTCTAGCCGGAAGGAGGAAGAGAAAAAGAAGCGGCGGGGCGAAGAGGAAAGCGAAAGAGGGCGAGGAAACTCACGATTCCTTTGTGCTTCCACACAGGTGATCCCCTTTGAGGGTCTCCCTCGGAGCTCTCGCAATTAGTGGAATCGCTACCGGAACTCTGGACCGAGCTCAAGCTACCGTTCTCGACGCTCTTGCTCAGACCATTGTGCCGCGGCTCCATGGACCTGGACGTAATGGAAGACGTTCTTTTTGGCACTTCCGGCGGCACCTTCTTCGCGGATCCCCTCGTTCTACCGGCGGAACCGAGATGCCCGACGCTACTCCAATTCTGCGGCACCGGCGTTTGAAGATTGTGCGGCGTCGACGGTGACGTGCAAGGCGTCCGCAGAAGATCGCGCGGAGGCGTTTCTTGCCTTATACTGCACAGCGTCTCCTTCAATAAATATAATTACACACGTTATTTTACGCTATTCGCTAATTTCGACTAGAACAAATTATTTTAATGACGCGTTTGTGTGCTAAGAATTCTTAAACTCCTAATCACCTGTGGATTGTAATAGTGCATGCTGGAGCCGCTCTCTTGCGAGCTGGATTCCCAGCACGGGCTAGGCGGTAGCTGTTGGTGTCTGTTGCAGGGGCTCGGAGCCAGAGAGGGGGTGTGCCTGCCAGTTTGATGTATGTTGTGATTCGCGTGCTGATGACCGCCGCCAATCTGGACCTCGCACCTGCCGCTCTGGCTCCTCGGTATCGGCGACTGCGAGTTCTCCACGTGCCTCCTCTCCCGGAGGGACATGCTCCTAATGGGTATCGGCCGGTTCGCGGCGCCCGACGGCTGCTGTATATAAATCTGACTGTGATAGACCATCCTCTCGTGCTCGGCGACGTTCCCGGTCCTCTCCGTGTTCTCCTGGAGCTTTCGGCTGAGCCGCTTCTCCGCTTTGGCCATCGCGGTGATCGCCGCGAACTTTTTTAAAAGCGTGTATCTCCTGAACGCCCGCTGGATCGTCAACGCGGCGTTCCTCGCCTTCACGCCGCCGTACTTCCTCTCCAACATCTCGATCTGCTTGTCCAACAGGTCTTGGGACAGCTCGTACCTATTTCGAGAAAATTGTCTGTGTCTGCAGTGGACCACAATCGTCGTTTCACAGATTCTAGATTCTTTTATGCAGCCAATGCATCGCGGATTGGTTTCAGAAACGAAAAGCTTGAATCTGAACGGAACTGGCAACGAAGACGTGCGTTCTGCGAAGCCTCGTACTAAATAATCGATCGTGAACGTAGTGCATTCTTTATATCAAACGGCGAGGAAAGAAATCGCGGAGCAACCGATCGTCGTACGAAAGCGGAAAATGAATCAGTCTTACGCAGTCTGAAGCCGGCATCTCTTCAACACGTCTCCGTTACGTACAGGTCCTTTTTTAAGATGATTCTGTTGATACCCGCTCGCCTGCGGCTGGCCACCGTAGCCCTGCACCATGGTGCCGTAGCTCTGCGGCTGGTTGTAACCCGCGTGGGCGTACACCCTCACGTTCGACGTAGGATTGTACGGCCCGTGCCCGTAATTCTGGTTCTGCACGTACGACTGACCCGTGATGTAGGACGTCGTCAGGGACGTTTGGCTACCGGACGAGTACACGCCGTGCATGCCGCTGCCGTGCACCTGGTTCACGTTCGCGGCATGCTGCGACGGCCTCTCCATCTTCTGCGGGAAGCTGTAACAGAGACAGCGATCTCGATTACGATTCGTTCGCTTCCGAGATGACACGGCGAAACGCGGCTAAAGATCGAAACGCGTTCGTACGTCATTGAACTTTCGAGGGGAAATCGAATTATTAGGATTACTATGGGAATTACAGGATCATGCGTTGTGAACGAACATTTAGTTGTACAGTCATCGACGTTCGGTCCGCGCGAAATTGCAGTAACGAGCGGGTAATCGGCAGACCGCGTTTCTGCCCGCATTCAATTTCCTCGCAGCACCTGCGAAATGAACCGCGGACGAAATCCACCGGGTCACCGTCGTCGCTCGGACGCCAGCTGCGCGTCGCCGATTCATCCCTTCGAGGGATCGTGACTTTCACGGTAATGAGATAAAAAAAAAAAAAACAGAAGACCGAACGATCTAATCTACCAGGCTTTCTGGACGGCCTTTCACTCCTCGATTTTACGGTTAACGATTAATTTCTTTCTCATGCCGGTTGCACGCTGGATTTGGCGATGAAAGCGTTCTGCTTTCGTGAACTATTTCCCATTCGCGTGAACCTTTGCCATTTGGACACGAAACGTCTCGTTCCGATCGGGATAACCGTAGGCTCGCGTTATTTTTTAGTTTCTAGACGCGAGCGGTTTTTCCTAGCGGCGATGAAAATACGTTCGAGGACAGGGGACGAGTCGTAACGAGATTACGGCATGCAATTTGCAAGTTAATTTCGTTTCATCTCGTCCTGGACGCGCTCCCTCGCTCGCGCGCGCGCGCGCGCTGGCTTTGCACACCGTCACCGGCGTTGGTTTACTCGATATCCGGCCGCCACGCGATTGCCAAACGTGATTTCCGGAGATCCCACTCGTAAACGCAGACGGGCTCACAATTTCCATCGACGCATTTATGAATTTACAAAATACTCCGTCACTCTAATTCTATTCGGTAAGTGATTTAACGATCACAGAAACATTAGAGACATTAGTGTACTGTTCTTCATGGTGCGAAACACTTTCAGCAGAAATAAGTCTGGCGATTGAATTTAAGCAGGTACTGTCGCTCGGAAAACGTCACCTTTCGCTAACAGCTGTCGGCGATTACCATTCGGGGGATCGTTTCGTATTCGTGAATCACGCGATGAATCATCACTTGAAAATCACCCCCTTACTATTGTAGGACAACCACCTACCCCGTGAGAAAGCCAGCCACCCAGGCCACCATGCTGATTCTTCACGTTTCCCTCCACTAATTTATTCCTAATCGACCGAACGAACTTTATACTTAATCGACCGAACACCACATTCTTGACACAAAATGAATTGAAATATCACTATAGTAAACGGCAGTAGGTTCTCTCAAAGTAGAAAGGAATTATAGCGGTTCGGAGTTTGGGTTCGGGGATGTTCGCTGCACGAAGGATCACGATGGTCTGAGGATCGCAGGATGGACTGGGAGCGATCGAGGATCGCGAGCAGCTGGCAGCCGGAGGCATTCTTCCTCCTCGGGAATCAAGGAAATCAGTGACAGTCGAGGGGCGAGGTGTACGGGAGCACGTGCACATCGACAGTGGTGTGCAACTTGCTGCTCTCGCCGATCGATTTCATCCCCACCCTCCCCGCTCCGTAACGTCCGTCCGAATTCAATTTTTGGATATGCTTCTGAAACATGCCGTGATTCAGGTTCGATCGGAGGACATTGTCACGGAGCAAACAAACGTTTTCCAATTTTGTACGTCCGCCGGTGGAAAAGAGGATCGGAGAAACGCGGGAGGCACGCGATAGCGGGAAATAAAAATGAAACGGTTCGACCCTGAAATGGGTTAAGAGACACTCGAGAATAAATGGTATGTGCACGTTACACGCAGGTTCGTTATTCGACGAGAGGAGAGGATGGAAAGGGGAAAGGTGGAAGAGAAGGGTACCTTTTCGAGCAGCCCTCGAATATGCGTATCGGCTTTCGCATGTGTGTCAGCAGGTATACGGGAGAAGGCTACCGACGACGACGACGATGACGACGACGATGATGATGATGACGACGGCGACCGTGACACTCAACCTTCCGCGCCTTATGCAATGCGTGTTCAATTAAGCGTCTTACGCAAGGCCCGAGACGCAAATGTGTTTACGCGTTGCGTGAAGTCTGAAAAGTCGCACCCCTCGACTGATTGGATTTTGCAGGGGATGGATTTACGCGCCGACGACGGGATCTCCTTTTCTTATCCGAAGACGAGGGAGACAACAGATTCCGAAGGAATATTTCTTGAAACATGTAGCAAAGATAATTTATTATTTAGCAGGGAACCGACGCCACTTTCTCGCTATTCTTTCCCATTAAAGGGAATCACATTTTTCTTCCCTCCCCGGCGATTGTTTCAAGCGCAACTTAATTGCAGGAGAAGTTGGCCGTCGGAATTGTATTTAAAACGTGCTCGCTCACGATCACGTGCACGAGTCTAACGTTAGGCCAGACGGCGGCACGCACATCCTGAGAAACTCTTTGAAATTCAACGGCTAATTGTCCGCCGAGAACACCCAGTTATCGCTTACAACGGTGATTGCGTTTTAATGCAAAAAAAAAATGCAATTAATAAACCTGGACGGGATTTACATGTTTACCCTGTTTAGGAACACCAGACAAAGCCAAGTGCAATCGAAAATGCACTCCGGCCAAAGAGTATTAACCGGCGGATTAACCCTGGCCGGTGAATGCGCGCGGGGATTTGTTCGTCGACGCAATATAACGCGCGTCTGCTACAGGTAACGCAGCGCGTATTCTCCGAAAGTGTTCTCTGTCGAAGAGAAAGAACAGGAGAGAAGAGGAGCGGGCTGCTGGAGCCCGGGGTACGCGTTTGACTGGCGAAGCTACTTTGGTTAAAAACACGGAGCCAGGTGCACGCTCGGAGCCACTTTACAACACGCATACGCGCAGCACGCGCGTGCACCGCGGCACGAGCAGCCGACAGGCAGATGTTTCTCCTCCCGGGAGGCTTTAATGCCACCCTGGCTCCAATTTATTTCTCTTCCGAAGAGTAAAGGCCGCCCTCTAAACGCCGCCGGACGGTTCTCTACCGAGAACTCGCGCCGTTTGTTACGCGTCTCGTTGAATTTCTGCTTCAGTTGCCTCCGACCGGGTACATGCGTGAGCGGGGGAACCCCCTCTGTACCGATTCAGCTTCCATTTAATTGCGAACGATTGCTAATAATAGGCCGTAGATTTTTCGATAAAATAATTGCATCCCCTTTTCTGCGAGCGCGTCAAATCGATCTAATCATTAAATTACGAGGCACGAGTCTAATCGTACCAGCGCCTATTCACGACGCCGTCTGAAAGCGTTCTGAAAAGATATAAACGCGTCTCGTCTGGTTCCAGGAAACAAACGGGCTTTCAGAGCGCTCGCAGTTTACGCCCTCGATAAATCCTCTGGAGGCTGACTCCGCTATTGTCTTAGGGCACCCGTTTGACTTCGACGGCACCGTCCACCGTCGCCGTCGGAGCAACGGACAATGAAGACGGCCGTGGGAAGAGAAGGGGGTTGAAAGAGATAGTCTAGCGCGGGGCCACTCGTGCGTTTACGCCAAGACAAAACCCTCAGACGCGTAGGCTTCAGGTGGAGTGCATCAGCTGCCACTTGGACACGTGCCATAGAAGCCTCCGCGGTGCTTCCTCCTTTTTTTTTTCCTTCCACGCCTCTCCGCCTCCTAGCGCTATTACGCCCTCGTCTAGTTCGATGTATACCGAACGTACGCGCGTTAGAAAAAAAAATAGGAAATCGTTTATTGCTCGAGAGATGAATATCGACCGGGTCGATTTCCCGCGAGGAAGCACGGGGACTCGTGGTTCGGCTGGGTTTCGAGTGATCGGAGGCGAGGAGGCAGCCAGACGGCGGCAATTTCTCGCGAAATCGCCCGGCTCGTTACGCGCATCGCGAGATTAACGTCGCACGTAATTAAATGGCGCCGCGCCGCGAGCACAGGTCGCGCACTCGTCGAGAGTGCATTCGTGTGCTCGCTCGCCGTGCCCACGACTTTTTCTCTTNCAGAGAGAGGGAACGAGTGGCCGGAGTTTACTGGCGTAAGCCGGGGATCTAACACGCGCTCGTACCGTTAATGGCAATCAACGGTTGTTAATTGCTCGATGATAANCATTCGTGTGCTCGCTCGCCGTGCCCACGACTTTTTCTCTTTCTATCTCGGCTCGCGGAAAAACTAGACGCGGATTTTGAAAAAAGAGATCGAACCCGCGGCTTAAAGGGGAAACGTTGGTGTACAAACGGGTATCAGACGATTTCGTGAATATATTGGAAATTCTCGACTGCCGTTTCTNGACGCGGGCTTACAGTTCGGCTTCGCGCTACAGATATCAGGGCAGAGGAAATATACAGAGAGCCTGACTTAACCCTTTAGGAACTCCACTCGTTTCTATATACTCGNTAGAGAGAGGGAACGAGTGGCCGGGGTCTACCGGCGTAAGCCGGGGATCTAACACGCGCTCGTACCGTTAATGGCAATCAACGGTTGTTAATTGCTCGATGATAATTAGCCGGGGCCTGGGGAAGCGGCCACGCGGTAATGGAGCACGCCTTAATAATTCCTTTAATGAATTCGAGACACCGTGCGTGGCTTCTTCCGCGTGGCGGAAGCCAACGAACCACCGTTCCTTCCTACCGACATCCGAGACCAGCCAGTCTGCGCGAACACCTTGTTTCCTCTGTTTTTATCGAGATTTCCCCATTCGCCCGAGGAAATTATGGACGAAATTAAATACTCGGTTCTCTCGCCAGAAATTTATCAGCTTCGGCAACGAAAGATTCGGAGGTCGTCTTCAAAGTTTACTTAATACTAATAAATCTGAGAATCAGGATGAAACCAAAAGCGTAATTCCAGATGAACCGAGATAACTGCNCTCTCTCTCTCGCCAGAAATTTATCAGCTTCGGTAACGAAAGATTCGGAGGTCGTCTTCAACGTTTACTTAATACTAATAAATCTGGGAATCAGGATGAAACCAAAAGCGTAATTCCAGATGAACCGAGATAACTGCTACCCTTTATTCTAACGGCGAGACGATCTCTTCCTCCGGATATTTCACCGCGTTTCGAGAAGAAGGATTTACGCGGCTGAAACCCGTGCGTGGGAACGCGATCCACGCTCGACAGATATACCCGGCTCCCTTTTTATGCATATAATTAACGCGGATAAGTCGCGGAGCAAAGTTCTCCAAGGGTTCTCCAGATGAAAGAATTTCCATAAAATAGCCGGAAACCGTTTGCCTAACGTTGAGTCATGCGGGATCGGCCGGAAGCCCATGAATTAGGCCACCGACGGTAGTTACGATTTTATAAGTCACGCTCCTCCCCGTTTCCCGATCTCATTGTTATTGAGCTATATTAATCGTTGGGCGTGCGATTCGGTGGCTTCGTGGAGTTAGATGTTAACACAGCACAGAGATTAATCACGTGTCACGTTATAATACGATTAATCACTTTGGGACACGAAAAGTTGGAGAAAAGTCGACGTTGTCGGCTCGGTTTATATCAAAAAGTATAAGTACCGGTTGATGAAGTTGGTGGGCGTGGAGTAGCCCAGCTGTAGCCGCGACCTGATCACCTTCTCTTGGACGGTGACCATCCTCGAGTTCCTGGAACTCTGGTGAACCCTGGTGGTCCTTATCACTTGGTAACAGTGGTGCCTAGCGTGGGCGTTACCCACCCTATCGTTCCTCGGCTCGATCATCGTGAACATCATCGCTTTTCACTGACCGCGGATCACTATCGCCTCGCGTAACACCGATTCATCGTCCTTCACTCACGGTGTCTTACCGATTTTTATCACAGTGTTCTTTGGTTTGTCGCGCCAATACCGGCGTCTCAGTTATCCGAGATACATTTCGGTACCCAACAGACCTGATCGAGAGAAAATCATTTTTGGAGACGTCTGGCAATTTTCCTGAACGCGCAGAGTCGCTCGGTAATTAATTCTGGGAAAAATCGGACAGCGTACTCGAGATCAATTTTGATCGTCTTGGGATTTAATTAAGAAAGTTTCGATTGGAGGCTAACGAAGAGCGTTCGATTCTGAATAATTCCCGACATTTCCGTGAGGTTTGTCAACGTTGCTTAATATGTACGGCTTATGATCGACCGTTTTCACTGGTGTTTCTTTTCCGGTTTAATCAACGTTCGGCCGCGGGACTTTCTAGCGGCGAATACGATATGCGCGGTCACGGATCGGGCCGAAACACGCGAACCGGCGGCCACGGGAAATGAAATTCTTCTTTCGTTTCGCAACCGGCTCTATTCGGAGTACGGCGAACATTTTCATTAATGTTGAATTAAATCTTGCACAATGTTGAACGAAACCGGCGGTGGAACTGAATGAAACGTTTCATAACTGCGCCCGGGGAATTTTATATTTCTTCCGCTTCGAAATTTCACGTTCTCCGGTTTGAAAAAGTGGAGCGCGGAGTTAATCCAATAACGTTAGCGTCTACTTTCGTAAATTAATTAAAACTCTTTTAGCGGCGGGACAAAATTCAGGCGCGAATCATTTTTAAAGTGGGAGGCGGAGATCGGCGTGCTCGTTACTATTCCGAACGATTTTTCGTACGTGAGGCCTCGATACAGTCGCACTGAAGAGGAACAAACGGTATCCACTGACACGTTCTAGTTACAGCCGAGACTAATTGCATACGAACGATTTTTTTACAACGGTGTCAACCGCGCTATGAAAAAATACTCGGGTTAAGTTCGCCACGGGATCTGGGAGAATCTGAAGAGAGGAAGCTCGAGGCGGACCTTAATCTCGAAAGAAAAGAGTGGAGTAAATAAGGATTTGGTGAACGCGGGCTTACAGTTCGGCCTCGCGCTACAAATATCAGGGCAGAGGAAATATACAGAGAGCCTGACTTAACCCTTTAGGAACTCCACTCGTTTCTATATACTCGACGGTTTACGAGGATCCTATTTTTATGCCCGATCCGTGTCCCGCGATAGGAGAAGAAAAAACCGAGTCATCTCCGGTGAAACGCAGTCTCTCCTGTTATCTCCTATTTAAATATTATCTATTTGTTCGCCGTTTAGCTACCGGAAGTCCATTAGCGGGGATTCCTTTCTCTGGAAACACTCCGAACGCTCCGTTCGAAAACGCAAACTCGCGTTGATCAATCAAGCAATTAGGATTCGCGATGTTCGGAACGGTGTCTTTCGTTACTGATTCATGCCTCGATCAAATGTGTCCCTGATTAATTAGGAATGTCAGCCGGTGTGTATTTTTACTCTGTTAATGGGCTGAAAAATCGGACCGCGTCTAAACATAGGAAATTTCTCGGACAGACGATTAACCCTTTAACGGTTCGCGAGAGACACGGCGTTGATTTCCGTAAAAGGCGCGTTGGGTATCATGGAGCGTTCTCGTTTTCCGGTCGCGCAGGAATTAATCGACCTCGAAGCGACGTACAAGCGGGAAAAACAGGAGGGACGTCCGCTCTGCTCCTCCGTCTCCTTATTCCTTATTCCGGCGATTTTCGCGAAGGGCGGAGGAGAGCCGCGCGCGGGGAAAGAATCGCGGGTGCATTAATCAGCTGCCATTAGGCTGATTGCGGGTTCGCGTGCAACCGCGTATCAGCTGATTTAGCGTTAAAAGGATTGTCCGCGAAAGGCACGCTTTCTCAAGATCCGGGCCGTGAAAATGGAAACGGTTGTACTCGGAATTATCCGACGGTATCTGTTCACAAATATTATTTAAGCCGTTTAATTGGAAAAGACGTCCGATTACATCCAGCGATTATTTTCACTGGTCCCACAGTTTAATTAACACACAGACACTGCCGCGATGATTCGAAAGAAAAATAGCTCCCGACGATGACGATGGACAAAAAGCGATCGCGATCTACTATCTCCAGACGGAATAGAGGCAGCGCAGACGTTTCACAGGTGCCGTTGGCCAAACTGTCGGCGGGCCCGCGAGAACACACGGTCCGATAACGCTTATCACTGGCCAGAGATTGGAAAACGAGTACAGGGCAGGGGGAATACCTCGACATATCGGCGCGCAACGTTGATTCACTAGCGTCAAGTACGGTACTGTTTGCCGTTAGCTTCGATACCATAATGGAACTGTCAAAGTCAAATGAAAGGTGGAGCGTGCCTCCCACCGGTGCCGGTGATTTCAACGCGTGTGCAACCGACTGCCTGGCCCCGCGCCACGCCGCGCCATGCCGCGCCGCTGCTTCGCGTTTCTCGAATAGAGGTCAATTTCCGTCCATGGAATTCCACCGTTCGTCGAACAAAAACTCTAAAACAAGTTCCATCGACGGATCCTACCGAGCCTGGAAGCAGTTTCGATAAGATACGTCCGATACGCTTGTAATTAAAGACGAGCAAGTTATATTGATTGCAAATGAATCACTGCTAATTTCCAGTTTTTTAGATAAGAAAGACCGTATCTCTTTAAATGTTACTTGTACTGCCAAAGAAACATTAAAAGCCAAATGTCGCGCGGATAGGAACGAGCCGCGGATAGAAAAGTTACGGTGCTCCAGTAACCGGAGTTGCACTTTCACGCATATTAATGTGCCGCGATAAGGATTTTACGCGAAACGAGTCGGACGACAGAGGTAAGTAGAGTACCCGCAGTGTTTCGCGGCTCGTCATCCTCGTTTTCCTCCAGATGCGCGCTTTCCGCTTTTATCGGGGATCGAACAAGTACGAGAAGAGACGATTTCGCCACGGATTTCCGTTTCGTCATTCGCAACGGCGACGCTGCGATTTCGCAGCTGGCTAATCCGAGATCGTATCAAACGATTTGATTGCTTTCTCGCAACAGGTTCATTACCGTCCCGGTTTTATGTTTACCACGCGAGCCGTATCTGCCTGATTATCGTGCATTTTGTAATTGCAAACGCTCTTTATAGTCTGAAGTTCGCTCGTAACGAGAGTCCTCTTAGTGCGACTCGGTTGCGGAGACGGCGCGAGGTCGGTGCAGGCCTATCGGCGCGTGGATCTCCCAATATGCCTGTGGCAAAAGTAAAAGTCGCAGCCATCGGGGAGAAAGCCTTGTCGCTTTGCGCGCGGCCTAGACATCGGCTAGCCGTGAGAGGCTGGCAAAGGTTACAACCCATTTCGAATCGTGGCTCCGCGCGCCACCGCTTCCTCGAAAGGCAATCAGGCCGAGCGTACGTCTGCGAATTTTCATTTACGACCGATTCCCGAAGCGAGAGTTCCGCGAGGAGTCGAACACCGAACGATCCGTGTCTGTGAAGTCGGCACTCGATTCTATTATAAATTAAGAAAGTTCTAATAGCACTTTTAATAGTTCGACAGTTCCTGATGAAGAATAAGAAGAGTTACGCATTCCAAATGTCGAAAAACTCGAAAACAAAAGATCGAGTGTGACTTCATGTTCCAGCACTCGATTGTTTCCTCTAAAGTACCAAAAATAATTAAAAGAATTTAAGGTTTCTTGAGAGTTTCCGATAGTTTTACAATAGTTCTAGTCTGATATGAAATTTCAAATCAGTGGCTTGATAATTACTATGTTTTTCGCCAAGAACTTCTGTCTCTCTCACCTTCCTATAACTTCTAACACATAGTAATTATCAAAATATCGATTTGAAATTTCATACCAGGCTAGAACTATCATAGAACTACTGAGAACTCTGAAGAAACCTTGAATTTTTCAATTATTGTTGCTACTTTGGAGGAAAAAATCGAGTGCTGGAACGTGAAGTCGGCACTCTTTTTATTTTTCATCAGGAACTATAGAACTAATAAAAATGCTACTAAAATTGTTGTAATTTTTCTAATTAATAATATAATCGAGTGCCAACTTCACAGACAAATCCCAAGTAATTCTACTTAACAACGCGTGAGAGTTTCTGCTCCAGATGAACTGGAACTCGATCATGTTTATTATTGCAACTATATTCAATTCTTTCAATTGGAATAGACATACCGGCCGAGTCCTATCAGATATTTCAACGGTCGTCCCGATTGACCCCCGGTCAGATAGTTAATACAGCTCCGTGCAGACGGAATCCGCATCAATTCGAGCGGTATTGCTATTTCACTATCGAGCACCGAGCATATATTAACGCAAATGTAATCTGGTAACCGTTAACAGGAATAATTCCCTTTCCCCTTGATCTCCGCGCGCTGAAATCGTTTACAGAATTCCCTGGACGCGTTACGTCGGAAATCCCTTCGCGCTGATCGGATCTGCGAACGCTTTATCTCGTGTATGCAATGCCATTTAATTCCGATACCGGAGAAATCGATTGAATTCGAAATTGAATCGACGGGGAAGAGTTTCAATTGTTAGCCTGCTTTTTATGCAAAATGGAGCATCTAGAAAATTATAATACGCGTATCATTTTATGCTCTTCGATATTGAACGGGCCTTTTCAATAAACGCATAGAGCGGCGTACTAAATATAAGGAGAGTTCTTCCCTGGTTCGCGACGATGAATCGCTGCCGTTCAAGTTCACTTGGACGATACGTCACAGCCTAATAAGAAGTCGAAGCCGGCGAGGCTTCGATGTAGGCTAATAAGAGAGGAGCACGCGATCCAAGAAAGAGCCACGCCGTTCCACTCGACGCCCGGGGCCTTTTTTGCTCGTTTTAACCGCGGCCCGATCGTAACGAGCAACGACACCACCCACAACCGGAATACAGCCGCTGAAGAATTACGCCGGCCCGGCCTAACGAGACGCGGTAACAAGATCCGGTGTCCGCAGACTTTTCATTTTATAGCCTCGGCTGTCGGTGGAAAGTCGAGTCCGCCAGCTTTAACAGGATGTTAACTCGTTATTAATAATCTTTTAATCCGTAAACATTTACATTTCTAATCACTGGTCTCGTGGGCAATAAATTCGGCAAATGTGGGTGAAGGCACCGATACACTTCGCCTACATCCTCTGTACATTAATTTATTCTAATTGATTCCTGATCTGGAGCAGAATATACTCTCGGCGTTGCGAGGAAGAACGACTCAGAATTTCTGCATAAGTTCCCGTTCGCCGTGCCAGATACATGAAAAAGCGACGCGTTGAAAAAAAGGAAACGACTTTTTAACGCTCCCGTCGTCGCCGACTGGACAGCGGACGTCCATCAGCCACGAGCGTTAGACGGAACCGGCAACCTGAAAAGGAATTACCTAATTGCGGTTGATACTTTCGAAGATAGCGCGAGAAGCTCGGAGATTGAATGCGGATTCGAGACCGACCGTAAGTCGCTGCCCGCGATGGAGCAAGATGATCCCGGGTCAGGGCGATCCGGTGTTCAACCATAATAATTGTCATTAAACCGGCGATCCATGGATGTAGGCTGAACGCCTCGAGGCCGGTTTTTATATTAATTTCATCGAACGCGAAAAGCCCGCGGGATTAAAACCCAGAAGCTTTGGCGCGGACAGTGATGGATTGAACGAAGAGGCTGCATTTTCCACGCGTTAATCAACGAACCGTCCCCGTCGGGCCAAACTCGTATATTTTCCACCGGTTTCCCGCGGAGACTTGCGAAAGTCCGCCTGAGTCATCGGCTAATTTGTTTAAACGATTCCGCAACTCGACAGCCTGAAATTCTTCCGTTGTTTACCTCGGACGTTTCGGTCGCTCGTCGCGCGATAGCTAAATTATATACTTCGGACCGGCGCGCCGCGTTATTTTAAACCCCGGGACGAAACGTTATCGCGCACTTTCGCTGGCTTTTATTTCCAGGAGAATGCTTTCTAGCTCGACTATTATACGAGAGGTTCCCACGGCCAGAGCGAAGAAAGTTTCGGGGTCCGCGAGCGAAACAGGAGGCCGCCTGATCGTTGCATCGCGACCGAGGCTAGTCTCAAGGAAAAACGAGGAGATCGCGTCATCGATGCTCGGCTGTATGTACAATCGTATGCGCAACTCGTTCGTCGCGTTTTACCGTTTCCTTCACGAGCGCCGTACCATTTTTGCACGGCGATCGCCGGTGGAAATACCCACTGCGAAATTCGTATCGTTGTTTACAACAGTATATAGATAAATTTAATCTATTTCGAGACGCGAGGCACGAGTGCTTCAAATAAATAAAATATTCTCGTCAATAGCGCGCAATTTCAATGTTATTCGAAGATACCTTCTTATCTAAAGCGATGTACTTTCATTAATTCTCGAGACGATAAGCAGAGGCGATTCTTGAACGCGGCTGGGAATAAGCCGTCGGAAATTCTTATTGATCCACTAATTTAATTAAAGCCGATCCGCTTTCTAAAGATATCATTGATATTTCTGTCACTCGTGACATTTATCAAGCATCCTAGAAACGAATCGAGAAATAATTCACCCGCTCTGAGCTCCAATAATTTGTAGAAGGTCGAACGAAACGCGTCGCGTCTGTCAAACGGAGATCCGAACGAAATCGACGGAATCGAGGGATAGACTTTCACTGTGTCACGTCGATCGAACTGTCGCGGAAAACGCGGGCGGCTGACACGAATCCCGAGAGCGCATCGACACCTATTTCATGAACGGTACTGTACAGCCCGTTAACGGTACCGAGCAGTGCTATCCATACGTTGCGCGCCGGTCGTCGTCGGTTCGTTCGTTTGCTCGCCACGTGTTCGATGCGTGTGCGCTCGGTTCGTTAACATAGTTAACGCGCTCGATTATCGATACCGCGGCCTCGAAAGACAAAAATCGCGGAGGAAATTTTCGAGTCTAAACGGCAACGCGAAAATTTTCCAGCTGGAATTGGGAAGTTTCAGATTCTTTGGAATTTCGATATTGAGAACGCGGAGAGGTGACCTCCGACATCGCGGTACATTTTTTCGAGCCGGTTCATGCGACATTGAACGAGTTACGCCAGCCGGAGGAACTCTTTTGCAATTCAGCTCGATTTAACAAGGGTATAGTATCCACGGCGTCAGCGGCCGCACCGGTGCAGGTACATTTATATTGCAAAGGAAAGAGGTTAACGAATGCAGAAACCAGATTGTGGCAGCGCGATTTCAGCAAGAGCTGCCATATTCGCTGCGGGAACGCATTATCTGTCTGCAATTAATTCTAATCTCTCTGGATTAAACGAGACGCAAAATCCGCGATTATCTGTTGAAACTTTTTGTTAAACTTGTTAATCAACGTTAATGACTTACGCGGTTTCGATCGGAAACGGGAAATCATTACGCGATGACCGATTAAGATTAATGAGAAAGAATGCACAGTCGCTTTCTAATCCTAAAGTACAAAGCCGGTTAAAAAATGACAAGAGCGCGTGGGACCTTTCTTTCCGCCTCTCCAAATAAACGATTCACCGTATCAGAAAATACATTAGAAGGAAAAGGGATTTGGTACGCGACACGATTACTGGAACGACTATTTTCCAACGCAACGGGCCGTTGCGACGTTTTCATTGGATCGCGGCTCGCATTTCGATAAGTGTATTAAACTTAATTAGTAGAATTAAGTCTGTTTTTTCGTTCGTCCGTGACCTTTTCGGGATTTGCATCTTTCCGCGGCGAGAAATTGATATTTCAAAGCAAAGACAGCGCAATTAACCGATAATGTCCCTCTGCGCGATGACCAAGCGAAAATGTCGAGGTTTGCGTAAGCGGCCGGGAAAAAGTGTTGTAAAATTCGTGGCGAGGAATAAAAGTGCGCCGACAGGCCTTCGTTTCTGCCGTTTTAATCGAATCCTTCTTGTTGATACTTTCAATTCGCGCGAGGTTCGAGACGTCTGATCGATTATCGGCCCGCAAGGCGAACTCGATTAACCGGGACGACTGCGAAGGTCGGATTAAAAAAAGCACAATCGTCGAAATCAAACACTCTTCGGGTCGCCTCGCGCTACGTTTGCAAATCGAAAATCTCAGGCCAGAATCGAGTCAATGGTGGATTCCGAAAATTGCCAGCCGTCTCTTTGTTAAAACTTGAATATACCTGGTTCGGGTATCTGTGAAAGCAACCGATACGTCGGTCCCGACACGAACTCACTAGAATATTCAGGAGCATAATCGATGCACAAACACTGATCGTCGACGGGATACGCGGCGCGCTGTGGAACGTGTTTCGCAGCGTTGTCTTCCAGACGATTTCGCGTCGGAGCGGTGCGGTGGGACGGTCGTTAAATAATTAGATTTACAGCGGCGGACAGTCCTCCAAATTGATGTCACCGCGCTGCCGACGACGACGGTCGAAGCCTTATGACGCACGGCCTGCGAATATAATGCGCGTCATTATCGCGACGCCGTGTCAGCCGCGGCCAATAAACGGCCCCCAATTTTCCGCCATCCTCGTTATTAATTCAACAATTTATATTACCAACTTAAACAATCAGCAAATGTTTGAATACGTCGCCCGCGGCGCTCGATTATCATTTCTTTCTTCTATACCGATCCACGTATTTCGCTTTTGTGGTTTTTAATTCTGAGAACCGCGCTGATCGTCGAATAATTGCTTTGCGGTCGAACGTTTATTTTTCCCTGATCGAACTTCCTACTTTTGTATTCCTTGTTATTTTTTCATCGTTTCCTAAACGGGTNGGTATCTGTGAAAGCAACCGATACGTCGGTCCCGACACGAACTCACTAGAATATTCAGGAGCATAATCGATGCACAAACACTGATCGTCGACGGGATACGCGGCGCGCTGTGGAACGTGTTTCGCAGCGTTGTCTTCCAGACGATTTCGCGTCGGAGCGGTGCGGTGGGACGGTCGTTAAATAATTAGATTTACAGCGGCGGACAGTCCTCCAAATTGATGTCACCGCGCTGCCGACGACGACGGTCGAAGCCTTATGACGCACGGCCTGCGAATATAATGCGCGTCATTATCGCGACGCCGTGTCAGCCGCGGCCAATAAACGGCCCCCAATTTTCCGCCATCCTCGTTATTAATTCAACAATTTATATTACCAACTTAAACAATCAGCAAATGTTTGAATACGTCGCCCGCGGCGCTCGATTATCGTTTCTTTCTTCTATACCGATCCACGTATTTCGCTTTTGTGGTTTTGAATTCTGCGAACCGCGCTGATCGTCGAATAATTGCTTTGCGGTCGAACGTTTATTTTCCCTGATCGAACTTCCTACTTTTGTATTCCTTGTTATTTTTTCATCGTTTCCTAAACGGGTACATCGACGGGTGATTCGTTTATTTGGTATCGAAGATTCGATCAGCTTTTTCTTCGGGACCGACAAAGCCTAGAGACGACAGTCTATACGAACGACCGATGGTTCGATGAACTTCCAGCCGTGTCTTCCTTTTTATCGGCGCTCCGAAACTTTGGTAAAAATGAACAACTCTCCTACTTTGCTTGTCTACACCCCGCGTTCCTGTACCCTTACGTATACTTCGTAGACGATCATTTTTTTTATATACACTTCGTACATATTTTTATCGACGAGTCGACTCTGGAACGTCAATTATCCCACGAGTTTCACTTATTAAATTCCATTTCCACTTATCTCAGGGTTCAGAACGTCTGCGCGATCGCTTTCTCGAAATTGAGAGCGCCAAAAAGTTCGCTGCGATTTCACTGAAAATATCCAGTCTCCCTGGGTTCGCGCGCACGCCGCGTACGAGGAGTACGCTCGCCGTTCTCCAATTGCCAATTACGTAAAGACAATCGACGCGCCGACAGGCCCGGCTATCGATCATCCCCACTTACGACGGCCTCACGTTTTTCTGATTTTCCAAACGGTCGATCCTCGCTCCGATCGGGCATTCCGGCCACGAGCAATGAACCGCAATTTTCGTAACGCGATCGAAGAAACGGAGTCGACGTGAAAGTCTGAACGACGTCCTTCTCTCTCTCTCTCTCTC
>SMSR01016176.1:155848-216635 GCA_019453355.1 Ceratina japonica | reverse complement strand
TTTTCCCTGATCGAACTTCCTACTTTTGTATTCCTTGTTATTTTTTCATCGTTTCCTAAACGGGTACATCGACGGGTGATTCGTTTATTTGGTATCGAAGATTCGATCAGCTTTTTCTTCGGGACCGACAAAGCCTAGAGACGACAGTCTATACGAACGACCGATGGTTCGATGAACTTCCAGCCGTGTCTTCCTTTTTATCGGCGCTCCGAAACTTTGGTAAAAATGAACAACTCTCCTACTTTACTTGTCTACACCCCGCGTTCCTGTACCCTTACGTATACTTCGTAGACGATCATTTTTTTTTATATACACTTCGTACATATTTTTATCGACGAGTCGACTCTGGAACGTCATTTATCCCACGAGTTTCACTTATTAAATTCCATTTCCACTTATCTCAGAGTTCAGAACGTCTGCGCGATCGCTTTCTCGAAATTGAGAGCGCCAAAAAGTTCGCTGCGATTTCACTGAAAATATCCAGTCTCCCTGGGTTCGCGCGCACGCCGCGTACGAGGAGTACGCTCGCCGTTCTCCAATTGCCAATTACGTAAAGACAATCGACGCGCCGACAGGCCCGGCTATCGATCATCCCCACTTACGACGGCCTCACGTTTTTCTGATTTTCCAAACGGTCGATCCTCGCTCCGATCGGGCATTCCGGCCACGAGCAATGAACCGCAATTTTCGTAACGCGATCGAAGAAACGGAGTCGACGTGAAAGTCTGAACGACGTCCTTCTCTCTCTCTCTCTCTCTCTCTCGCTCTCTAGACCTACACTCCGCTATTCCATTTGACTTTCCATGGGCGTAACGCGAGAGCAAAACGCTTAATAGACGCGCGTCTATCCTTTGAACTTCGCGTCGAGCTTTCGCCGCATCTTCGATTTCACCAGCCACCTCCTCCTCCTCCTCGTCGCGATGTATCGACGTTCGAAACGGGGATCGGCTCGCTTTCCACGCGAGTTTCCACGGATTTGCGAATCGCAGTTCTTTCCAGAGGATTTCGGTCACGACGCGATTTCCGCGGCTTAAATCGTGTCTTCAAGTTTCAGGCTGTCGTCGTCGAAATTTGAGACGACGCACAATCCCATGCTATCGATTAGTCGTACTGTTTCTGCATTTGTCACCAACTTTCCCTTTGCGATTCGTATCACCGCTAACACTTTTGCACACCGTGGGCCCAGCGCGCGCGACGATTCAAACGCGATTTCCGTTTCGCGGTGTTTTTGTCGGGAAGCGGAGGCGCCATCGGGAGCGCGCGCAAAGAACGGAGCAACGAGTGTCGCGGTTTCAGGTTGACTGGCGCGACTCGCTCGCGACTCGCTCGATGTTCGCCGCGAAACCCCACCTCGATGGACAACAGACGTGACGTGGGCTCGTGCCGCTCTACCGACTCTAGTCATGGATCCCCGCGGTTTTTCTTACTTCCACCGATCTTTCCTGACAATCGAGAAACAAGCGTTTAGAGAAAAACGTCTATCCATGAAACGGGAACGACTAGAAATAAATGCATTCCAAACGCGACGCGAAAGAAACGGAATAAATTCTACCTCCGATGCGTTTGCATAAAAATTGTAGAAAAAAGGAATATCTGCAGTCTATTTATAAATGAATTCCGATGCCTGTACACCGGAGTCTCTTTTGCACAACTGAAGTGCTGAAAACGAATGGCGTGTAAAACGGAAGTTGCAGAGCTGATAGGAGCGTTTCGATGCGTAGTCGACACCGTGTTTCCCATTTGCTTTCGCCGGGCGCGACTTTCACTCATTGTTGAAGCGGCTTCGCGCTCGAATTCGCTTCTGTGGACACCTCGATTCGATCTCGATTCAGCTACCGTCCTCCGCGGCGAGGGAGACATCGATCATTTACACGCCGGTGCCCCGATACCGTCGATTATTCGGAACTACCGGGCGCCGTTGTCCGAAATCATTTACACCTCATTCGTCTCAAATCTGTCTGATCCCAAGATTTCGTAGATAAACTATTCCAGGTACTTTCCTAAATTTCTAAATTTTACGCTAAAACATTAAGAAAAATCTGATGAGAATTGCGAGTTTGTTTTATAAAATAAGATGTTGTTCTATGAATGAATTTCTCTGTGATAAAACTACGTTTTCTTTTCGCNATTGAGAATTGCGAGTTTTTTTTATAACATAAGACGTTGTTCTATGAATGAATTTCTCTGTGATAAAACTACGTTTTCTTTTCGCTGAGAGGCTCGATTCATAGGTGGGTAAATAAAAGATTTGTGCCAGGTCAAGAGATTCAGCTCCACGCATGGTAAAGGATCGATCGCGAATGTCCTCAAGGGACTTTCCTCGGGAAGTTTGCCGGCGTCGGTCGTGAGCGGAAAATCAAGCGTGCCGACTCGACACGGCACGGTTCTCCGCGTGTCTTTACGTAACGAGTTCTGATTAGCTCGTACCAGGCGGAGATGGTCCGTCGTAACAGAAGAAATGCCAGCCGTTTCGCAGACCGCCTGGAAGCAACGAAGACGAACGAAAAGACAAAAATAGAAGTTCAAAGTTCGCTTCGAAAAAGTTTCCTCGTCGTGGACTCACCCGTCGAACGGACCTGCCGTTTGCGTAATGAAATCTCTCGGATTCAATGAATTTTCGACTGACCACCGAGAGACGAACGACGACGCGCGATAAACCTGGCGACTTTCGCTTGGGATTAGAACGTGGCAAGAGCGGCTCGGCCTTTGCGCGACGACCATTCGCGTTAACGGATGAATGGAAAACGGAGCTCGGCTCTATCCTTTCAATTTGCAACGACCCATAAAACTCTTCCACTCGTTGTATCAATTGGAACGTTCAAGCTCCGCGGCCGGAGCTCGGTTCCGGCAGAATTTTAAGTTCACTCGATTACGGGTTCACGCGCGAGGGAGAGATTAACGAGCCAAATAAACTGGACCGATCTCGATCCGGCCGGTGGCGCCGCCGTCTAAAAATCAAAGTGGCGTACAGTCTCTCCAGACGATTTCAGCAAATAAACCCAGCCACCCCTTAATTGATCTCGTTTAGCTCGAGAAACCGAGTTAATTCAATTCTTTTCACCGGCGCGCTGCCCCCCGTCGTCCGTCGTCCTCCAGATGAATATACCGCTAACAAACTCAGACGGACGTCCTTACACATTTTCAGAGTACGTAAAAAACTGTGGAGAACGCGCGTGTTGCGGATTATGCGATATTTAGCGTAGCCGATGAAGGAGTTTTGAAGACGTGTGCTCGCGCGCGCGCTTGCTCGTATTTAATTAGCGAAAGAGCGGAGACGAGGAAGTTGGATGGAATCGAGGTCGTGATACGCGAGCTGTGAAACGAGGTTTAAGGCGGGAATCCCAGCGACCGTGTCGTCGGTCTGCTCGGCCGTGATAATTGAAAAACCGGTGGATGACAGGGGATGACGAGGGCGCGCTCTTAAAACGACCGCGATATTGCATGCACGCGAGGCGCAACGCGAATCGAACGAGCGAATCAAACATCCCTTGCCCTCGTCCTCGAATTATTCCGGCTTCTCCCGTTTTTCCATCCCGTGTTGCTCTCTCCTATCCAAACGATTTCATTCCGAACCGTTTGTGTAAGAGTTTCCCTTTTTTTTTTTACTACTTCTTTTATCAACTTACAAGTGACCGAATTAATGCCTGGCTCGTGAGAATACGATGTATATATAAATGAAACGTTTCCTTCTGTTAGCGCAATTGTCGAGACGTAGCGTTGGCCAATTTTCCACGTTGTGCAAATAGCAGTTAAAACGGCAAGTGGCATGGGACTTTTAACAGCGGGACGATAAAAGTAAAACGGTTCTTTCTGCGTTCGAAGAAAATTCGTCGTTATCACGCGAACGGCACGCGAACGGGCGTCACGTGCGACCGGTGAAAGTTACGCAAACGTGGAAACCCCTAACGACAATGATAATCTTGCAATTTCCGCTTTTGTTCCTGACTTTCACTCATCTCGCACGAGATTTCCACCGTTTTCATTACCAACTCAGACTTGAAATCGTTCATTCCTGATAATTTCACTAATATTTCGATGTAAAATCGGTTGCCGGAGCTTTCTCGATGCCCGGATCGAAATTTTCCAGCGCGGCTCGCCGGAGTATTCTGAAAAGTTGGCGCGAAGTCAACTTGGACAATTTTAGCCGAGGTTCCAGTTGCGACTCGCTTCCCTTATTCTCTTTTCATATGAAAATAGAGAGAGCAGCCGCGGCGCCGCTGGCTCTTGCTGGTCAACAATCGTATCGGATTTGCATCGAGCGAACGATACTAATCTCCGTCTGAGAATTCAGACTTTCTTGTCGGGGAATTCGGAACGCTCGCGGTGGATATTCCCGAACCGGGGAAACGCGAGGGAAAGGAAAAACGAGTAAAAACCGAATCCGAGTGAAATGCAAATCGCGGCGAGATTAGCGTGCCGCGTTATGCATAATACATTTGTTTACCGGACCCTTTGTAGGCCGCTCTTTCCGCCTCAGGCGTAGCTACCAAATTCGCGTTACACTAATTTTTTAGAACGATTTTCGATCACCGGGAGAAATTCCTTCAAGAGAAAATCATAAGATTATCCGTTTCCTTTTTCCCACGTTACACTATTAGAGGAAGCTGCCGATCGGCGATCAAATTAATCGATCCCGGAATTAATTAATTTTATCGGGCGAAGTCGAACGTTCGAAGGACGGGCCGATTGTTGCGTGACGCGAATTAATCATACCGATTCTGGTGTCCCGCGGATTTCGCCGAACGTAACATTATAAAACACTTTCTCTTCCCGTTTCAGCGCTCGGCGATTAAAACTGCATCTGGTTCTTTTATCACTCACCTTTCGAGACTTCTTTCACTTGACAATCTAAACGATGAACAAATAACACGAAATCTTACAAGTCGCTCTCGAGATTACAGGACTTTCGTATTACGTAACGTATTGTTATGTAACGGAGGATGACGCGGCGCGTATACGGCACTATTTACCCGGGCGTCGACGATAAACTCGTCGTAATCTGTAATACAGACCTTGGTACCGATACCGCGGTCTTGCAGATAGCGAATAATCGCGGGTAGACCGAAAACGAGGAACTTGCCGGAATTAAACTAATTGTATCGCGGAACGGCTGGTCTAATAATGGCCCCGTTGAAGCATGACTCGATAACCGTGCAATAAACCGTGTTCCCACGGACTTAATCGCGTTAACAAGCCTCGATTCGCTTCGGCATCCGTGACAAAAGTTTCCTACCGCGATCCTCGGAGAACGAAACAGCCGTGTATCGATAATTAAGCGGTGTAACTCGATCTGGGCCAGACACTGACGAACTTTCGAGACAATCGAGCAACCGGGAACAATTTCGAAACCCGATTTCGTCGCGAACGACCAGACAGAAACAATCAATCCGTCTACTTCCCGGATAACGAGCTCGATTTTTTCCGATTCCGATGGAAACGAGCTCCGAGGAATTTCGCGATTGATGAGATTTAAAGAGGAGCACAGACGATACCTTAGACTCGTTGGTTCCGCTCTTCCACTGCCAATCTGACTCTGATTAACGTCTACACTTCACGAATGCCGTGCACATGTGGCACCCCATCGAAGGACGTGTAAACAATCCACGTAAGTATTACCTACGGCTTCTAATTGCTATCGGCCGAGTCGATAACGATTCCGGCACAGTATAGGGAGGGAGGATATCTTATGTACGTAGAGAATACGAAATAAATTGTGAGATTCCATGGAACTCTCATGTCTCCTTTCCAGCACGCCATCGATCCATCCGTTACTTGTATCACCTACCGATCTGGCCGACGCACCGTTCAACAAGTTGGCAAAATGCCACATAAATACAATTGAACATAGACTTCTCAATGGATACCATAAAGCATAAGGCGATCGTTCCACGGAGATTAGAACGCGCGTTGAGAAAGAGGACTGTCTCACTTTCTGCTCTGTTATATACATCTGCGCGTAAAACAACGATTCCCACAAGTGTTTACACGCTCCGGCTTCCGGCAGAACGTAAAAACTACGCTATACCACTGTTCCTATAGTTATAGCCTGCCATTCCCGACCCGGCGACGCGACTCGCTCCGGAGCACTTGTTTTTCTAATCCAGAGACGTAAGACACTTCTCGCGACTGCGTCCAAGACGTTCTCCCGACGACACGCGATATTCTAATTAAAAGAACAGAGTGACAAATCGAAATTGTTATAAATCTGTCCGCCGGGAGAGGAGAAGTTTAAAGCGGGTTTCACGTTTTTCCGACGATCCAATCAGCTGCTAAGCCGGCCGAATTCGGCGCCCCTATCCGAGCAAGTAGCACACCCTTGACTAGCCGGAAAGTTCGCCGGGAAACCGATCCTCCGGGCGGACAAGGATTCGTGGAAACTCGAGCACGCCCGCGAGGAATCGAGTTTCGATTCCATCGACGAAATCCTGTTACGTCGTCGTCGTCGTCGTCGCGGCGATCGATCGGCGACCGCGCTCCGACACGAATAAACTATTGCCGTTTCCAGCTAATCCGCAGACTTTCTACGATGGACTCGTTCCGCCGACCTTTTCTATTTCTAACCGCAACCGAATTTTTTCCGAAGCTTTAAACGCGACCGAACGAACGCTACAGTTAAAAATGTAACCAGTTCTCGTGCCCGGGTCAATCGTTAATAGAAATTCCCGACGAATCGATCAAAATATCAGAAGCTAAATTGGATTTTTCAAATCGATACCATAAAAGTTTCACCTCGCATAAAAATCGGGTAATAAACAGTGAAACGTTGAGACGCAAAAATGGAACACGATCTTTGTTACGTTTATCGGTGGCCGTTTCGTTCCTGCTCGCGCTTATGGTCCTCGGCCATGAGCGATCGGCGATCAGTGAATGGTCCAGCCGGACTAGGTCGCTCGCACCGTTACAGACAAGGTCGTTTTCCCTCTCTTTCCCATCAATCGCCGATTATCTCTCTTTGATAGACGCGTCTACAGGCTGATTCAGACTTAGCAGACATACAGATTGAAACAATTAGGATCGACCGTAATCGTTCCGGGGCTCAATTCCCGGTTCTAATTCGCAGTACGCCGGAGCTTGATAAAATTAGTTGAGAGAAATTCGTGCGCCGCCGGGGAAAGGGAGGCGATTTAACAGGGATGCGTTACGATTCCGGTGCGTGGATGTAAAGCAATGAACAAGGGACGCGTTATAATTTCGTGGGAAGCGCGGAATTAGTTTAGGTAGNTCGAGTCGATAACGATTCCGGCACAGTATAGGGAGGGAAGATATCTTGTGTACGTACAGAATACGAAGGAACTCTCATGTCTCCTTTCCAGAACGCCATCGATCCATCCGTTACTTGTATCACCTACCGATCTGGCCGACGCACCGTTCAACAAGTTGGCAAAATGCCACATAAATACAATTGAACATAGACTTCTCAATGGATACCATAAAGCATAAGGCGATCGTTCCACGGAGATTAGAACGCGCGTTGAGAAAGAGGACTGTCTCACTTTCTGCTCTGTTATATACATCTGCGCGTAAAACAACGATTCCCACAAGTGTTTACACGCTCCGGCTTCCGGCAGAACGTAAAAACTACGCTATACCACTGTTCCTATAGTTATAGCCTGCCATTCCCGACCCGGCGACGCGACTCGCTCCGGAGCACTTGTTTTTCTAATCCAGAGACGTAAGACACTTCTCGCGACTGCGTCCAAGACGTTCTCCCGACGACACGCGATATTCTAATTAAAAGAACAGAGNCATAGTTCGCGGCTGCGACGGGTTTAATTACGCGAATTCGGAGCCTGTTCCTTTTTCCTCTCCTAGCAAATTAAGTGGAATGTATCTCTTACTTACTCGACCTGTACGATCCGCGATAACAGGCTTACCTGCAACAGAAAGAGACAAAAAGAAAATCAATCACACGATTAAAAGCCGAATTGCATTCTGAAATAAATATTTCTCCGTTATCTTATGGCGCGATACTTTCCCCAGATACATCGAATGAGTCTCAGACGTTATCAGTCGCCGATGATTTAGGCTCGCAATCAGAGACACGATCTCTATAACGAGATAACAACGTGATTTCCGAAAGGCGAAGGAACCAGCACTCTTTACCTGTAGCTGCATTTCCGTTGGTACACGTTCAGGAAGCACATGATAGCGAGGAGGCGGTCGGCGCCCGGAAGTCCGTCGATCGAGTGGAAGCACGACATGCAAGCCCGGGGAACGAAGGAAAGAAGGACGAGCAGCCGCGCGGCGACGTGCAACAGTGACAAGAACAAAGCCGGGAAGAGAAAAGAAGAAGCGTCGCGCTCCGTTATCTTATCTGACACTATCGCGGCCCGATTGTATCGGTCTCACGGGCGGAATAGTTCCGTTCAGTTCCGCGTTCGATCGCCCGACGAAACGACCCTTGCCGATCAGTGAAGCAATGCATGCACAATAGACACTACAGACAAGGATATGTCATTTTATACAGATAAAAAATTGTGAAATCTGTGGAAGTTTTTAATTCGAAATCCCTTGTTTTCGAAACTGTGCAGATAAATGTGAAGCGTCGCGAGATTTATGGCAATAAAAATTGTCGGTGTCAGGGGGGGGGGGGAATTAATGCTCATCTCCTACGGTGTACCGGGCAGTTTATCAACTTATTGACCCACGATATTGCATTAAATATGTAGTTCGGTATTTCTGATATTCGACGCGTCATTTAACCTGATAACTAATCACGCCCCCCATTCCTCCCACTCGTGTTTGTTAATTGCTAACCAGTTCCAAGAGAGAATTTAATCGCGTTACAATTTCCTGAAATTGATTAATCAGACGGACTCGTGCTAGAAAAAGAGTACGAAAAAGTAAATCGACTGCAAAGAACTATCCCTTCGCTATCCTAAACTTTCCGTGGAAAAAAGTCTATTATCGAAATTGAACCCCTGATGGTTCGGGGGTGGGAAACGAAACAGCAATGGCTGTGAATAATTGCCGAGCCGCACGTACAACGAGGTCGAGATAAGTTTCTGCGTTTGACAGGAAACACGTTGTGTAGCAGTCTCATGAAAATTATATGTTACACCCCAACGAAGCGAGGGTGGTACGCACGTTATAAAGCCCCCCCCCTTCTCCTCCCGTCTCTCTCTCTTTCGTCGATCAATATACGCCACCCATGGTGTTCCTCCGTCTGTCGATTTGTTTCCCATCAGCCTCGTGCCAGTTTTTCCCCCCTCTCGCCCTCCGTCCAATGGCTGTTTCATCCAAAAGGCATTGGAATCGCTAGAAAGTGACGTTCATAGAACTTCCTACGCGACAAATTATATTTATCGATTCTAAAATCCGATCGGCTCGAAAGGAAATTATGGTTTACCCAGAGATTTGCAAGAATCGGTAAATAAAACGAAATGAAACGACTGACGGAAGCGAAATTTCATTCCGGGTAAATCCAACCAGTGGAAAATATTAGAAACTTATTTTGTTTGCACTCTCTGTGCACGTTTTACTATTAAGATAATCCGACCGAAAAAAACTATTCGATCTCGAACGCAATTTTTCCAAATCGAAATCGAATTCGCAGAGTCCGATATTCTGTTATAAAAAATTGGAAGCAGAAAAATAATAACTTAGCTGCTCGGCTCGTGGGTGTAATTAATGGACGTGGTATTTTCCGAGCCACCTATTTCACCGGCTGGAAGGGCACATAAAACGCGCGGAGATATCGAGAAGGGTGCACGGCAGCGGCAATGGCGAGTGATTCGAAGGGGACAGAATCGCAGACGGATGGGGTCGAAAAAGGAGCAGCCAAAAATCAATAGTACCATTCCTGCAACTTGTGTCCGCGCGTTTTCTCGATACACGCTTGCATCGTTCCCTTTAAATCAACGTCGGCCGTCCGGAAAAAGAATTTCTAAATAAATCTCCTCTCATTCTCGTTCCTCATTTTATCACCGAGGCGATAAGAGTTAATAAAAATCGACTTTGAATTTAGTTCTCAAAATCCCAAATCGATCTCTTCTAATTTACCTCGTCGGATTTGATTAGCGAGCGCATAGTTACTCGATTGTCTCGTCGGGTTTTTATTCGCGGCAGCGGGGAACGCGGTTGAATGAGCCCACGCGCGCATTCCGTGTACGATGTAAGATATTGACATTGGCCCTTTTCCACGGGGATCCGATTGTTTTATTATGCAGCCCGGTGGATGGAACTCGGTTTCGAGGATTGGCACGGTTTCAAGTCGACGTCCGCGAGCCGATTCTCGACCCAGTCCTACTGCGCCTTACGGGGCCTATACACGCCACTTACCCCGGTCAATATTCATGCACAAAGTAAAGAAAAGTGGTCCGGGATCGGTAAAACATATCAACAGAGAGAATACAGCGCTTACCTTCGTAATCAAATTTAGATCGTAGCTTTCTTTTCAAACCGCAGTAGAAAATGTTTAATTCTCGAAAGTCCGCTTTTTCTCGAGTCACTTCGTCGAAGAAGAGATTGAGTCACATAAAATACAGTTGGCGTAGCGCGTGGGCGTTTATCGCGGCCCACGCGTAAGCGTTTATCAATCGACTGGTATCGTGATATTTCACCTTTAACGATCACTCCTCCGTTTAACGCGATCATGCATCATCGCCGCGTCTTCATTATTCTCGACGCGAGCCGGCGAGATCGACGTCAGGGACACCGGGAACGACTTCGCGGTTGCCGCACATGGTTCTCGCCCGAAATCGTACGTACGACCTTGCGTAAGGTAACCGGAGCGGCGGAGGAGCGGCTCCTTTTTAACGAAGGGCAACGCGTTGCCTCCGAGATCGCACGTGCGACTACTATCGATTGCGAGAGCCTCGGACCGGAGTGGAGGGACGTTTTATTGCCGGCAACCCTCTTTTCTCGGACTTGCCACCGCGAAAATAGCACGGCGCACGCCACCAAAATAGTACGCGCGGGAAAATCCTTCGCAGCGATCCTGTGCAACCCTTTCGCGCGTTGGAAACGAATAGAAAATTAATCGATAAGGAATAACTCCGATTTTGTATACGACGGGGCTCGTCGAACGGTGAGAAGAAACGGTGGAACAAGTTCACGCGAATCGATTAAGTTAGCCGTAAGTTGGCCCACGTAAATTTCCAAGGATTCTTCGGTTCTTCAACCTACCAAGTTTCGCGTCCCACGCGCGAGAGTGCCACTTGCGGCTGATAATTCGCGATATAAATCACTCCGGCGTTAAGTGACTCTATAATTATAATTAAATCTCGCGCCGCCGTGACGGATATTCATTATAATTCCAAATTATTTCTACGCGTTTACGTCGGGAGCACGATCGCGGACCCGAGACGGATAAAACTGATGAAAAAAAAATAAAGTATTAAAACTGAACCGGCGGCAGGACAATTTGATGAGCGTAACAAGCACTTACTGGCAGGTGTACCACTTTCCAGTTATCGAATTAGAGAAACGAGAGAAGCTATTTCAGAAGATGAGGTTGACGTTCTCGAGAAGAGAGCCAGTGGGTGATGTTTTCTACCCACGTAAACTCGCCTTGTTCGGTCATTCCTTAGCGGCGGACGCTCGTACGCGCCACACGCGTGTCTCCCAGCACGCGTGTGGTAGCTTCGACCGAGTAAAAACCGCTCTACCCGTTACTTCTACCACGTCGGCGCGCGTATGACGCTGCCCGGATAAGAACCGACCCGACCAACTGTGGCTTTTCATTATTATTGCGTTAGCGCGCATCGTCTACTAACGAGTATTGCTTTCGACCAACAAATTGTTCATTTCGTTGTGGCACGAGCCGAGAAAGAATCGAGGGTATCGAGAACCGGTAAACCAAATTACGTGGACACGAGGCTGGTGTGAAATTCAGGCCCGACGCTCCCATCATCGACGTTTTGAGTAATTTATCGCAACTACTTCGCGAAGAGCTGCGAGATCGAATATCGATGAAGGAACGCGGATGGAAGCGAGTCGATGGTTTCTATAGCAACCGTTTAAATCCTGGCCGCGATGCCTTTCAATTTTTCATCACCGTANCTTCGGCCAACTAATTGTTCATTTCGTTGTGGCACGAGCCGAGAAAGAATCCGATGAACGCAAAACAATTACCGTCGAGGGTATCGAGAAAACCAAATTACGTGGACACGAGGCTGGAGTGAAATTCAGGCCCGACGCTCCCATCGTCGACGTTTTGAGTATTTTATCGCAACTACTTCGCGAAGAGCTGCGAGATCGAATATCAATGAAGGAACGCGGATGGAAGCGAGTCGATGGTTTCTATGGCAACCGTTTAAATCCTGGCCGCGATGCCTTTCAATTTTTCATCACCGTACGGGACAAGTATCGATCAATTACCTTCCCTCCTCGGGGTCCTACCCAATCGAGGAACTAATTTTCTCTTACGCAATCCCGACGGTCGTCGCGGAGCGAAGCTGTACAATCGGCAATTGCGAAGATAGTTTTCGTCGCTCCTCGGCTTAATCACGTCTACTAGACGCCGATAATTAGGGCGTACAACGAAATTGCTGTCGTTATAATAGAGGATCCTTTGAGAGACGCGTTTAACGCAAATTGGGCCGCGCCCGTTTATTATTCCCGGAAAAAGCGTGGACAATGGCCAATGGATCGATGCCGCTGCATCCGCAGACGCAGGAAATGAACCAAACGATGGCAATTTCGCGGCAAAAATATTTGTCGACGGAAAAATAAAGCAACTAAGTAACGTCTGAAGCAAATGAAACCGCGTCTCGCGAAAAGTGAAACCGTATTAGTGAAACAGAATTGTTTCCTCCGGAGCTGAATGAACGAGACCCTGCGAGCGTTGTTCAGCAGTAGGCAAATAATAGCGTTCCACGATCTTTCGATTTACGAGGCTGGAAACACGGCCAGATCCTTTTACCCGGTGTAACCGCGACCCACGCTGGATTAAATGGCAACTCGTGTAATCACACAAATAAACCAGTTCCCTGGCTTCTCCGCTCGCCATTTCACGCCGACCCGCCGCCGTTAGATAGCGCGAATGCGTGCGCTATCGGGATTAGAGAATCGTTCCCAAACAAGATTCCATCTCCTCGACTATTTCCTACAAATTAATCGCTCCTCGATCCTAGTGGTACCTCCTCGGTTTGTACATTAGTCAACCCGTCGTCCCGAGACCTGGAAATTCGGAGCTTAACACACCGGTACATATCGACGCTCAGATTGATACAAGAAAACGTGACCCGGAGAGCCTACTTCGTTCTGACGAGAGAAGCCCCGATATGTATCTACTGTTTTAAAAATAGGCTCTTCCCAACAACATAAATCCAGCAGGTACCCAATTAATCTCTCAAAGCCTTCTTTCTAACTCGTTCAGGGGCCAGAAAGAGTATCCTTTCGCAAGCTCGTCTCTAATTCCGGCCACACTCGGTTTCGCAATTAGTCTAATTAATCCCATTGCGCCGGGATCAGTATCTGCGTGGAAATCCACGGGCTCGATCTCGGGGGATGGATCGTCAAACTCTAAACGCGCTCGGGTCGGGGAACAGGCGCACTACCGACGCGACTGACACGATATCCGGAGATAAAAATATTCTGGCCACGAGTTCGAGACCAGACAACATCGATCCGGAGAACAATGGCAACCCTTGCGAAAAGCCAGGGAAACCGCGGACGACGACGAGAGACGACCTCGGACCCGGGGGGGTAAATCTCGCATGCAAAAGCGAAAAGCACACACCGTGTTTCTAGGCCTCCTTAATCGCGGCCGGCTACCGTGCGCGTTCCGATCAGGATTCCACGGCGACAACGAGTACTTACAACACTATACGACATACACAGAACAGCGACAGACAGTGAGGATCTTACCGGGCAGCGAGAGGGACAAGGACCGCCTACGCCTCTATCCGCACGTGCACACGCGTGTGACCGGCACGCAGGTGTGCCTCATGTGTGCACAGCTTTCGAACGGTGTACGTGTGCGTGTGCAGAGCATACAGAAAGAGGAAACCTTCGTGTGCGTATACAGCGACGTGCGTGTCTCAATTATATGTATATCGAACGAATGTCAGCCGCGGTGCAAAGGTATAAAAATGCGATAGAAAATGCGTCGATCGGAGACTCGAGTCCCGGTGTCGGAGCAACCGTGAATGAATTTCGATCACTGCCACGCTACACTCCTCGGTAATTTGCCATGACAGTAGAATAGCATTCGCTGTGGCATCTTGCGAAGTCCGTTTACGGGGGTAAAAAAAGGTGCGAGACCTATTCGATACCTGTATCGCGCACGTCACCGTATATGTCTCTAAGAATGAAACGGAGAAAGAGAGAGAATCGACGCGTATATCGCGGTGAATGGCAAAAGCACGACTCCTGAATCGTTAGAGCGGCACCGGGCGAGGGGGCGAGGAAAGCGTCGCGACGCCCATACTCCGAGTCTGCGCCGTCGCGACGTCCCTTTGTCCCCTTCGCATTTCCCCTGTCCACGCATACGAATATACATCCGACGTACAATGTATCTGGACACTTGTTTTCATCGCGACCTGCGATTCCTCGGAGCCTGCTACACGTTCAGTCTTCGTATTTCCATCGAACAGACTTAATTATTGTCATAACTTAAGAATGCGTCGATTGAACGTTAACTTCGTCCACGAGAATCAGTCGTTTCATATCATTATATACATATACATACGCCCTATGTATCACGGACTCGTCTGACGAGAACCAGAGATAAAAACTGATGTTCAGATATTTGTGAACAGCGTACTGGCGCAACCCTCGCGTCCCGCCGTCTGTTTCGTTTCGCTCTTTGCCACAGGGTTTCTCTTTATGCAACAAAGTCCGCTAGAGCTCTGGAGAGACTACTCTAAACTGGGCACACGATCCCGAGCCGGTCGCACTCCGCTGCCTTCTACGCCGTAATTCGACGCGCTCCTTTGTCACGCCGCGATGCTGACAGTTCCCGCGGATATGATGAGACTCGAAGAGTTCTCGTCTCCTCGCGTGAAAGGTCTACGCGCCTACTTCATTCGCGTCGGAGACAGAGAAGATAACAGCAATGCTAGCCCAGTGCTTAAGGATGTATTGGCTATGCAGTCAATCCCAAAAGTGTATGTACTTGTGTATGTAACACATACATGTGATCATGTGTATCTCAGTTATATCTATAATGAATATTCGTTGTTATGGTAAGGATAGTAGAGCCACCTTCCCCCTGTTCGATGAATCTGTAATTTTGTTATTATATTTTAATCAATAACTTTCTTTAAAGCCCATGAATGATGAATTTTCCTTGGGTTATTGCTATTACTTACAATTAGAAGGGAACGTTCCAACTGAAGGGGTGGACCAAGTCCTTGTCCCGAAATTTTGCTATAGGATATTCACGGTTTTTATCACGGTTGAAGAAAACTCTGGTAAGTGCGTTCTACGATTATGACATCCGAGTGGGTGAGCGAAGAGACATTAATACTTCGTGACGAAACACAGAAAATGTTGATTGCAGTACCAAGAAATCCAATATCTACTGCTGTTAGTCATCACCGTGATTGACAAGTCAAAGTCTCGAGTGCGTTTAAATGTCAATAAAAGATTTTCCTTTTCCTCGAAATTCGTAACTATTAAATCTATTAAATTGCTTTATAGTGTATAAAATGCAGAATCGAAAGATGTACAGGTACCTCAAACGATTTTGGACCAGTCGTGGTAATTGAAATTGGCCCAAAATCGTACCTGTACGTATTAGATTGCCGGCCTATGTGAAGTCTGGTAGCAGTGTGTCACTTATTGGGTAAAAAGTGGTGCATGATACGTAGAACGGCCGAGCGAGACTGNTGTTGATTGCAGTACCAAGAAATCCAATATCTACTGCTGTTAGTCATCACCGTGATTGACAAGTCAAAGTCTCGAGTGCGTTTAAATGTCAATAAAAGATTTTCCTTTTCCTCGAAATTCGTAACTATTAAATCTATTAAATTGCTTTATAGTGTATAAAATGCAGAATCGAAAGATGTACAGGTACCTCAAACGATTTTGGACCAGTCGTGGTAATTGAAATTGGCCCAAAATCGTACCTGTACGTATTAGATTGCCGGCCTATGTGAAGTCTGGTAGCAGTGTGTCACTTATTGGGTAAAAAGTGGTGCATGATACGTAGAACGGCCGAGCGAGACTGTGTTCCGCTCTTCGGCGAGCAATTCCCGTGGGAGCAATCGTGCAAATATTTACGCGGGCCAGTGTACACGTCGGCTTTAACCCTTTTATTCGAGCGGCCACCCATTGGCCACTGTCGCTCCTTATGTCGAGCACTACGCAAAATTCAACTTTCATCTCTCTGTAGAGAAAAGTGAATCGACATTTTCGAGCAGAACTTCAAACAGAATCTACTCCGTTCGCATTCTTTAGAACAAAACCACGAGGCGCAATGAGGAGAAAATTGCTTGGCCGTCCGTTTTTCTTTACGCTCGACGGGATCGGCCAGGTCGAACATTATTCGCCGCCCACGCATCAAGACGAAAACCTGCACCACTCACGGCCAATAATCGTCAAGAGTACGGGGCATAATAAACGTTCCGAGGCGGCGATTTAATCAGATTAGCAGGCAACGCCTTCCAATCCGTTTCGTTCGCCGGTGACCTCAGAAAACGGAGTTCCGGGGAACAAAGGAATCCGTGGAAGAATGGAAATGAGCGATAGCGTTTCAATAAGCGTAAGCGAAGGATTGAAAAAAGGGTCACCGACCCCGTGGACTCGCGTGGCCAAAGGCATTTAAGTGCTCGCGTAATTACGCGCTGCGACAGAGGGTGCACTTCACTTTTCTCACGACTCTCCATCCCTCCGCGGCCGGAGAAAAAATGTACAAACAACGCAGCTAGACAAACCAACTTCGCCGGTTTCACCGCAGCCAAAACCGAACGAAATTGCACTTTCCGTACTTTATTAAAACTCTGAAACGGCGTGCAATCGTAACGCGAAAGAGAAACGTTTTCATCGGGAATTCTTATTAGTAGATCTTTATGCAAAACATCAAGAGTGAAATGCATATAATTATTTCGAAGACTAAGAGAAATTACCGCTTCATTTTCTAAATGAACATTCCATTAGAAACATTCGGTTTTATAGTCTACTAATTATACGGGAGGAGAAACGCGCGGCGCTCGTAGATATTTTTTCTATCCTCCGAATCTTTCGGCTAACTTTAGAAACAAGTGGACCACTTCTAGTTTCCTCGAATCGGCCTGCTCGCGCTCGATGCAGACAGCGAAAAAGGTTCAAAGGGATTGTAAAAAAAAAAACGTTCCCGTTGTGAAGGACGAAAGTTCGGCGTTCCGGGCTGTTTCATCTTTTTCAGGGTATGTATCGGGTAATCGATAAAACCGGCCGTGAAAGCAGCGACCATTTTCCATCGGACATCTAAGCAGCGCTATCACGTAAAAACACGTTTTATCGAGACGTTATCGGCACTTCCGTTAAGCTTATGGCTCTTTTAATGACCGACAACTGTGAATAACCGGGCCATTACTAAGATACTCCACATTAACTTCGCCGTATCATTCTCCCGTAACACGATACGGTTAACAATCATTAAGGTCTCCCGGTCGTTGTTATTTTGGAATATTTGTCAGGCTCTTTGACGCGGGCAACGAGCGGTCGGGAGTAGACGCCGAGCCTGGAACCAATCCTGAAAACGGGATAATCCGAGGAATAATCAGATGGCGTCGGATCGCGGCGAGAAGCAGGCAATTTAAGCCGAGGGAAGCGGAGCGCGGCGGAGAGGAAAAAAGTATTCGATTAAAGCGCGCGGCCGGCTCGAGTGCTTGGCCATCGAAGCGCAAGCTTAATTTTAGATGCACCCTCGCAACGACGAAGGGCTTTCGTCGCATTGTTTTCGAACCGCGCCTCGCAGGCCTCGCAGACGAGATTCTGCCCGTTTCAACCGATTCCTACTCTCAACCCTACCGCGGAGCTCGAGGGCTAAACGTATTTTTAGCCTCTCATCGAATTATCCGGGATTCTAATCAGGAGCGTGCATGTCACGGAAGCCGGAAAGATTATTCGTGAAAGTCGGTGCGAGTCTGTCCGGAAGTATCTTCGTCACCGGAACGGAGAAGTCGAGAAAACTGAACCGGCAACATTTTTCTATTAATCCCCCCGAGTCACCTGATTTTTAATAACTACCTTCCTCGTTATAATACTCGCGAACGACGGGTATGGAAGCTTGAAAAGTTTTTACTCCGGACAAACGGAAAGCGACGAGCATCGGGAAAAATTACCAACTGCGAACGGTCTTCCGCTTTTTCAATATTACGTTTCCGCGATAGAGAAGGAGAGAGGGAGAGCGAGAGAGAGGAGGGGGAGTACCGTGTGATCCGTAGGAACACGGGTGGAAAAATGAAAAATTCATGAAGGAGGCTTTTAAAACGCGAGACAACCGGGCGGCCGAGAGAGAGGAGGCAGAAACGGAAGAAGCACTCCGGGGTTTGAAAAAATCCGAAGTTCTCTTTGCAGTGGTCCACCGGAGGATAGAACTATTTTTATCCCCGTGACGACGCGAGAGACGAAGAAAATGTTAGCGAGATAAAGAGGAGAAGACCGTTCCAGTGGCGTGCAACGAAAATTACTTTTCACGTCGTTTCTAATTAATTTCGAAACGCTCCGACGGACTGCAACTTCTTTTGAGCAGAGGAACTTTCGTCGATTCCTTCGGAAGTTACGAATTCGACGAAGCGACTTTAACGAACATCTTTAGACCTCAGTCTTAACACTTTTTCTTTAACGAACGTCCTTTGAAATTTTATGGACTACGCGGCCACGAAGAAATCTGGGCAACAGAGGTTCCCCGTTCCCGAGCTCGAGATCGTACAACCCTTCGGAACCTTGTCCCGAAAACTTTTCCTTTTTAGGAAAGTGAAAACAGAGCCTCGAGGGGTGTGGACGTAGAAATATAAGCCCTCGCAGCTGAAGAACAAAAGGCAAGACACGTTTTTCGTCAAAGCACCACCAGTGGCCGAAGAGAAACTGTACGATTCTGAGAAGCTCGATGCCCTACATATTTTCCACGAGTGTGGCCCAGCATCTGGAGGGAACGTGTCGTTGCGTCTTCGACGGGTTGGAAGATTTGCCAGAATAAGTGCCGTTTCGCACGGTCGACGACCCACGCACATGTCGAACAATTGACCGATTCATGTCTCTGAAAGGTTCCATCGAGTTGTTCTGTTATAAATACGTTAAAGAGCACGGAGAGGGTGGAAGCGGGGCGTCGAATCGTTCAGGGGCGACTTCACGCGTGACCTTACCCTTTCCGATCGCGCGATCAATGTGGCAAAGTTCCAAAAATGTTAGAAAGTCTGCAGTTGCATCTTCGGCGAGGACAGGAAGGTCGCAGAAGCGAGGCCTACTCCGGAACTGGGCTACGTACGCGACTGATTAGTATTTCGGATACAGCTTCGTGTTTGGCAGCACGTTTCCTCGTTAACGCCCCATTCGATTCGTCTCCGTACGAAAACATCGTTTCGTACATCTAATACTGCCAAAAAAGCTGGAAGATCGATTGTCATTTATGAAAAATCGTTGAATCGAATCCGGATCAAGGAAAGTGATTAATTCGTGTCCCACGCGAGTTTCCTTTTCGTTTTCTTCAGTCGCAGGAGAAACCAATGGGAACGCAACAGCGTGTAACCATAGCCTACTTCGGTAGTACGACAATTCTGTTTCTATTGCCGATTCCCTGGTTTAACTATCGGTGCTCAACGTTCTAACCCATTAACCAGTGACGTTTCATTTGCGGGCTCAGAAACCGAGGGAAATTCACGTTGATTAAGCCAGTCCGAGAATTTTCCAAGCTTTCTCTACGTTCAAATCTCTTTATAATCGCGTATTAAGCGACACTGATGATCGACTAGAATTTCAACTTAATCATAGCTATCCGTGCTTTAGCCATGAGCGATGCAGCAGTCATTCGGCGATTGGAGGAATGATCTATCCCGATTCCTTGCTTCGTTTTCAAGGGTTTAGGACCTAGCGAAAAACTACGAAGATTAGAATTTCTGTATCCTAAATTGTATACTGATTAATAAATGAATGAAAATGAATCTTGGAATTTTTATTTCACGATACATCACCAAATGACGAAACCTAGAGATCACTACATAAAAACAGGGTTCGAGTTCATGAGGTCATGGTTGAACTTTGGATACCGTGCGAAAAAACTGCAATTTCATGTAGAATGTATCTTAGATGGGACCATAAATATCAATCCAAGGGTGAACAATTTACGACTAATCGATTATTTAGTTCGTTCATCGTCAATTATTCCTTAACGAGTAGAAAAGAAATAGCTTTCTTTGTAACCGACGACTAAAACTACAAATTTTGTCTGATTTCTCGGTAAGATGAAAATTTTCTTGCAAAGAACACGTTTCTCGTGTTATAAATGGAGGAAAAGTGTTGTAGAAATGGCATACGAGTTCTCGGTTTAACCGTGCTCGATTATACGATTCCATTAAATTGAAAAATTGAATCGAACGCAAGTAACGTGTATTGTACGTCCGCGCGTTCAAGGAACATCAATACGAATGATAAATTGAGTCGTTCCAGGTGAATATGAAAGAAGTGCATTTCGTATTCGAGCAGATGCGCTATCGAGATTGAATTATCCGCATCGAAGATAGAATCGTATCGAAATGCCTACGAAAAGCATCTTTGTATCGCGGATACGGTGGAAGCGTCGAATTTATTTAGAACTCGAAGGCGTTTTGCGGTTTGCCAAGCAAGTCTATCATTTCTGTAATAAAAATTAAAACGTCCGATTTAAAAGGCGTCCAGGCTCCTAATTAGATGATCTCGAACGGAACAGCGTTCGCGTGTCTGCTAGTTCGATACTCTTAATTAACTTTAAACTTTCCAAGTATTAACAGCTTGGCAAACCGAACGAAGGAGGCAGCTGTTCGAACATTTTCAACGTATCCCTCGTTATCATAATCAAACTTTGCCCAGCTGGGATGCTCGAAATTTAATAGTCGCGATTTTTCCAGCACTCGAAGAGTTCGCAAAATCGCCGTACATAGACGTATCGATTGTCCACTCGAAAACGATCAAAGGAAAATAAATAATATTCTTAGAATGCAATCGGAGTCTGTATCGCGAGTTAACAAATATTCGATATCAGTTAATGCAATATGTATTATCGTATCGCAATTATCAGGGAAATATCAATGAGATATCGTGGTCCGTGACGCAAACAATTGGAAAACGGGAATAATTTAACTGCGAATTTAATGCGTGTATAAAATCAAGCTGAATATTATCGTTTTAAACGATAAAATAAATATTTATTCTGCAAAAGCAGAAACTAAGAGGAGATCCGTGGAAGTCTCTTAGCCAACGTGAAAAAATGAGTCGCACGTTTTCGGTCGCAATATTGTGCAAGTGCACCGAGGTTAACCGGTCACGCCAAATATATCCGTAGCCGGTAATTGGCTTACCACGATTGGAAACACGGAGAAATTTGACACAGATTCGCTGGCCGTTTATTTTTTCCAGCCTATTTTCCTTTTTCTTTTTGATACCGGTCGGACCGCCGCTCTATCGCGACCAGTCAGAGTTTGAACTTACTGAAAGGCTTCTTTAACGACCATTTCATCAACGCATCCCATCGGAGGTAATTGATCGTTTGTGTAACTACTGTAACTGTAACGGAATCGAGCGAGGCCAGATGCGATTGTACTTGAAATTGCTTCGCGGTCGGACATGAAACGCATCAAACGCGAAAAGAAACTTTGTTAAGCGAAATGGAAAACCGCCGGGCTCCCCTGCGGACGAGAAAACTTTGATCCGATTCTAATAGCCACGGATTCGAAAAATGCTGTTCTCGTTCGACTAAAATAAGCGTCGGTTCGCCGGCTTTGTTAACGAGAATTATGCAACAGGATCGGCGGTTAATTAGTTTCGCAATGGCGAGTACGTACAACTAGGGACACGATTTGCAGTCGCATGCATGACTCAACCTGTGGGAACGATTCGCCGCTTGCCATTTTTCTCTCTCCCAGAGACGGACGAGGCTCGAAAGCGTGGTTAACCTTGCGAGTTCGCACGTCTACACCCGTTGGCACTGCGAGAAATCGCGACACGTCTTATTTAGAGAACGTGAATTTTCGTTTCGAATTCCCAGAAAACGTTCTCCGCCGCGATCGATTTTACTCCTTTACAAACGGCGAGCGCACGGACGGCGA
Source organism: Ceratina japonica (assembly GCA_019453355.1). Lineage (NCBI taxonomy): Eukaryota > Metazoa > Arthropoda > Insecta > Hymenoptera > Apidae > Ceratina > Ceratina japonica. Next base: position 194,463 of record SMSR01016176.1, on the reverse strand, counting down.
GGCGAGTTTCCCTCACCGGAAACTGTGTTCTTTCAATTACAGCAGCAATTTCTACACCTGGCGGGCAGAGAAGATCAGAGAGAACGATGAAACGCAATAACTTGCTACGAGCGGAGGTATCATCGTTGACGAGCTTCGCACGCGTGCGAAATCGATCATGTGGGAACAGTTAGTTTTTCCGAAGAATGTTGCATACCGGGCTTAGCCGCGCGATTCCTGATAAAGCGTCGCGATTTAATGATCGACCCAATTTCACGGCTGACAACAATGTGGCATGAGAGAGGTTTCCTCCGTACTCTCGTGTCACAGGAATCAATAGGAACAGCCCGGCATCAAGGTTAATTGTCTATTACTCACCGGTAACTGTTAAGAAAACGTTGTTCTTTTTAAACCTGACGCCTTCCGTAACACGCGAGCTGAATATTCCTATTTTAAACGCTGGTCGCATAGCCGCGTACCGTGCAAATCGTTTGTCAGTTTTATGCTCGAAGCTGTCCGCTGTTACATTTTACATAATATGAGCAGAAGTTAGAAAACGTGTGGACAGACCAATTATGTAACATAAAAGCGGAGAAACCGATGCGTGACGTACAACAATTTTTCCTAATTACATATACGTATTATATCAGCGGGACAGCGCTAAAACCGGTGAAGCAACCGACGAAATTTCTCCCCATCTCTCTCGCGTATTGACATTAACGCGAGGACAAGTATTTCATTTTTCGCAACGTGTATCGTTTCGCAACGCCCATAATGTTACGCGAAACCGATAAACAACAGGCTTCAGCGATTGTGAAGTTCGCTTAGCCGAAAGTTTGTTCGGAAAATTCCACGCGTCGTTCTGCATCGTTTATTTAGTCGCGTAAATATCAGACACAGTTCGCGAGAAAGGTCGCCTCCCGTTAAGTAATCTGACAATTGTTCAACGTATCGTGCAGTTGACGAAGTCGCTGCGAACGTGTCAACAACGAATGCACTTAATAAAACATATCATGGGACCGTTCCGCGAGATAGCCCTGCGGCGTCTAGAGCTGAAGTACCCTGACAAACAGACGAGAAGGCACTGATCCATTATACGAATATTTTATACGCCTCTGTGTTTCTACGTTTCGCTAGCGTGCACATGAATTTACGAAGCATGCGAGCGTTAAGCCCGTTCAATTATTACGCCTACGCCTACGTCAACGTTACCAGCGTAAACACTCGCAAAGTATTTACTATAATTGTACTGATAGCCGNGTAGCTGAAGAACAAAAGGCAGGACACGTTTTTCGTCAAAGCACCACCAGTGGCCGAAGAGAAACTGTACGATTCCGAGAAGCTCNTTTTGCGCTAAAAAATGGGCGCACACAAGCACGGTATCCGTTGCTGAAATGGCAAATGACAAATGAAAAGAGTAGGTATGGTTTCGTATAAATACCTGTCATCCAGGAGACGCGTGAGATCGGTCATCTCGCGCTCGAACTTGAATTTTGACACCTCGCAGAGCAGGGCGTCACGCTCGCCGATGACCTCCGACAGTTCACGTTGCAGCCTTTCGATCTCCGCATACTGCCGGCTGATCAGTTGGTTCTTCTCCTCGAGGATGGACTCGACGTCGGTGTCCAGGATGCCGCCGGCCGGGTCACCGACACTTCCCAGTACCGCGCTCATACCGTTTGTTTACCTTCACAAAGCCGCGCGCACACACGTTTTCGGTCCTGTCGTCCGCGGGGTTTCGGTGGCTGGCCTCGCGAACGCTTACTGCGGGGGGCAGGAGATCGCGAACGAGATCGCGAACGGCACGCGCGTCCACTATCAGCACGCGGCACACGTAGAAACGCCCCCCGGCCCCATATCCAAAGCGAAATCGCACAGAACGGACCCACTGTCCGCGAGAACGAGACGAAGAACCATCCACGGCGCAACACCGTTTCACCGCGTACTCGCCATCTTGCGTCTATTGCCACCTCTCGGTCTCGATTCGCGCCGCCAGTCCTGATTCACGATCGTTCCTCCTGCCTTTACCAATTCCACTGGGATCATCGTTTGCCCACAAGCTTTTCATGCGGCGCATGCGTTCGCCGTTGGAACCGGAGCACCATCACCGTCGTCCGCGCGTCCGCGTCCACTGTGTCCCGCCAACTCCTGGAACCCAGTGACATCTTACGGTGCGCTGTTCAAATCAATCGCTTTCGTCGGCGAAATTTCCGAAAACCCCCGTTCTTCGAATTGGCTGAAATTTGGGAANCGTGTCCCGCCAACTCCTGGAACCCAGTGACATCTTACGGTGCGCTGTTCAAATCAATCGCTTTCGTCGGTGAAATTTCCGAAAACACCCGTTTTTCGAATTGGCTGAAATTTGGGAAATAAGTTCCTTTTTAATAAAAATCATGATTGCGAGAAGGATTTTTGGCGACTCGAAAAAAAAGTTTTTACCATTTCAAAGTCATTTCCTATATTACCAACACTGTATTCTCGGTGGTGGNAATCATGATTGCGAAAAGGATTTTTGACGACTCGAAGAAAATTTTTTACTATTTCAAAGTCATTTCCTATATTACCAACACTGTATTCTCGGTGGTGGTACCAGAGAAAAACTTCTCTCTGTCCATTCAGGGACAGACAGGGTAGATCTCTTTTAAAAAGGTCCTGGACCATGCTTCGGTGGACGTTTCTTCCGATTTGGCCGCAAGGTGCAGAACTATCGGTGCAGTTTCATTCAACTCAACTGGGGCCGGTATTCATAAATGCGAATTTGTATATAAGATCGCCTTAAGCATTCGCTTAAGACCCTGTTTTTTGTACAAAACTGGAAATATGGGATAAACAGAGGAAGGGAATGCTTAGGACGATCTTAAAAATAAGTCCGGATTATAAATATCACCGTCAATTTCTCTCTGCTCATACGAACCTGTGAACACGAATTTGAGGAATTTTTACTGCAATGCTACCTGTCGGAGGATGGTACAATTCAAGTTTTAAGTGGTGACTTCTAATACTAATTGTGATTCGTGATCGAAGCAGAAGCTTATTTTCCTTGGTTCATGTGTTTACGTGTAGTGTTGATTTTTATTGTTGCGTTGTTTTTATGTCGTAACGTCTTGCTTTTTTCATTTTAAATGGAGCAAATGAACGATACTGTTTCTTTTATAAGCACACCTGGCTTTTGTTCAGATTGCGGGTCAATTTTGCCATTGTTACGCGATACAGGAGGTGTGAAATGTTATGCTTGCAGGAGAGATTGGGGTCCAGAAGGTTTGTATTATATTTGCTTATTTTCCCATAGTAAATTTGGAATTGTTCGTAAGTAATGGAAATAACAATGTTTGATCACAGCTTTTGGAGACATGTCAATGACGTATACCATTCGCTTCAATTCGAGAAATGTTTACAACTCGTCAAACGAAAACGATGAGGACGAGGACAAACCAGAAGGTCCACATGTCGAGAGAAAATGCCCTCAATGTCAAAATGATAAAATGTCGTATGTAACACTGCAGCTGAGATCAGCAGATGAAGGACAGACAGTGTTTTACACATGTACTAAGTGCAAGTATGTTTTTCAATGTTATTTAATATATAAAAATATATTTGGCAAACGATTATTGAGATTTCATTTTTCAGATTCAAAGAGACAGAGAATTCTTAAAATCATTAAGAATAATTTATTGGAATTGAATAAGGGGTACTCTGTGTTAATAAAACATAGAACTTTATTCATAATACATTCAACAAATAGTGAAGGGATGATAATAATGATAATAACTTCGTAATACCACTGAAGTATCGTTATATTTTCCTCCTAATTACGCGTTGTTGAATATACTTTTTTCCAAGTAATGTATTTTGAATTGTATATATTTGATTAAATATTTTGTACAATACGTTTGAATAAAAGATAACAATTAATTCGAGAAGTTCCTATTGATCCGTCGTCGAAACCATTACAGTGGTCCTTTCGTTATAAAATTGTCATATTTAAACTTCCCTTAATCCTCTCGTTAATATGTCACTTATGCTACGGGATACACTTAGGTGTTAACTATAAGTCGCGATAATGCTTTATATTTTTCCTTGTTTTTTAATAGTAAAGAGAATTAGCCCTATCATATCGAGGAGTTCTTTGACAACCAGTACAGCAACTTATTATATACACGATGAAAATCTTAAACTATGATACCACTGGAGAAGCTTCGGCGTCTAACATGGACAAAACCAAGGACAAGCAATTTATTTTTCAATTAAAATCGGAAGAAATAATCATACGTATGATTACATTCACTTGCCCAGTCTGTCGTTGTAGAGTATATTTTTTCGTATAAAATAAAATGATTCTTATAAAGCAATGCGCACAATATTACCATGATACTTGGCAGAAATATGCAATCAGTAAAACAGACCGTAAACTATACGAATGATTAAAGCGCTAATAAACTATGTGCCACCACCAAAAAATATTGAATTAAAAAATGAACGAAATACACGATACTCGATATCGTGGATGATGTCATATTTTTCACTTGGAAAAGAATTTAAAAAATCACGCCCAATACCGGATATATTTTTCCTTTACACAGGCTAACTATATTGTGTATATTGTTCCATATCCGATATTTACCTTGCACATTATGCTTCAAAGAGAAAGGAACATGTACAAATCCGTAATTAAACGAATCCCTGTTACAGTACTGTGTTTTTATAATACACCGTCCATTGTGTTATAACAATGCAATGTGTTCCAGAGGAAAAACATTCCTCTCGCTTTCAACGTTTACAAGTCGTCGGCGTTTATACAACGATTTGCGTTCGCTCGTGCTTACACAGCATTCATTCGATGATCCTTTCATTTATTTATAAGGGGCTAAAAATGTTTCATCTCGAATCCAGTAGGCCTTCGGTGAACGTCTCCGAGAAAATAGGCGGAATGAATCCTCTTACTTGTTTTGGCACTCGAAAATGACATTTGATTTGCAATTTTAATACATACATGTATACTGGCGGGTATCGGAGATAATTTCGTTTCGATTTCAATCGTTTAAATCGATTTCACGGGATTCATCCTTCAATTATATACACTAACTCTTCATGTTACACTCTTCATGTTACATATTGTACATCGAGTATGTACAAGTGGCAAGGTATTTACAAGTGGAGTTTGAGGCAGGTGACGAGGCAGGGCGTCTAGATTGTCGTTCTTCCCGAATCGGCTTCGTAACACTCGTCCAAGAAGTTTTCCAAGGAGTGATAAAGGTGAGCGCGCGATTGAGCGATTCCGTGATCTTCGTCCGTGTACGTCTGGAAAGAGGAATTCAATTTTCCCTTTATTTAACTTGTCAATGTCTTTCTAGTAGATTTACATTCATTCAATAGTCTGAATTCTTCTTTTTACGAAAGGAATAAATAACATCGTGAAACGCCGTGGCGTATAATTGACGCTCGAATATTAAAATTAACTAGGATGAAAAACCGGAGAACTCACGCAGTATAAACTGTCTTTCGCTTTGTGGAATTTAATCGCCAGCGTTATACACAGCGGAACAGCCACGGAGCGCATAAACGCTAAGCATAATAATTTCGTGAGCCACTTGAAATAAATAGAAGCTGTGCGTAGCGAACTTTTATCTCAACTCGCTTTTTTAAACAGCCGCTCTTCACCGCGCTCGGGCAAATGAGGAATTTTACGAAATACGAAAATTAACAAAAATTCTCAACGATACGACGATGTAATTGCTCAACGTACCTGCTGACGGAACAGGATATCCTTTTGCTCGAGGACCTTCGCGAGCAACAACGACTGCTGATAATGCACGTTATCGTCCAAAGTCCCATGGATCAGATAGTACATTTTATTCTTAATGTTGTCCACTTTGTTTAACAATTGGCCTTGCTCGTAGCCGTGTAAATTGTCCTCAACCATTGGAAGCCCCATGAATCGTTCCGTGTAGATCGAATCTGCGAATTTACAGAATAGTTTATTACGCAGAACTGCGGTATTAAATGAATATTCGGCAATGAACTGACGTTTCGATAAGTATCATAGCGCAGCTTTGAGCTTCGTGCTTTAATTCAAAAGCCGGCGCGAAGGAGGCAACAATTGCAGCTTAGGGACCACTCCACCGATTTAATTAAAAATAGCAGCCAGACAATGATCCCTCTCGACGAGAAGAGGCTCTTTCTGGCATAGAGAACGGCACAAACGAAACAGCACGGTTCGCGCGTAATCGCACCGGTGAGTTACGCCCAGCACGCCACTTAATTAATCCTCGAGCCTGTCTGGAAATTGCTTCGCGCCTATAATGATCACGGTACACGCCGCGGATATTAAGCTACAAGCCGTATAACCGAAAGGCAATAATAAAAACGAGGTCGACTATGAAAACGCAGAAGACGAAAATGAAATAAGAGACAATAAAAAAAAAAGAGAGAATTAAAGGCAGTACAAGAAAGTGTCAGCGATAAAAAATGATAGAATAATTTAATTTTGTCTGGTGTTCTTGCGAAAACGCTTGTGTTCGATGTTCTATAACGTCGGAAGTACTATTTTTCTTTGCATCGTTCCGAAGAAATCGGTTCTCGACTTAATAGAAACGTGCTATGCTTTCGATTCGGTTTTGTATGGAACTCGATTCCCAAGGACGGCTCTCTTTTTATTCCCGACTGTTTTCGATTTTTGTTTTGACTAGCGAAATTTTGCTCTCTGCTATCTGAAATCTGAATGCGAATCGAAATTTTTCCACGGCGCACGAAAGTGCTTCGTTATTCTGCGATCTCGATTCAATGTTTTTTTTTAGTTTTAGTTCGACGTCAGTGATGCAATCGATAGATTTCAGTTCGTTCTTGTTAATTAACGAGCTCCGATGCACCACATTGTTAATTCTGCTTCTGCAGTATCAGGAACATGTAACTTTCTAATGAATATAATTACCACTTAATGTACCGCACATCTCTCTAGACTACTGATTCTACAATTTCTACATCTATTGTTTCCGGCTTCTGATAATTATTGACATTGAATTCAGTGTAGATGTATTTCAATGAATGAAAGGAATACGGTAAGAAGCTTAAAAACCAGAGAGAAACAGAAGTTAATAAAGGCGTAATCTATAATCGATATCTCCAGACGCGACGAGCTTTTCGAAAGAGGAAGAAAAGAAAAAATAAACTAAAATCGTCAGTTTAAAAAAACGAGGAAGATCGAGCATTCGGAATGCTCGTCTCCGGTGGGAACGATTCGGCACGATGAGTTCTCCGTCCGGGAAATAAATCTGGTATCTCGAAACGCGAGCGTAGCAACATGACCTCCACAATAATTGACTCGATCGAGGCTGAAATGAACCGTCGACTGGGTTCCCGGCTTCCCCTTCTGCTTCGCTGCCTCCTACGAGTACTTATAATTCTGCTGTGCAAATCTTCGCGACCGGTTGTTATTTTCCCCGATCCTTTTTTCCTACCGTCGCGACGCGAACGGATATTCTGATGGATTTAACTTAGTACATAATTTTAGTTTCGTTTCTGGGTATTTCACTCGTTTCGATAATTCCTGTCAAGCAAGGACGGGATCAAATTATTTGAACATCCAGATGGAACCAATAAGATTAAACACACCTGGAAATTACATTTACATGGGTTTAAGGACATTCGATCGTACCTCCGATATGTGCTGAGCAAATTTCACAGGATCGAACAGAAGGTTTAACAGGTTTGTACGCCAAATAAGGAGACTTGTACATCGAATTCGTACCCAATATTCACTTACGATTATGAGAGACGTAATCACCAAATATCTTTGATGGATGTTTGACTATGTTCACGAATTGATCATGTAGGATTGTCAAGGACTCGAGGTTTTAATTAAAAACAAGAAGGGGACAATATCGTAAGATGGAGATGCGCTTAAGATTTCTATAGGTTTAAGGACATTCGATATGTGCAGAACAAATTTCACAGGATCGAACAGAAGGTTTAACAGGTTTGTACGCCAAATAAGGAGATTTGTACATCGAATTTGTATCCAATATTCACTTATAATTATGAGTGACGTAATAGATTTGATGAAAATGTTATTATGTTAACTATGATCACGCAGGATTGTCAAGGACACGAGGTTTTAATTAAAAACAAGAAGGGGACGACATCGTAAGATGGAGGCGCGCTTAGGCTGCATAAAAAGTGAATTGCGCGCATGTGAAAACTGATAAGATAGGAAAATATGGTGCGGTGTAAGGAATATTTAATGTTCGAGGAACAAAAGGACTATAAAACAGGGGTGAAGTATGCGGCGTTCAGCGGATGAAAATATTATCTCTCGTGGACGTACCGTAAAGAGCCCAATCTGTTACAGGTGCCACGGACATGCCGCACTTGAAGACACCGTGATAATCCCTGGCGAGCGTCATGCCTGTCGCGTATCCACCATAACTCCAACCCCATATCGCCGTCCGGCTGCGGTCGATGAACGGAAGTGTGTCTTGCAGGTATCTGCAATCGACGGGGAAATCTGCCTGTTAAATTGCTTATTAATAAATCCACCTACGAGAAATAATAGTCGCGTCCTTATCTCTATTTCAACATTTTTGTTTTTATATTTATAACGAGGAAAATTGAAAATGATAATTTTTGTGTTTCAGAAATGAAATACTTTCATCTCTTAGCGGCAGTAAAGACGGGAACGATTGAATGGGCGGCGGGCGTGTGGGTTCTTCGGTTCGGCATTATGCGCGGCAGTAGTAATACTATACGTATAGCACTAGTAGTATAACCCACGTGGCGCCCGCCTTCCGGGCGCGTACCTACTTGGTATCTGCGGGAGATACCGCACGATCGAACTGTGTAAGTAAGTATATACATACACTTCGACTTTCGGCTTCTTTGTTCTTTAGAACAATCTCCAGTTCTTCGACTACTCTATCGTTCGCCGCCCGCGTTCTGCTCCTACACCGAGGCTTTGCCAAATTCTGCTTGATGAAGGCAAAGCAAATACCAACATAGTTTAAATCCGAGATTTCCCTCTACGTGGCTCGGGGCCCTGCGCGGATTCATTTTCCTTACCTCTCGAGCCCGCTTCAGAGGATTCGCGCGAGACACTCGGCTCTCGTTCGAAATGCGGACACGAGAATTGACCGCGCGTTTCATCNGCACGCTTCAGAGGATTCGCGCGAGACGCTCGGCTCTCGTTCGAAATGCGGACACGAGAATTGACCGCGCGTTTCATCAGCCGAGGACAGGCCACTCGGCCCGGTGTATCTATTTTTCAACAACAACTGAACACACGCCGGGCTTTCATGATATCCATCTTGCTCGACGCAGCAACTCGGACACCGATGCATAATACATTCGCCGGACGAGCTCTTAGGCGGGATGACATTTATTTTAGCGAGTGATCTTTTAACGATATTTATGGACGACCCGGGGAATTTCGAAGCTCTCGAACCACGCTGCCTCTCCTTCTTCTTTTACCACTTACGGCTTAGGAACTTTATCTTCCTTTGTGCGTTTCAATCATCTCGCGAATGTTATAAACATATAAACGAGGCTGGCTCGCGAGGCTAGAGTTTGCAGGGATCGGGAGGAGATACTTTGTGAGCTTTTTATACGCTTTAACGTCGTTCCGGGAATAATGCGAGATATATATCATCCCCGGGATACTGACTACGAGAAAATTAGCCGGAAGAAAATTCCGGAAGAAAGAATCGAGCGCTATTCCACTGTGATTCTCCCGTGTTTTCCCAATATTCGCGTTACCCGCGAAATTGAGTTGCACCGTCAAAGCAGAATAAATCATTCGAACGAGAACATTTCCCAGTCATTCTGCAAATTAGAGGGGAAGTTATATTTTGAGGAAGTTCGCTTCTCGGACTTTCCTTAGACACTGAGTGGGATAGACGGGACGCCCGAAGTCCGTTAACTCGCAAGTAGGATGTCCTGTAGCCAATCAACGCGGGTTTCCCTTCCAAAGTAGGCCCGACGCTTTCGCTAAAGCTCGGACGTCGGGAAAGAGGGTTCGTGGATGGAAATCAGTGGGATACACTCGGTAACGGGATAGCCGAGAGCTCCAGACCCCGACGCTACAGTTCCCAAAGGACTGTGACCCGAGCGTGCGTCAGGATTTTGAGGTCCTGCTGCGCATCCTGCGCCCCGTCCCTCTCCCACCGCACTGCGTCATTCCGGCTACAACTGGATCTGGGTTAGCCGGCGGAATCAAAGTTCCCGGATCTTTTCCGAACCGCCCGAACACTGTTTGCACTTCGCCGTTTCCGAAAATCGGAGTATCCCAAGACAAATCCGTGTATTCAGATCGACGACTTTTGGCCGCGTTCCAAACGTCCTTCGATCGGTCAAGAGAGAAGATCAATATAGATTCCCGCATCTGATATCGGCGGGATTATAAAAATGGGGGTGAACCGTACATTATTCTCTAATCTTTTTTACATCAAATATCTTTCTACACGGACAAACGACGGATAAATGTTCCTGGACGTTTTTCAGGTCGTACGTCTCTCGTTTTCAGAGGAAAATGGTTAAATATGAAGTTACACGGGCCATAGGGTCTCAATGAAGACGGAGGGCGGTCGGTATCGCAGCGGTCTAGCGTTCTGGCGACCGGAAGGTGCATTCGATGTTCTCCGTCGGAGGAAAATACGCGATTTCCGATCGGAAAGGGTGAAAAGGGAGCCGGTTCCTTCCAATCTCTGCTACGGCTATTGTCTCCGGCTCAATAATAATGGTTCCAAGGGGAGCTGCGGCCGCGCGGTTGCCCGTAGAAACAGCGGCGCGCGGTTCTCCGCCGACGAATTCCGTTTTTCCCGAAATTTATTTAGCTCGTAAATCGCTCGAGTCAACCGGCGCATCGAATTCTATTTTTCCCTCGACCCGATGTTGTTCCGCGATTCTGTTTTTATTTGCCGGCTCGACCGCGGGCAATCGAGTTTTAGCGAATTTCATTTTTTGAATCATATGGCCGGTCCATCTCCCATACGGGATTTTTTAGCGCGGGCCACTCGTAAACAAGGCCGCGTCCCACTTCCGCTCGCGGATTCTATGTCGAGATTCTCGCGGAACGGGACTTCACGCTTCGAGTGTCTTTAAGAAATCAATAAAAACGAGAACAAAGGTGTGCCCTCCTCTTACAAGCGAGGCTAATTAGAGCGGTCGCGAAACGGTCTTGATAATTGGCCGGAGTCATCGTCGCCGCCGGTTGGAGGCGATCCAGTTGTCGGTAAGAATCGTTATTTTTCGCGATGCCTCGCATGATTGAAGAGGATCGTTAGTTCGCGACGGGCCACCGAGGAGGTCTGAAGTTTAATCAAAGTTTCGATGGTTGCTCTTGTTCCCGATACCGATTGTCGTATCGAGACCGTTCCGGGGCGGGCGCTGACAAATGAACGCGGCCGATCGGGACCCGTTCCACGGGATCCGCAGAATGGATTCTAGTCTAATTAGGATTTATGAGATGTTACGCTGAATGCCCGATTTATCCCACGTGGGAAATAGGATCCGGACGAGGCAGAAACTAATTACTATTAAAGGAAACTTCTAACTCTAACGCGATAATTCCATGAAACTAATGGCACTCTCTGAGCCAGCGGATTTTTACATCGAAGTTTCTAATCAAATGTTTGTAGTTAAAGTACAGCGTGGTTGGAAAACATTCATCTGGCTTCGTTCGTTTCGACAAGCACCCGAACCGAAGGGATTGGACACCCGCGTTGAGGAANAACATCTCTCTAGACTACTGATTCTACAATTTCTACATCTATTGTTTCCGGCTTCTGATAATTACTGACATTGAATTCAGTGTAGATGTATTTTAATGAATGAAAGGAATACGGTAAGCAGCTTAAAAACCAGAGAGAAACAGAAGTTAATAAAGGCGTAATCTATAATNACGCAATCGCGTCGAGTACCGGCGCCGAACGCAAACATTGGACGGGCGACAAGGGTTAAGTTTGTTCCTGGGTTTGCGACTACTCTCCTCCCTCTTTTCGCCCGGCCATACTTCGCACTGGCGGCTTGTTTTTCACGTGCGGTCTCTGTATTTTGTTTCGTTCTTCCGTTTTTTCCCTTGTTTTTTAATTAAGGGTCGGTATACGTGCAAGCCGACACACCCGCGAATCGATGAGGGGGAGCGAACACGATAAATTGAAATCCGAGGCTCTCGAAAATAATCGAGCCACCGTTTTTTCCCAACGAACACGGGTCCTCTCCATCTCCTCGACTATCGCGCGTTGAAATTTTTCACCCCTATCCGCCTTCGGCATTGTGATCCCGCGTTTTAACGGAACAACCAATCAAAGGTGGGTGCAACGGCTGAATTGATCCGCCGCAAAAAAATCTTTCCTTTTTCAAATATTCCTGAAAACCTCCCGGTTTTTATTCACGAGGAGAGATCGACTTCACAGTTATTTAATTGTAACAAATAATTACGAGAGCGCGATTCGAATAAAAAGAGATTGCAAGTGAACGGGTAACGTATCTCGTATCGTTTTTTCGTCATTTGTTTCTGCGGTGCCCGGGGAAGTAATCAGCATAAGATCAAAGGGCTTAAAGGAGCGGCCCGAGAGCCAATAAGAGGGAGCGAGAGGGTTTCTTTAATCAAGCGGGATAATTATGTTCGACGAGGCTTGTTTGCCGGATTGTTTTCGACAGATCGGATCGGATCGGATCACTTTGTGGTTCTCTGTTTAATTAACTTCAACGCTATGGCTGTCAGGTGTTGGCTGGTCGGAAAGTGGCCGGGGATCAAAGGGAAGAGAACGTAGCCGAGAGATAACGCGTCGGCGGCGAGAAATCTCTGTGGCCACGGTTAATGCATTTAAATGCAACAATAATAAATTTCAATTTGCACCAGCTATTAACACGCCACTCGTTGTTAATCTGCATCTGTTTTTCCTTCCGAGCCAATCCCCGTCTTTCCTTCCTTTCCCCGTCTTCCTCTCGTAAATCATATTCGCCCGTATCTCTCAAACTTTCATCTCGCCGTTCTTACCTCCGCATCTCATTACCTTTTTACACTTCATTGTATCGACCTTTCGTACAACAGCCCGGCGCTTTGTGTTCCGCTTCCCTCGCGCCTCTTTACGCTCTATTTTTTTTATATTTCGTTTTACTGCCTCGGCTCCTTCAATTCCTACCCGCGCCGCGCCGTTTCTCCCTTTTAATCCTCGTTAACTCTGCGAGATTCGGCCGCACGAACCTCCACTCTATTCACTCTTACTTTACCCGACAAAGTAAAGAGTCTCGGGTCCTCGAGCCGAGTTCGGTTCAAACAGTTCTGCGGGACGTAAACGCCAAGAAAAAGAGGAACGAAACGCGAGCGTATACCCTCTTTCAGATCGAAAGAGCGAGCTGTCATTCACGCGTGGACACCGCGCCGAATTCATCGTCGCCCGATGACGCGGCGCGTAATATTCATCCCCCTCGATCGAGCCCACCTCTGAATGGATCTCTCGAATCGCGGGTCGAAAAAAAAAAGGAACTTATCTCTCTCTCGGTCACCGGGTTGGTTATTCACCGATCGGGCGTACGTCGAACAGTAACAGCGGCGGTTCGGGACAAAGCAATCCGGGAAAAAGCGAGCAGGTGTATACATATATCGGGGGACCGGGGGGTGCGACCCGAGCGCGGGGAACGGGGGGGCGGACGGCCAGATACCGGGGAGATTAATTCGGCGGTTTTTTCGGAATTTCTAATGGACGGGCGACGCCGAGATAAATGCCGGATATCTAGCGGTTGTTTAATGGTACCGCTTTAAAAAAGTCCGCGCCCATTCTATTGAAAATTCCTGCTGTTATGCGGGGATAGAGTTTAATAAAAAGGAGTCCATAAATAGTGGGTGCGTGAATACGAAAGCCTAAATAGACCGCTCGCCTCGCTACTTATCTCCCGCATTGTGAGGACAAATGGTGGATATTTAGGGGTTTAGTAATTCTTTTTAAAAGTGTGTTCTGTTGAAAAATTTAGTAGTTGCCGGGCGACAGGGTTTAATGGAACGGAGGATAACGGATAATAGGAATTTTCCAACGACGATTTTTACGTGAAAAATATAAGAATTATTTCGTAGAGTCTTGAGACCGACACGTAGAAATTCTTGTCGATCGCAAATCGATAGAATTTGGTAAAATAGAGAAGAGATCGTTATTGTTGAAAATTCTCAAGTGACTGAACACGGGAGTCATTTCGCTCGAACGGTTTCCATCGGGAACTTTTATTTACCGACCATATTAACCGCTTTCCGCAGAATCTATCGCGAGGACGTCATTCCCATTGTTGAAACGAAAGACGCAGAGGAAGAGAGAAAGATTGATAGCGATCAAAGTAGAAACAGCAAAAAAAAAAGGTGGAGAAACCGGAGGAAGAGCGATGGCAAAGGGGAAACGCCGATAAAAAGTGAACGACGTGGAAGCGGTGGATGGGGATGGGGTGGAGAGAGGAAGAAAAAAAAAAGGAGAATACGAAAGAAACACCGCGAGGGGGGAAACAGCCGGGGAAAACGGAAGAAAAAGACGGGGGAACGGACGTTGAAAAAATCAAGCGAAAGAGAAAAGGAGGGGTGGGACGGGCGGGACGCGGGGGGCAACGAAGGGGATGAGAAACGGTGACAGGAACGCGGGCCCGACGACACCCCGCGCAATAGGGCGGAGGTTAAAGAGAGCTGGCCGATTCCGCAATCGCTTGGCCCGCTTCCAATTTCACGACTCGCTTTTTACTGGCCGGACGCGCTCTGCGACGCGCCAGCAAAACATTGCAACGTGAATACCGGCTCGGCCAAACGCAGGGCCGCAGCATCCCCTCGTTCCTTCGAACGCTCCTCCGCGTGCGGCTCTCTCGCGTTCCGCCGGCCACCCTGCGCGAAGATAGCCGTGAACCGGAATCAATAACTCGCGAAAGATAAGCCACTGGTCACTGACCGATAGCTCGACTCGCATTTCTTTTTTTTTTTATTCGATTTCATATCTTGCGATCGGTCTTTTTTCTTCCGCCCTCGTTTTATCGCCGATGGCAGCTCGGGGATTAACTCCGCACCACTTTTAGACTTTCTAATTACAGGATTCATTCGACAGGATTATGTATATCGATCGAATGCAAATTTTCAGTTATCTTTTAATTACCTACGTGGCCAAAATATTAAGTGAAAATTAATGATTTTCTCGGTCATAATAATAATAATAATAATAATAATAATACCGAGTTCATATATCCACCTGACGTGAAAACAAGATTTACATTCACTCGACACTCTGTAACGATTACTTGCGACGTCGAGCGATTACGCGAAGAGAATTTGCAAGTCACGGAGGATTAAAGGAAAGACGATCGTTGTTCTCCGGTGTTCGCAAGGGAGATTTCCTGATTGCAGCAACGGGGACCATAAAGAATATAATATCATACGGGTATTGGATTTTATTAATGCATTTCGGGATTAATTCCCTTATCCGGATCGGGCGCACCTAAATCCTCTTTACGTTATCAAACATCAAAATTATTCAGAGAACACCCGAAACTTGAGCCAAACAGTTTTCACCCAGAAGGATGCCACTCTAACGTCCGCGTCGACTACTTTATTTCAATCCGCTTATCCTAAAAGTCAGGATGTCAAGTCGAGAATGCATAAGCTGAAATAATGTGTTTCAATCAATAGAGTGGAGGAGAAAGTGGGGCAGATTTTAATCTCGGACAACTCGTGTATCATATCAGGATTTAGTATCCTATTAATGATCGATCCTGTCGTGGGAATTGGTGGGATCGATGAAAAACGGTCGGGAAAGGCAGGACTACCCGCAGGAATTGATAGTTCCAGGCTCGTCACGAAGAAAAAGTGGTCTGACCGTGGAGACGCGTATTCGGTGGGGCGAGACCCGAACGTGGCGCGAGTTTGTTAGCCGGATTAACGGATTACCGCGTCGTCTCCCGATAAGTCAGCGTCTGGCGTGGGTGCCACAGGGACGGGGAGAGGCTCTTCCTATAATTAGATTCGCCGCCAAGTCGCCCAGGGAATTTCAAGAAACGTACCCGTCCCCCGTGTCTTGTACCACTGTCTCTCCTCTCGAGAGGAGATCGCGTCCTGTCTGCTCTTTGTTCTCCCGGTGGTCGCGGTCTCGGTGCTGCGGCGCCGGCGGTGGCGGTCGCGCGGAGAGAAAAATAGGGACATTTGAATTTCGAGGCCCCGAAAACGTGGGGAACAGGGACGGGCGAAAAACGAGGCTGTCGCTCCTGCGTCGTTAATTTTGCACGCGTCGCGGTTTCGGTTTCATACCGACCCGCAGGCAAAGCTCGACAACTTTTCTTTTTTCTACCCTTTCTGACCCTTTACCTTCCCTTACGTCGTCTGATTTTCGTGTTCAATCGAAATTTCGCATAATTTCGCATCGCCCGTTTTTCACGGACCACACGGGCTACTAATTTTTTATGTATCTAAACGTTTGGCTTTGATAAAACGGCGTTAAATTTGTGCGGCAGCTGTTAAATTTGCGTAACTCGTTCTATCAAGCGAATAAATCAAATTGGGAGGAGAACGGGGGGTAAAAGCGGAGTGGGGGGGGAATAAAAATGCGAGGGACGGGGGACACCCGTCATAAATTGACTTATCTCGACATCGGCCGCAACATCGGCTCGGTGGGAATCGCGAAAAAAATCGGTCCCCGGTATAAATATAAATCGGGCGCAGTTCTATCGCTAACGCACGAGCATTAAAAATGCATAGAATAACAAGGGCAATGCGTCGTCTTTTTGCATTTAAAACGACCGGTGGCGGTGGTACTCGATAAATTGCATCCGGGGACATTTTACATATAAATAGAGAAGGCGAGAGCGAGAGAGCGGGCAGAAGGGGCAGAAGTGGTACAACGTAGAGAACAACGAAATTAGGGCCAGTGCCCGCGATCAAAGCCCGTTGAGCCGGGACAACGACGCACGACGAAACTATAACGCATTAAAATCCATTTGCATTTCAGCCGCACCCCTCCCCCGCGTCTCCTCTCCCGGCCCCGTCGAATCGCTGACATCGGCAATATTTTTCCAAAAAAAAGAGGAGGGAATTGCCTCGACTATATTTAAAATGCAAAATACCGTTTCGTTTAAGATGCAAACACGGCTTTTTCCCTAACGATGAGCCGGATTAATCCGAGCCTTTAACGTATACACGAATTACCCAAGACCGAACGCGACGAGACTGGGAAACCCCGCAATTCATGATCGTGATCGATCGCCTCTGCGAATTTCATAGCAAAATCGAGTTAGACTTCGTTCGCCATTACGCGAAATTACAGTTGCCGTTTGTCCCGCGATCAAAATACTCTAATAGGGTGGACGACCGACCTCCAGATCCGATCGAGTCGGAGAACCGGTAGTGCGACGGAATTAGAATTCTATTTGCACTTAACGTCGGAATAACGAAATTGAAGAAGGAACTCGGTCGTATCGCTGCATGCAAAATAATGGCGCGACTCTCGCTGTTGAACGACACGGAGCCGTCGCGGCGCGTCGTCGAGTGCTCACCTGGTTACGTTGATCTGATCGGCGATCTCGACCGTTCCCAAGTTTCGATATCCGGCGAATAGCATGCCGTTGTCCATTAAGCCGGAGCCCCGGCCGTCGATGGTCGCGTAGATGATGCTCTTGTTCGTTACGAGATACGTGCCCCAATCGACGTTGAACTTCTCCGTGACTTGATACGAATCTGGTCCACCGTATCTGCGCATATGAGATTTGATAAATGACAATCGCTTCACGGACGGTCGTACCCGCCGACGAATACAACCGGAACACGCGCTGAGTTATTCACTCATGCACGTAATACAAATTTTGATTACGTAAGTATATGCGATACAATGGAATAATTTTGAATATGATTAGACGATTCGCAGTCGAAGAATTAATATGGATATTACGTTTCACGCGTATATAATATAATTTACTGCAGCAAAATAATTTTAAATATGATTAGAATTTGCAGAATTCACGTCAAAGGTATAATTTACAAAAGGAAATTAATTTGTACAATTAACCACGCGCACGTCCGGAACTGATTCGCACGGATAATTTAATAAGACTCAGTTTGCAAAAAGTAGTACGAACATATTACTACGGCCCATATTCTGGTAAATTAATACCGATGGAATTCAATATATAATTTCAATAAAATTCGTTTGACTCCGATTGACTTTCCAAGCGTGTAACATTATTACGATCAAATTAAACTGTCTCTTCATGATATTGAACGATGAATTGCGTAATTTCGATTGTTCCTTCGTTTTTCTGCCCGGCGGCCAAATCGTGCGGCCGACGATTACCAGAACACGTGGTCGTAGCCCTGGATTTTCAATTTCCCACATCCCCGGATATCTTATGCACGCACGTGTGCACGTACGCGTGCCTGGCAATTACCGGACGATTCAACTCGAGCGGATCAAGAAAACCTAACTCGATTCCGGGTTCAATTCAATTATTCAATTTGGCCGAAGTATTTCTATTTGTACACAGTCTAATCCGGCTCGAACGAGTTCCGGTGGGCATAATCAAATTTTCGGAACTTGAATTAACGTCCGTCGTCGGCGAAATTAATCGAATCACGGGCACGGATCAAATCCGTCAATTAACTGTCTAACTGTTCGCTGCAATTTCGTTCGCTTCTATCCGATCCGGCGGCGACTGAAAACTGTTTTCGAAAAAAGTGAAAGCGCCAGATTCTCGTGTCGCTGATTGAACGCGCGGCGTAAAACAAAAAATTGAAAAAAAAAAACGAGAGGGATCGCGTAACACGGGGGATATTAATATTCACGCAACTCCGCCGACTAATTTCGGGCGGATATTCATAAAAATTTACGGGTCACGTTTACACAGCGTCGAATGAATTTCACGACGATATTTCGGAACGTTTCGCGACACCTTCTGATAGGACAGATGGTGGCAAAAAGTTTTGATAAATGATACGAGGCTGCGGCCGACGTAGCAGCCACGCCACCGCCGTTTTCTCTCTCTCCTTTTCTTTCTGTATACCCCGCGCGCCCCGTTCGCCGCGAATAATTCCGATCCGTTTCGAAGACATTAAAGCGTATTCATGGCGGGCCGGCGCCTCCGCATTTGCATGCGAAAAAAGGAGATACACGGTAAAAGCGGGAAGGGAACGTCCGGGGAAATCAACCCCGATTCTAAACGATTATTTTATATTCACGGCGGAAAAAAAAAGGAAATATCGAGGCGGCGAGGATTTCTCGGATTTTAATCGCGATTCATTCGTTAGAGACCCGATGGCCAGGCGATTACTCACACGAAGATGAGCATGGGATATTTGACGGCGCCAGACAGATCGGCATTCGGTGGAATCAGTAGTCTGACACGGGCCTCGAATCCCCCGGGAACCGGGACCTTGTAACGATGCACCACCGGTTGCGATTTCTCTGCGATGGTCTCGGAGACTGCCTCGTTATCCTCCCACACGAGCAGCTTCGTGGAATTCTGAAAGTCATATGGAAATGTGACAAACATCGTTCCCGTGCACCAAACCCAGCGGAACGCCTGATACCTTATTTCCATAATTTTATAAAGGTATTCCATTCTCCGGGGCCCTTAAATTCCCCCGACATTTTTATACCACAATCAATAAACGCATTTATCAGGAAATTACATAATTCACATTATTACGCGGGAGGCACGAAGTTCCCACGAGCGAAATAGGAAGCCCAATTAAAACGTAATCATTTTACGATTCAACTTCGTTATAAAATTAATTGCTGTAAATTAATTTCGAGGTAAAACAATCTCAAATTAGTGCGGACTCGTGTACCGAATGTTGATTTAATTACAAGTGAAATTTTGATATCGCCTCGGTTTTCATTTACGCGTTTAAATCATTCAGGAACCGCGAGCATCGCGCTCTGATTCCTAACACTGCCATTACTAAATTGACCGCGATAAGATTTATCGGCTGCATAAGACAATCCCGAGGTTCGGGATTGTTCAATATTAACGCAAACAGCGGGCGGAAGTGTTTGGCGGAAAAACAGTGGCGTCTAACGTCGAATCGATACCGAAAACAGTCTCGGCTTCCTCTCGGAGGACCTCTCCAAACTTCGACCCTTAATTTACCCTTATTTTACTACACTGCGCTGCGCCACCCTCCACGGCTTGCCACCAGAGGATTTTCCACGGTGATTCCTATTCTAGCAAATTCTCGGCTCGAGCCGCGCGGCACCGCGCGCGCACACACCGCCTCCGATGGAGTCTACGGGGTAGTTAGTACCGTGAAATCTCTACTTTTCACGATTTTCACGAATCCTCGGAGAATAATTCCACCGAGGAGGCGTACATCTTCGAAGCCAGCGGAAATAAGGGGAAAAACGTGCTAAATACGGGCGAGATAAATCTCTCGTTACAGTCCGGAAAAACTGAAGCCGCTCCTCCTTCCGTTGACGGCCGGAAGTTATCTAAATCTGCGAATTCGTCAACGGCGCAAGAAACGAACTCCGCTTGTCAGCGTTCTTATCGTCAAAGTTCGCAATCGCGGAGGATGTTCGAACTTTTAAGCCGTCGCCGTGCGACAACGTCGAACAAGCGGCCGAATTTTTACCTCGCGCTCAATTCCACGTTAAATCTCCCGTAGACCGGTTCTTCCGCCGGCGACGGAATTAAAACGAAACACACAACTCGAGTTAGAGGAACAGAAGTCGGGCGTTAAATTCGATAGAAGAAATTACGACTCGCAATTCGCCCGGGATCCGAGAACGAGAGTAAAACGAGATTATTAATTCCGCCTCTTAAGGAGCCGGTGGAACGGGCGCAATAAAATCAACAGGGATAAATTACTGTGATATTCAACGCCCCTCCGAAACCCCTATCAGCCCATTTATCCCATCTTACAAAACTCTCCTTTCCGATTTAAAGTCGCCGAACAAAGTGGTTCCCCAATCTCGACATCATTGTTCGCCGGTAGATGGTAAAAACAGAACACTTCTCTTAAGGGAAGGAAATTAGTTTCCTCCGGGAGTCTGGGACGTTTATACCACGAGGAGGACTGATTATCGGCTGTAATCGCGCTGCCTCGACGAGAATCGAATCCCTTTTTTCTCCCCGCTCATTTTCATCAATCGCCCACTCGAACCGCCCGTCCCCTTTCACGGCAGTGATAATCTAATTACGAGGACAGGATAATCGAGGCTGCCTATGGCGAAGAAGCAACGTAGCTTTTCCCACTTCCACGGCTTTTATCGTCGGATCGAGGTGTCGCTCGAGCATTCGTGAATTCGAAACGAGCCCGTTTATTGAAATCGCGATACTTACCTGTGAAGAACGCAGAGGCGAGGGAACCAATCGTTTGACCTATTAGAAACGACGCACGAGGTAAATTGATAGCAGCGTTTGGAAGCTGCGAATAGTAGGTATTCGGATCACATGACTTTGCGTATCGAGTTCCACGAGTTCCCGATGAAAATTTCAATAGACGGAGAACGGTACGAGAGTCGCAAGTGAAAATTCACACGGCGACGGAATTAAAACGAAACACACAACTCGAGTTAGAGGAACAGAAGTCGGGCGTTAAATTCGATAGAAGAAATTACGACTCGCAATTCGCCCGGGATCCGAGAACGAGAGTAAAACGAGATTATTAATTCCGCCTCTTAAGGAGCCGGTGGAACGGGCGCAATAAAATCAACAGGGATAAATTACTGTGATATTCAACGCCCCTCCGAAACCCCTATCAGCCCATTTATCCCATCTTACAAAACTCTCCTTTCCGATTTAAAGTCGCCGAACAAAGTGGTTCCCCAATCTCGACATCATTGTTCGCCGGTAGATGGTAAAAACAGAACACTTCTCTTAAGGGAAGGAAATTAGTTTCCTCCGGGAGTCTGGGACGTTTATACCACGAGGAGGACTGATTATCGGCTGTAATCGCGCTGCCTCGACGAGAATCGAATCCCTTTTTTCTCCCCGCTCATTTTCATCAATTGCCCACTCGAACCGCCCGTCCCCTTTCACGGGAGTGATAATCTAATTACGAGGACAGGATAATCGAGGCTGCCTATGGCGAAGAAGCAACGTAGCTTTTCCCACTTCCACGGCTTTTATCATCGGATCGAGGTGTCACTCGAGCATTCGTGAATTCGAAACGAGCCCGTTTATTGAAATCGCGATACTTACCTGTGAAGAACGCAGAGGCGAGGGAGCCAATCGTTTGACCTATTAGAAACGACGCACGAGGTAAATTGATAGCAGCGTTTGGAAGCTGCGAATAGTAGGTATTCGGATCGCATGACTTTGCGTATCGAGTTCCACGAGTTCCCGATGGAAATTTCAATAGACGGAGAACGGTACGAGAGTCGCAAGTGAAAATTCACACGTAATTTTGCAATGAAATTCAGAATTATTTAGGGTTGTATGAACCTTTAGGTAAAAACAATGACGAAGCATTGAAATTTTAACAATTACTAGATATTATTGTACATTAGTAAAATTCTGTACAAAATTTTAGAAATTTTTCGAGATTATTAAAAACGTTATTACATTTCGAATTCTCCTGTCGAACGACAGAATTTTGATTTCATTTATGAAGAAATATGAATGCAACAATGACAGAATTTTGTAATTTTGTATAATTCTTAATATGTAATTTGAGAATATTTCATAGCTGAAATAACGTCAATTTCAAGGATGTTATTTAAATTATGCGTCAAAAAATTCTTTACGACCGAGGAAAACAGGTTGAACAATTTTATAAATCTTACTCCTGTGTAATTATTATTTTTTCTAGAAGTTCACTGCTTCAAATATTGGACTTTTCATTACACGCCTTAAACTTTTGGCAGAGATCTTACGGCTCATACAACCTTAAGTACTTCTCTTTTCTTTTAAATAATCAGGATGAAAAAGATGATTCAGTTTTTGGGAACGTAACGAGAGAGACAAATATTGCGATTGAATTTAAGGGCGAAAAATTGGAATTCTGTTCGAGTCGCGCGATATCGATTTCGAGTAAAACTTCAGTGCTATCACGTATGCGTGTAATTGTCGTTGAAGTATACGCACGCAGCACGCACGGCATAAAATGGCTGAACGAGTTCCGAGCCTGCTTGTTAAACGGTAGGAGAAAGAGTCAATTTCAGGGATGTTATTTAAATTATGCGTCAAAAAATTCCTTACGACCGAGGAAAACAGGTTGAACAATTTTATACATCTTACTCCTGTGTAATTATTATTTTTTCTAAAAGTTCACTGCTTCAAATATTGGACTTTTCATTACATGCCTTAAACTTTTGGCAGAGATCTTACGGTTCATACAACCTTAAGTACTTCTCTTTTCTTTTAAATAATTAGAATGAAAAAAAATGATTCAGTTTTTGGGAACGTAACGAGAGAGATAAATATTGCGATTGAATTTAAGGGCGAAAAATTGGAATTCTGTTCGAGTCGCGCGATATCGATTTCGAGTAAAACTTCAGTGCTATTACGTATGCGTGTAATTGTCGTTGAAGTATACGCAATACGCACGCAGCACGCACGGTATAAAATGGCTGAACGAGTTCCGAGCCTGCTTGTTAAACGGTAGGAGAATTTATTTAATTCGACTGGCTGATAACAGTATCGTGTCGCGTCTTGATAAACGCGACGACTGCGCAACAGAATAGCAATTTGTTAGGTGATTATAAAGCACGCAACGTGATTATCCGTACTCCGGAGATATCGCTTTAAAGCGCTGGCGAAAATCTCCTTCCTCTCGATTTAAAAGTTTGATACTCGCAACGGGTAGGAATAAATTAATTCAATGTTTTCGCGAAAATTTTTCAAAGTCCCCGGGGGAGCTAAAAGTGGAAAGTAACAGAGAGCCGGGAAGTAAAAAGGTTCGCGACGAAGCAGAAAGACGGCCGAGAGGCGGGCTTGAAAGGGCGAATTAAGAAATTAAATTAAAATTCGATCAAGAAGTTGAACGAGGGAGGCGCGAGGCATCGCGTTGCGTCGCCGGACGGGTTGGAAACAAAATTGCGAGATTGCGATAACTTCCATTTTCGTTTGAACATTTTCAAATAAACTTTCTACCCCTTTAAATGTGGGCTAGGAAAACGAAGCTCGCCGGGGAGAGAGCCCCGAGGGAGCGGACGGAGATAAGAGCTGCTGACCGAGGTTATGGAAATTAAAGAAATTACATTAAAATTAAATCGAGGCCGAGTTTCATTTCGCAACAAACTTACCGCCCCCGCGGAGACGACTCGCCGAAAGGAAACAGACTGTCCGGACCAAGATTCGCGCGCGGGCCGTATACGAACTTTTTCTGAAATCTATTAACTTTGTCTCAAATTAAAATGTTACCGTCGTACGTCTCGCGACATTATCCAGGGCCAGAAAATTGGATGGCCGACGAGGAAGAAAACAGGGATGGAGGGCGCCAAGAGAGTTAAGAAATCAGGTCGATGGGAATCCCCGGGAATTTACAATCAACCCCTGACACCGCTTTCCATATTCCCAAATAAATTTTGCAGCGGCGGCGCCGATGCGATCGGCGGAGCAGATCGTCCGAGTAAAGCCCGGAGCCGGACGAAAACTCTCCCAAGGATAAGACGAAAGGGGTAAAGAAGGTTTTAGTCGGGCTGGAAGTTCGGTGATATCGTGCATCCCGAAATCGAGTCGGGTCGCCGGGATTTGCTCGCGCGGATCTGTCGGCGTCGTTCGCAGAGGACTTCTCCTTGACAATAAGCGACAGTATAAAACATAGATTCAGTGAACGCGAGCGAGCTCGAATCCCGCCGTGACACTTCCAGAACACTGACAAATAATGCGCTCCCATGAAGGATCGTCGATTTATTAGTCGACCTGCGCCACATAAATCGAACGACCCTTTCCCAGTGATCGATGAATATTTTTCTATTTCTGGAAAGAAAAATTGTCTATCCAACATCGTTCACTAAAATTTGTAAGTGAGAGCATTTTCCAAAAATTTCGATCAACTAAACTGAAATGATAGTTTCTTGTCCCCGAAGGAACTGGAATTTCTCAGAAATATTACTTCAGGCGAAAGAACGTTGTTCCTTCTTTTATTCATTTCTACGTTTATTAGTCGAATTGTGCTACATAAATCGAACCACCCTTTCCCAGTGATCGATGAATATTTTTCTATTTCTTGAAAGAAAAATTGTCTATCTAACATCGTTTCCTAAAATTTTTAACTGAGAGCATTTTCCAAAAATTTCGATCAACTAAAGTGACAGTTTCTTGTCACCGAAGGAACTGGAGTTTCTCAAAAATATTATTTCAGGCGAAAGAACGTTGTTTCTTCTTTTATTCATTTCTACGTTTATTAGAATCGCCGTCCTAAATGTACCGGCCTGGTTTGAAGAGGAGAATAATTCATAGAAATAATGCGATAGGAGACTGGTTTTCGGGGGGAATAGACGTGAAACATCAGGAAACTCGTTTTGTTCACACTGTCGGTGTTCTGTCAGTGGGAATGACGAAATGTATTCGGAAAAGTTATATAGAAGTTACACAGCTGGGTAAAATTATATCAGATGTCTGGGATTAAAGTTCACACCGAGGCCATAGCAAACAGATTTTCGTGGCAGCCGTAACGGATTCTAGACTTTCAAGTCGGATATAGAATATCGCCGGCGAGATATACCGAGCTGCCACTTTCGTCGAGGCGCGAGGAAAAGTGTGAAATAGCAGGAGAAATTTGAAAAAATAAGAAATATTGTTCCGCCTTATTCCGAGGGAACTTTCAACCGCCCAGACATGCCTCCGACCTCTTTTACGGCGGAGAGAATAAGGTCGATTAATTTAATAAAAAAAAAAAGAAAATTAATTACGTTCCGCGGGAAAAGATCAATGTTCCCTTTAAAGGGTAATTCTATCCTCAAAATGGAACAACTTCCACCTCGCGAGCCATTGGCCTCTTAAAATGGCGACCCTCTTTCTAAGAAAATTAATTTTTCTCCCTGAGAAAAACGAGAGGCCGACACCTCCCCGTGGTTAATAACCGACTTAGCGCGGCAAATAAAATCAGCCTCCCGTTTCAAACAGCACTACACTCTCCGCGAACGAATAAACAGCAACGGCATTTCCTTTTACTCAAACAAGGGGCACCGGTAATCTTCTCCAAACGAATTAAGAAAGCCGAGGAGGCAACACTTCGCCCGGCGTTTTAAATGTTTTTCGACCAGTTTTCCCTCATCGGCTACTTTCTCCCAAACGAGACACCCTAATCCTCTTCAAACGAATAAGAGGAAAATTACGAAAATGCGGCTCGCCGTTCGGAATCTCTCCGAAAGGGAATCCCGGCATCCGGGCGAAACGTTTACGATAAAAGCAAACGTACACGGGATCGTTGAAAGCGGAATCACGGTCATTCGGCGGCACACTTACCCGGTTGTAAACGACGATGTCAGGTACTCCGGGACCGGCGCAAGTGAGCACGTAATGGGAATGATCGGTGGAAAACTTTGCGGTGTTGTAGAGGCACCGGTTCCCGTCCGTTTCACGGACGATGCCGCAGCTCAAACACGTCGCCTTCCGGTTCGCAGCGGCCCTCGTGGATATCCTGTACAAATGCTGCACCGCGGACTCCTCCTCCGTGGTGGCCAGATAGTAGCTGCCGAGGAAAACGCAGAGTGAGAAAAAAAAAATAGGAACGAGGGGGTGAAACGCGGACGGGAAGAAACGGCGGAGAAAGGTATAACGCCGCGTTCATTTACATAGGCAGCTCTTTAATAGCTTTGTAATCGCGGGAACCGTCGCAAATTTGCATTGCAACGAGCCCCGCTTTGTTTACTCTAACCCCCAGCACGTGGCGAGACGAGGGGAAAAGAAAGTTTTCGATGTACTCCCACGCGTCCCGCTTATCGCGGCCTCTGCGGTTTTTCCGCTCTATCTTCCCCCGACAATCGCGGATCGAGTTTATTACCGCAAAGAGCCGGCGATGTCCGCGGGCATCGATCGACGTTTAAATCAGCATTCGTTACGTGTAGTGCGTGCGATGGGTGCGGTGTGAAGCGGTAACGACGAAAATATTATCGGCGGGACGATCGTCGATAATTTGAGAGTAACCTAGTTGAACAACTATTGAGAAGGCACAACGTTTCGGAATCGATTTTATAAATGATGCAAGTGGTTATTCGCGCTAACGAGCCGAGTGCAAATTCACCGAATCATCGTATCGGGGGGCCCGGGAAGTTTCGGCAGATATTTTATTCATGGCCGAGCGGACGCGGTTAGGAATTTCAAACTTTGTTATCGAACAAAGCGAATCCGTGAAAGATTACTAAGTTGAGTGACCGCGGTGATCAATTACAATCATAGACAGAGAAAGTACAAGCCCGGGGAAATTTATGGTTTCACTTACGTTCCCGCGGAGGTCGCAGTCAGAGAGTGAAATAAGGGTCAGCTTTGCGGGTCCCTTCGACAAACGTCGAGACCCGGAGCTCTGTTAAGTCTGCTTTATTCCGCTTGTAGCTGCCGGCACCGCAGGTTGCGACGCGATCAGATCCACCGATTTCCATTTGCATTAATGTGAATCGATTCGCTGGCAGTTAATCAATCCGTGATTAACCTGAATTACGCAGTTCTTTCCCGGTTCAATTCGTCGCCGTGTTCCAATTGATAAAACCGATTAGTTACCGTCAATTCTCATTACGCGTTAACGAAACCAAATGCGTCTCCGGGCGTAAATTAAAAAGAAGATTATTTCCATTAATTAATTGCTTTTACATTCCCCCCGTGTTTAATCAACCAGAGAATACTTCATTGAAATATTCGTCAGATCTCGTAAGGGAAATGCCTATGTTTATATACGGGAGCTCGAAAGTGGTACCGATTCTCGAAAACGAAGAATCATATTAACAAAATTAATTTTTATGCTTCTGTATTAATGTGAAAATATTGAAAAATACTATTATGTAACAATGAAATTAAAGAGATGTATTTTATATGTAAATGTAATGAAATGTATTTCAGAAAAATGTAAAATATGACAGTCAAATCTGACAACGTCGTGTCAAGTTACTTGAAGTGGCTCTTAGGACATGTACTACTGGAGGTTCTAAGAAGTTGGCTTGAATTTTAAGGCTGTACTTCACATATGTCAAAATAGTATCATCTTAATAAAATGTATGTGCAAAATTTAAATATGATTCACGAGCTAGTTTTAAAGATAGTTTAAATTTAACATGGTCTTACAGCAATTCGCGAAATATGGCTAGACTTGTTGGAATCATTCAAAGGAATATGTTGAAAAAATAATGTCATGTACTTATAAATACGTAAAATAAACTAATTTTACGTATTTTATCTTGAGAACAGTTGTTCGCAGGCAAAAAATGTCAAGAATGATTGTTATAGAAAACGTATCAATCTATAATTTCGACCTGGCGTACATACGTCGTCCGACCAACAGGAACTAAAATATTTGCGAAAAAAGTTTATATTGAAACCTCATTATAACTCTTCTCTCACGCTCTGAAAGTTCCCCAAATTTTAATTAACAATAAGTCATTCTTTACCTAAAATCTACTCACACGCCAAATTTTACATTTTTCTAACCGTTGAATCGATTTACTTGTGAACGACCTTAAGTTATTCTTACCCAAAGCGAGGTTTCGAAATAAAATTTCACGTAGAATATCCCATTTGGGTATTCGACGGTGATATGAACCTTGGGCAAAACCAAGTACCGTCGTAACGCGCGTCATCCTCGTCGGGGATGAATTTCCACGACGTCGCGCGATTTTTCTCGGGACGACAGGGCGTCTGTCTCGCGGCGAAACCGCGCGCGGCGCGTACACACCGCGCTTTGCCGCAATCTAATTTGCTCGGTCGCCGGAAAAGCATGAGCGCCGACGCGTCTGAGTAATTTCCGTGGTTCGACGTATCCACGCGAGCCGGATGCCTAACGCCGCCCCGAAACCGTCGGCGTTCCACGAACATAGCAGTTTTACCCGTCCCCGACCTAATCCGTGTCTAATCTAAATCTGCGTCTGCCGACTTACTCCGGACGCGGCGCGCCGGCCAGCTTACGTCGCAATTTCTATGCGCATAGATCAGATGTAGCGGACCCGATTGGACAAACACGGACCCTCCCTGATACGGCGGTCGGGTTTCGCGTGATATCCACGAACTTCCACGAGCGACGACCCCTTAACAAATAGACAATCATATTTGCCGAAGAAAATACAAACCGGCGCCCGGTGGCCACGGTAAATATTTGCAGGGACAACAAAAAATATATCAAAACGCCTGACTCGGTCGACTCCTCTGCGAGCACAGTGGCCGGAGCGGGTTAATCAGATGTAAATAACGTAATGAGAATGAAATTGGGATCTCCAGGTCCGGCGTCGTCGTACCTGCAACGTTGATCTACTTAGTTACGTGACGTTTTAGGCAGCCAGTGTGTATACGTTATCACCGCGTAATGCATGTACGCGGCCCGTAAAACGCGTGTAGTAGTACGACAAAACTGCGCGGGCCACGATAAGCCGAATATCCTCAGCTTTATGTGTACGTATCAAATATTGATAAGTACTAGAAAAACGACAGCATCGCGCGCGCGAGTATCGAAAATCGATTACCTTTGCAACGGCGGCGCCGGGCCGCGCCGGTTTGTACCTACGACGCCGATCTGCATTGAAATGGATTGAATTTGTACGAGGGTGCTCGCGCCTCCCAAGGAATCCCCGATTCGACAATCGTGTACATCTCTTCTCCGCGGCGAGCACCCGTCCTCGATTACAAACGGGCCGCGCAGGCGACCGCGTCGCTCGCCGATTTCGTTATTCCAATGTCTACGTAAGGCGTTTCGTTGCCGCGATAAAACATCCCCTAATAAACCGAGCGTTGAACGCGGACGCGTCCGCGCGGAACGTTCCATTATCTTTAACGGTCATAATAGAATGTCCCCGGGAAGAAAAACTAATTCCCGCGACGCCGGCCGGTGATAAACGGATGCCGGTCGATAACAATTTCCCGGCCACCGAAAAACAGCCTCGTAATTTTTGCCGCGGAACTCGAATTCGCGCCGCGATAACCGTGAAAAGAGGGACGCGTCTCCGGCGAGACGCATAGAACCATTCATTCGTCCCGATGCGAGGCTCCGCGATAAATTATCCGTCGGTTCGAAACGAAACGCGGACGCGGAGGAACAGGGGACCGGCATTGGCTGTACTGATCTTGCGACACGCCGGGATGCCGGCAATTAAGTGCCCTTATGTCAAACGCTGAGATTCGAGGCTGTTAGGTCTGATTTATAACGTTCCGCCGCTACTGGCAGCGCTGGGTGCCGCCGGGCCGCGCGGCCGACCCGTAACGCGATCAAACTACTGGCTCCATTTGCATTAATTCGGATCGATTGCGCGCGGCTAACGAACAGAGCGCGTCACTCCTCCTCCTCCCCCGGCCGCGAATCGATCCGGATTGTGTCCGCCGCTCTTTTTCAACCGGATCCCGGCGCGAAAGGGCCGACCGCGACGGCCACTGTTGCGTTAAGCATCGATTTTCCGATCGATCGCGATCGTCGTTATTACTGGCTGTGAAATTTTTAAAGCCCCGCCACGACAAACCAAGATCATTTTCATCGTTGTTTTCAGGAGAATTGCAGCGCGGAGTGTCGCTCGCGACGGAGACCCGAATTTTTACGAAATGAACATTCCATCGGGGATATTGAACGCAGTTTCGCGAGCTGGGAATTACGATCGCAGGTTTTAATTCCCCGATGCGGTGCTTACGGCTCGAAGTTCCGGTCGTTTCGCAGTGCCGGCCGCGCGCGTTTCGACGCTACAGGAAATTTTATAACCGGAGTTCGTACGATTCCCGACGAAGAAGCTCGCAAGGCAGCGGGCGCAATTACGGCTGTCGATCGGCAACNATCATTTTCATCGTTGTTTTCAGGAGAATTGCAGCGCGGAGTGTCGCTCGCGACGGAGACCCGAATTTTTACGAAATGAACATTCCATCGGGGATATTGAACGCAGTTTCGCGAGCTGGGAATTACGATCGCAGGTTTTAATTCCCCGATGCGGTGCTTACGGCTCGAAGTTCCGGTCGTTTCGCAGTGCCGGCCGCGCGCGTTTCGACGCTACAGGAAATTTTATAACCGGAGTTCGTACGATTCCCGACGAAGAAGCTCGCAAGGCAGCGGGCGCAATTACGGCTGTCGATCGGCAACATACCGTGACGCGGTAAATTATTACTCGCCCGGAGAGAGAATGGCGAATTGTCGGATAGCGGGTGTCAAATTAGTGAACGCCAAGTTGACAAATCGACAAGGCGACAAATACTAACCCGGGCAACCCTCACGCAGCGCTAAATTCCGGCCCGGCCAATATCAAATATTAAACAGCAAATGATGGATCGAGGGCGAGTGTCAAATTACCGCGTTTGCGTATGTTGAACGCCAAGTAAATCAGGCTATCAAAATATCATTATCACTTATCAATCTGTAATAAACATAATTTCACATTTACTCTAATCTGAAGGAACTGTCCAGCGCGGTTTCCAATGCGCGCCGCGCTGTCCGCGCAAATTATCAGGGCCGCGTTACAATTCCACGCTCGTTCCAAACGCTATACAATTTTCGCTGGCGGAATAACGATTCGCAATGATCGGGATGCATACCGATCGGTATAATCAATCACGGCGGAGGGATTGATAGGGCCCGGGCAATATTGTACATTAATAACGAACGAAACGGGAGAGGCACCGTTGCCGGTCAGCGTTCGCATCGTTATGTTTAAGTCACGACTTTGTTCGTTAACTCTAATAGGTGAGCGCGGGGTAATTCAATATCTTACGACGGATAATAGCTTTAGAGTTTGACAACCGTAGCCGCAAGATGAGAGTAAACTCTCGACCGTCGGGGAAAATCAACGGCCGGTGTAACCGGAGGGAGGCAGGGAGGAGGATCGGGCGGACCGGAAGGGAGCCGGGAAAAGGGGAACGGGAGCGCAGTTTCGTCGTAGGCAAGATGGATGAGCCTCGGGTCATTCAGAACGGATTAATTTCAATATCCTGTTAATTTGACCTCACGCGTCGACCTTAAACGGGTACAGCCTCGCCCTTTCTCCACCCGTCCGCCACGACCTCCGTGGTTAAATTCGCCCGCGGGCGCTGCTGATGACGTTGATCTTTCGCGCGGCGGTGCTCCGGCTCGCCAGACGCGATCGAGCTTTAATCGGCGGAAAATAAACGTCGCCGAAGGGCAATTGTCCCGGCCGGACAATCATACCTTTCTCCGTTTTTTTTTCATCCGTCTAGTAATACGCCTCCGCCCGCGAGCTTTTAGAAACGACTCCCCGTGTTATATCTCTGTTTACTCTTTACGCTTTTATAGCCGTGTCCGAATATTTTTTTTTCTATCGACTGGGTCGTCGTTCTACGCGTCGATAAAAATTTGTCATTTGAATGACTGTTTTTTTTGGGCACGTGCAGCAGGTTCGGGATAAAGTAGCCGGGACACGTACCGATGGCTGTTCGTTAAATTATATGGACTGTTTTCGATGAATAGCGTGCACCTGTGAAATCTCGATTGCCGTGCCGTCGGCTCCGCGACTATGAATTATTCCTCCGCTCATTACTCTTCCGCTTTTGCAATCGGATCGTGCCGCCGAATCATTCTGACACATTAAACTTTTAACCGTTTCAATCGGCTTATAAGCGGCTCGGATTCAAAGTTCATGCGATTTCGAACAAGTTGTGCCTGATNCTCGACCGTCGGGGAAAATCAACGGCCGGTGTAACCGGAGGGAGGCAGGGAGGAGGATCGGGCGGACCGGAAGGGAGCCGGGAAAAGGGGAACGGGAGCGCAGTTTCGTCGTAGGCAAGATGGATGAGCCTCGGGTCATTCAGAACGGATTAATTTCAATATCCTGTTAATTTGACCTCACGCGTCGACCTTAAACGGGTACAGCCTCGCCCTTTCTCCACCCGTCCGCCACGACCTCCGTGGTTAAATTCGCCCGCGGGCGCTGCTGATGACGTTGATCTTTCGCGCGGCGGTGCTCCGGCTCGCCAGACGCGATCGAGCTTTAATCGGCGGAAAATAAACGTCGCCGAAGGGCAATTGTCCCGGCCGGACAATCATACCTTTCTCCGTTTTTTTTTCATCCGTCTAGTAATACGCCTCCGCCCGCGAGCTTTTAGAAACGACTCCCCGTGTTATATCTCTGTTTACTCTTTACGCTTTTATAGCCGTGTCCGAATATTTTTTTTTCTATCGACTGGGTCGTCGTTCTACGCGTCGATAAAAATTTGTCATTTGAATGACTGTTTTTTTTGGGCACGTGCAGCAGGTTCGGGATAAAGTAGCCGGGACACGTACCGATGGCTGTTCGTTAAATTATATGGACTGTTTTCGATGAATAGCGTGCACCTGTGAAATCTCGATTGCCGTGCCGTCGGCTCCGCGACTATGAATTATTCCTCCGCTCATTACTCTTCCGCTTTTGCAATCGGATCGTGCCGCCGAATCATTCTGACACATTAAACTTTTAACCGTTTCAATCGGCTTATAAGCGGCTCGGATTCAAAGTTCATGCGATTTCGAACAAGTTGTGCCTGATGGACGAATTTACATATTTTTAGCTAGATCGGCGAGATCGTCGATGTTTGGCGATATTCCTAGTTAATGTCATCCCGAAAGGCAAAACACTGTCGTATCACCTGTTTTAAAATTTGTCGCAACTTTTTACACGGAAAGTTTCCTTCTCGTTAAAACTTCCACGAGCCTTGTTACTTAACCATTAACCGGGAATTTTCTCCGTTCACAAGATTCTCACATGTTGCCAGTTTAAATAATCAGTTTCCATCAAAATTCCCGAGCCCATTCGCGCTTCAAATTTTCATCACTTCAATCCGTTCTGGCACGAATTCGAGTAACGTTCGACTCATCGAAGCTCCGACGAAGCCTTTGTCGGCAATAATTCCCGATGACGTCTCTGGCAACTCCTAATACGCGAACTCCTAGTCAGACTAAGCGTCCGCGTACTTACTTCGAGCCGTTTCGATCACCGATCGTTGAAAATTTCTACGGAATCTTCCGTTCGCGATACGGGCGGCTAAAGCGGGTAACCGGTGGTTATTAAAAACTTCGGTTTCGCTATCTGACAAGAGAGTAATTACCGTCTCGGTGGCCCTTGTAACGTATCCAGCCGTCGGCGTTCGTTCCCCGGTTAAACAAACGGGAAGCTGCAAAACGGTCGGTGCATTAAGCCGAGGAGCCGGCCCGTTAGAGAGTAATTTCATCGGGATCATCGTCAGCGGGCACATAAACCCGGGGCAAAGAGTGGCTCCTAAGTTATGTATCTTCTGAGAGCCGATGAAAGTTCGAGAGGTGGAGCAATTTAAAGTTAGCCGCGGCATGTGAAGCTTTAAGCAGCCGAGTGCGGGGCTGAATCCCCGAGCCCGCCCCAGCGCGCCCCATCGAACTCGTAACTTTTGTTCCGTTCCGGTGAATGCCTATTGTGAAGCGATCCATTCTTGAGGAGCGTGTCGATACAAAGCGCGACCCGTCCCGCGGCGCCGTCCGCGCGTCCGTGATCTATCGATCGATCGGCGGCCAATTATTTCGGCCTGTTTTAATTGATCACCGGGACCCCTGTTTGCCCTCCCGTTCCCGTCGAGACGCGACGCGTTTGAAAAATTGAACCGGCCCGGCCGGTCTGGGGAAGAGACGACCGCGGCCGAATTTCATTAATTTCGTCCGGGGTAACGTTCGGGCTTAATTGGTTTCCGCCGGAATCGATGGAGATGAACGAAAGCATTTTCGGCGCTGCATAATTGAATGCCGTTTTCATGCCCGAGATCTTCCCCGTGACTTATTTAAACAGCCGCGACGCCCGGGACGTTTTAAATTCGCCGGCGAATAGACGCGCGTATCTACATAAACCGGCCATAAAATCTAATATTCAATTATAATAAACTTTTCTATCTCAGGGCCGGCATTACCGCGCCGCCACAAGAGGGATCGCGCGAAACAGATTTCCCAAATGTCCGCGCATAACCATTCAGTTTTTATAGAAAGAATGCAACGTCAGGAATGCAATTTTCCGCGGACCCCTTTTCGTCCGGACTTCGATTGCTTAAAATTCATTGAACAAACGTTGAAACCGAGCGCTTGCCGAGGGAAAGGGACGGGGCGCGTCTGGCCGGTGAAAGCGGCCCGTACCTTTGATCCTTTTCTGCGTTCCGTCCGGCCGTCAACACCGGCCGCGTTTGCTTAACCAACGGTTTTCCTCCCTCCCGTTGAAAAGAACAAGCTTCACAATTACTAGAACGTGAAAGGAGTGTTTTCCCGTGGCGTCAGCGAACCGGTTCTTTACCGACGGGATACAAACCTAACCGTGGCGCGCCGCGGAGATCAGGGAGTTTCGGGTTCGTTGGTCGTTATCAGCGCGATTTGTTTCGCGGCCGAGCGTGAAAATAATCCCGGGGGGAAAGAGCCTTAAACCCGTTGCGTGTCGTTGCCGGGCTCTTCGCACGTGCAAACAAACCAGTCCCCGGCGCGGGGGCTCTTTCGAGAATTACGAGCACTCCGTGACAATTCCCGCGCGTTTAACAGGCTAAAACGCCACGGTGAAGGCGGTTTTAAAGCCGCCGCGCCGCCATTGTTCCGTTGAAGTAGACGGCCAGAATGGATCCTCTCCGGGCTTTCAGGATAATAGCGTCGATCGTCTCATTCACGCGCGTGCAAGAAAAAAAAAGGAGCTAAGCGTTGGTCGGCGACGCATGTGCCTTCGGATCCGGGGAATCAACGTCTTCCGTCGGATGACGTCGTCCTCGAGGCGAGAATAAAACACTGAGAGATCGACGAAGGTATGCAGGAATTCGAGGCACGTCTGAAGGATGTATGGGCGACGTTGAATTTTTTTATTGCAGATTCCTATTACTATTAAAACGGGACGTGTGAACTTTTAAATCACTTCATGGGTTTTTTGAAAAACCGTGAGTTAAAATTTGCATGTACTCTTATGGTGATCAGCCAGCAATAACCCGAGGAAAATTTTAGTTTGATCTCGAAAATAATCCAGAAAAAACGGAACTGTTGAAAAAAGTTCATACCGAATCGCCAAATTTATGAACAAATTTCTAAAAAAGTAATCGTCATTCATGGGCAAAAAATTAAAAATTCATTGAATAGAGGACGGAAACGTGCCACTACTATAGTTAACATAGGAACGAATACTGAAAACATTGATATACACAAATAGATATAACTGAGGTACACGTATGCATGATCATATATACGGGTTACACACACAGATAAACCTCAAACGATTTTGGACCAAATTTAATTGCACATGAAGCCATTGGTCCAAAATCGTTTGAGATACCTGTACATACACTTTTGGGATTGACCGTATAGCAAATACACCCTTAATATGTACAATTCTGGTATTATCGTTCCTGTTATCTTTTCAATTCGACAGAACTCGTTGGCAGAGTACTAAGAAAGATAATTACAGCCTAAAAGCGATTCTCGCTTTGAAAAATCTAGGAAAATCTATCGGATTGCCGACAATAAAACAAACTTTCCGAGAAATCCGAGTCGGGCAAAAAACTGATGCAACCCGAGATTGCAGAGAGCAAGGCGCCTCTCTCAAACAGTGGAAACCGCTTTTCCAACCCCGCTTTTCACCGCAGTTAACAGAAGCAACGGTTTCGAGGTGAGTCTCGTTAAGGGGCGTGGGGGCGGCGTAGGCGGTTAGAACGCGAATTCAGTATGTTTGCGCAGTCGTCGTCGTCGTTCTCGTCGCCGGTGTTGCAGTTGTCGCCGGTAACTTCTAATTTCGACGTTCGTCCCCGTTACGCAGGGTAACGTCTCGGGGCGAAAACGAAGACGAAGATTCGCGTTGATTGCGTACGTACGCCGCGCCCGGATTACGCTTTATTTAGCGCATTGTGCGGTAACACGCCCACGCGGAAGGGATACGTGTCGCTTGGCGCCGTTTAGGACGGCGAGAATAATCTCGAGGATCCGCAGGACAGGATTTATGTGAACGGGGGCGGAACGGTTTCGGGACCGATGTCGAATTCCTGCGAAACTTGCAGCGCTATTGAAACATTGAAACTTCGGTTGCTTCAGCCGCCGTTTAATTAGACTTTCGGAGCCGGGACGACGACGCGGGAAACGATGAAATATGGTATACCTAATTTCACGACCGAAAATAGACGCTTTCCTCGCCGACTTCCCGCCGCTTTCGACTATCCGCCCACGCTGAAATTTGCTATTTGTACAACTGCCAAAGTAGTCTCGAAGGCTGATTCATAATCATGCGTACATTATACTGCGTATACATTCTTATAATTTCGCTGCGAAGTCTACAGGAACCGATAGAATTCCACTTTAATTAAAGATAGCCAGTGCTTTGCGTTGTTTTTTATATTCCCGGAATTATATTTATTTCTTGTCCGCAGCAATTTAATCATTGAACGATGAAAGCGACGTGAGAATGATAATTAAAATTGGCCAANGCTTCCCGCCGCTTTCGACTATCCGCCCACGCTGAAATTTGCTATTTGTACAACTGCCAAAGTAGTCTCGAAGGCCGATTCATAATCATGCGTATTATACTGCGTACACATTCTTATAATTTCGCTGCGAAGTCTACAGGAACCGATAGAATTCCACTTTAATTAAAGATAGCCAGTTCTTTGCGTTATTTTTTATATTCCCGGAATTATATTTATTTCTTGTCCGCAGCAGTTTAATCATTGAACGATGAAAGCGACGTGAGAATGATAATTAAAATTGGCCAATTAACAGTCGACTCGGGGGCGACGGACTGATGAATTTTCTTTATTCCATCGGTTAATTGTCATCGGTGAATGTTTCGGATTGCTCGTTAATTAATTTTAATATTGTTACATAATAAACCGGGCGGGAGGGATTTTTGAGTGAAGTTCACGGCGTACGGCGGCACGGAGGTGTCCGTGTAATTAATTACACGGTTTTTCGGAAATATTCCGGGGCGCGGCCGGGCGTTCGATGGGCGCAAAGGGAGAGTTTATTAAGACCATAATACCGGTGAGTTAGTAGACCAGAGGATCATTAAATTTGATTTACGGGGTTCCAGTTTGTAGTTCAAAACAGATTGCTCGATGCAAATATATAGTAAAGCGATACCTCCGAAGAATCAATAGCACCGGGGGCACAAAGCAGATATTGCTTATACAACGTATGTATACGTTATGTATATGTCTTTTTCGAAAACACACAGTCTGCGAGACCGTGAAACATCAATATTGCATTTCGCCTTTATCAATTTTTTTTTTTTGCTACCTTTGAAATCAGTTTGCCAGTGGAAATTCGAGCGATCCCAGTTAGAAGAGCATTTCGGCCGCGCGTGAAACGTATCTTTCCCGGCGCGCGCGCGGGCGTCCGACCCTTTGATAAAAACCGACATTTTTATCGCTCGAAATAACCGAAAGAAAAGGAAACGATGTTGATCTCTACGGTTAAAACGGTTCCTTTAACCCCTGACCAGGAAAACGGCGCCGGTAGAACGGTTCCTGCGGAAGCTTAATGGGTACTTTTGTCCGGTCGGAATTGCTTTCTCATCAGAGGATCCCTTCTGCCTTCGCGGATAAACGGATATGAAAATTCAGAAGTAAGTATCCGGCTGCCGCGAGGTCGCCGGAACCGTGGAGCGATTTTAGGGGGGGGGGGG
>SMSR01016176.1:0-155459 GCA_019453355.1 Ceratina japonica | reverse complement strand
GGCGGAAGAAATCGATTCGGTACACGACGGGGGAAGATTGTTTGCCGAGAGATACTTATTCGAGCCGTGGACCGTATTTTGCGAGGAGAAATATTGATACAACGTGGCCTCACATACTTGGGACGATGAACTCCGCGCAGAAAAAGCTCCGCGCAGTTCGAGTTGCCGGTAGCAGGTTTTATTTCACTCACAAATGTAGACCGGGGCCGGTCGTCGCGCGTTCGGGGCAATCAAATTAGCGAGGGGAAAAAACGAGAAACAGGTCAGTTGTCTTTTTAACCGTGCGTGCCGAATTCCCCAGTCGGACAAAGGGTAAACAAAGGATCGTAACGTATCCACTGACTCGAATACGAATTCTATGCCCGGGACGGGGGAAATTTAATCCATCATTTCGCGTTTCCTTGTGCGCCGCGTTATTGCTTTAGCTATTTTGATCGCAAACGCGGAAAATAGGCTCCGGGTGAATTGATATAATTTAAGCCTATTACCGCCGTCCCCGTCTTTCCTTCCCGCGCAACAGTATTTGCATCGATCCGCCGTCGGCGTATCGAAAACACAGCTGCGCTAGGGCTTCGAGGAAATTTTTCCGAATGCCTCTCAATTCTCCCGAATCAAATTCCATTCTCCCCTAATTTACGACTATCTTTTCACGATGGAATTGCCGGGGCGGGGGAAATCTGAAAAGAGGACGATTTATGAAACGCGGGAAGGAAAGGAATTGTTGAAAGGCCGCCATTTCTCAGCTGTACTTCCGGAATTGAATATCTTCCCAGCCGTCTGAAACGCAGTCAGATTTTCTAATGAAGAAATCCCTTGAAAGCTGGTGCCCGCCGCGCCGGTCGGTCGGCGGGCATTATCGATGCGTGGGAGGTTTTCGCTTTTTGAGGGTATCCAGTGTTTTATGCCGCGGCTACGTGACCCGGGTCCGGGATCAGGAGCGATGAAACGCAGGTACGAGTGGCTTCTGACCGTGTAGCTTCTTTCTCGTGTCAGTGCCGGACGCGATGTGGACAGGAACTGGCTAGAGTATTGCCAAGTTTAAACAGTCGCGCTGGGGACGGCGCGGATGGCAGCCGGAATTCCGGCGTCGAATAAAACGATGTTCCAAATATGCCACTTAAGCGGGACTGTCAGTTTTACGCGGTCCATAGAAAGCAGAAACTTTCGTGCTTCTGTAAATATCGCGGGAGCGCGGCGGCGGCGGCGGCGAAGGGGGTGCAATGGGAAAATCGATGATCGAATTTCGTTCGGCTTGAAAGGAGGAAGGAGCGCGCCGGGGGTAAAAAGCGTCGCCCGAAACGTCTGTGTCGGATTTAGAGAGGACGCCGCTCTGGTTTTTGTACGGACACCGAAGGATATAAAGCGACGGGAAAAAGTAGAGAACGCGCGAAATCGGGAACGACGGAGCGTACGTGTCTGACTCTACTCGCTCGGACTACTGCCGCGCGTTCCGCTCCTCGATTTTTCCCCGCCCGTCGCATCGGGAGGAGAATGATTTACAATTGTTGCCGCGGAAGGTCTCTAAATAGCGCAGAAATTCGAAGAATCCGTGCGGACCTTGGCCCGGGGAAAAGTACCGGGAAAACCTTTGCGAGAACGTGTGATGCCTCTGCTATAGTCCTCGATTCTTCTTTCTCCGATCTTTTATAATAAATTAATCGAATTATTTGCAACAATAAAACGAAGCAATTCTTAAACAATTTCCTAGCGTGCTACAATTATTTCTCTTCATATTCCCGGCTTAATAATCCCACCTATGCCGGCGATTCACGTCCCCAATTTTCATACCGTACGTTCACGGTCTCAAAAATAGGTTGAATCTCGCCCGGACATGTGCTCCCGCGCGTCCAACCATTTCTGGCAAACCACATTGCCGCAATTCTCTGTTCCCGCACGCATCTCTCCCAGGACGTCGCGGGGCGTCATCTGGGTTATTCGCCGGAGAATCCAATTGTCGCGCGTGCAACGCGCGGGCGAATCGTCCGCGGCGGCGTACGAGACCTGAAGAGGGTCCCGCGGAAGCCAGGGGTGCCTCCGAGAATGTGTCAGGGTCGTAGCCGGATATCCGCGTCACGCTTCGCCGAGGTCTCCTCCCACATAGCGTACGACTTTTGAATTCGCGTCACGACGCCGTCTTTGAATATACAGTAACGGCCAAAAATGCGGATCCGACGTTCCGATCCGACGGAATGCGATCAGACTTATTTCCCTCCTCGAAAAACTCGTAGCCCGAATCCAATCCTATCGCGTCGAATATGAATTTGTGCGAAAAAGGTTCACTTAACGGTTACGAGCCTGTATTTTTACCTATTTCGATTGAATCCGGTCTTTGTGCTCACTGTACCATCCGGCGTCGCCGTGGCGAGAATTTCGGCACAACGGTCGCTATCATGGGCCAAGACGCTTCGTTCTGAATTCTAAAGTTCGATCACGCGCTACTTTTGCAATTAAATCGCGCATTCCTCCCACGACGAATGATATATACCGCGGTCGTGTACAATTCTTCTTTGTTAGGCGGTTTCGGGAATTGTTTGCGCAGAATATTTAGTACCATACATCTCGTATGAATATAATCCCATTATAAGCATCCAGCATATTGAACACACGATGCTTTCTAATAATACAGATAAATAATAATAACAGTGTTTAATTGTACTTTGGTCCGAAGTGAATAATTTCGTGAAACGATGCGAATCTCGATCAGCGCTGTGAATATACTTCCGGATAAATTGCGGAGTGAAAGACGATATGTTCTAACCGCGTCTCGGTCGTTCTATTACGTTTGCGGTATTAATTACAGTAGCCGGCCTCGTTTGACTAACGTTACCGGCGAATAACGAGAAACTGGCCCGTCGAGATTAACGGTAAGATCCGCGAAACAAAACAAACTCGGCTACCGCGTTACAAAGAAGTACCGTAATCCTATTACGGCGCCGGATTAATGTGCAAACCATGGAATTTTCTTAACGAGTAGCCTCCGCGGCGTTTTTAAACCGCCGCTGGAGGGGGTCGGAGTTCGAGACCGTACGCTTCCTTCATTTACGAGCAGAGAAAAAGAAAACGGCGGCGGTGCGGGGCGGCGAGGGTGGAAGGTGGAAGAAAAAATTTTAACTGCATCATAGTAAGGGAGGGCGAGGGCGGACGAATGGTAGCGAGTAACAGGACGGAGAGGAAAATGAACCGGGAACTTCTTAAAGCAGCGAGATTGCGCAAATAAACAATTCTTAAAGGGGGTGCGATAAAATAACGTTGATTAAGAACGTGAGACGCGAGGATTGCCCGCCGGCCCGGACGGCAAGAACTTTTCCGCGAGGTTTGTCTTTTTTAAAAACCGTTCCCCCTTTGGATGTTTTCATCGCCGACGTAGTTCTCTCTCATTAGCTTAACGAAGTTCCTTTGCGCAATTAAAACCTTAATTATTGTTATCGTTACGAGGGCCCGCGACGCTTTTCCGCGACGCGGTCGCTTGTAACTCGTCCACGTGATAAACAAAACGTTTCGCAAATCCCGCACTGGGTTTAAACAATGTTTAACGCAAACGGCTTTACGCCCGTTAGATCATTATACATGATGTTTTAACGTTTTCATGAATTTTTTACAAGCGCTGATTTAATGCAATTCCGCCGCGGAACGCGGTTGTCCAATTCCGCGAAGATTAACAACCGTAAATTTTCGAAAACAGTAAGCAGGAACGCATTAGCGCAATTAGCGAAGTTTCGATAATACGGACATAAGCTGAACGAAACGGCTAATGGAAAAATCGAAGAACTGGCTTTTGCATAAAACTTCTCTTTACGTTCTGCCACGGATCAGACGATTCGTAAAACAGAGCTCCGGGTTTAAAGAAGCTAACAACGAAACTCGAATATCAGAAGGTTCACAAAGAGAGAACTACTGTACATTATTTAATGGGTAATGAATAAAATATCGCGTTTCTGTTCTCCTGCGAGATGAAACATTAAATAGTTCCTCAGTCAAATCCTGAGGATATATTTGTACATTAAAATGGAATGGAAGGAAAAAGCAATTTTTGGCCGCTTTAACCGCTGTCCTCCTTGCACGCTAAGGGCCACTCTGTTCTCTGTTACACCTTGACCCACTTTCTGACCTGCCCTACTCTGGCCAGACAGCCAGACGAAGCTTGTAACGGATTTCCTGGAAAATAGCCCTTTGATTCTAAGGCAAAAAGGGACGGAATACTCGATGTCATCTTAAACGACGAAACTTTGAAAGCTTATATCTTTGGAATAGATTGAAATATCGGAATGAACCAGATTCAGTTTCCTTGATGTGATTTTTTTCTATCAGACGGCCAGACGAAGTTTGTAACGGGTTTCCAGGAAAATAACCCTTTGATTCGAAGGCAGAAAGAGATGGAATTCTCGATGTCATCTTAAACGACGAAACTTTGAAAGCTTATATTTTTTTAATAGATTGCGATATCAGAGTGAACCAGATTCATTTTCCTTGACGTGACTTTTTTCTATTAGACGGCCAGACGAAGCTTGTAAAAAGTTTCCAGGAAAATAACCCTTTGATTCTAAGGCAAAAAGGGACGGAATTCTCGATGTTAAACGACGAAACTTTGAAAGCTTATATCTTTGGAATAGATTGATATATCGGGATGAATCATATTCATTTTTCTTGATGTGATTTTTTTCTATTAATTTATCAATATTCAATATTCTTTTACCAATAAACATCGTTAATACACATGTCTGAATTTAGTAAAATTGAAACTAATTATTATCCCTTTAATCTTGTATTCTTTAACGGGTTTAGGGGGCGAAGTATAATTGAATGCTGGATGATATGATTGAAGTATCGTTTGTATGGTCGTCCGTGCTCAAGTCTGTACCAGTTCTGACAACACGTGCCATGAATAAACCGGGCAAAAAAAAAGAGAGATGAATCTGTCAGTTTTTTATTTTTGGCAAGACCGGAATTTCTGTCAAAAATGAACGAGGAATGCAATTCGGACAAAGGTGGAAAAAAAAAACAGCCGCGCGAAAGCAAGGACAGACGAAACCTGTGAAACTGAAAATTCGCGTACGAATAGATCACGAATCTGTCGTTTGTGTCAAACGCTATTACTAGCCCAGATAACCGCGACCAACGATCGATTGAAATACCGATTAACCGAAATTTGAAAACCCCGTCGAGGTCGGATCATAATTGAAGAACCGTCACATCCGTGGCCAAAATTTCAATCCAATAATATCTATCGACATTGGTCACCGAAACTTTACATTATTAAACCCATGCAAACAATAATTACTGTCATTGCAAAAGACAGAATCTCTGAATAAATCACTGACTTCCAATCTCGTCCGTACTAAACATTATCTATATTCATTAGCCAATTCTCTAAAAATTCGACTCGACTCCCTTTCTCGAGAGTAAATTTAAAACCGATATCTTCTGCGACAAACGAAATTGCTGTACATTAACGCTCGATATCTCGTATCTCGCGGAATAGATTATTAAATATCGTTAAGCGTTATCAAAGGCGAAATGCTGTATCGCAGGGTACATGGAAAAATGCTCGCGTCAAATACATCACTCTTCCTGACTGCGAGGTGTCCCGAGCACAGTTTTTAGCCCGGCTGTTTTCTGCTTTATAGAAACCGGGGGGGTCTATCTTTCCGACAATGACTCCGGTGATGAAAGTTCCGCGAGACCTCTTTCCAGACCATTACGGTGTGCCTGCATCGCAAGAAACACGCCGCACCGCTCGCGAAATTGCGCCAAGCAATCGTTTGCGGTGCGGCGGAATGAATGGAGGTCGGGGTCGCGACTCACGTGTAACGACACTTTAATCGCCACCTTAACGTCGCGAGGAATTAACGATATCGACTGCGCGTATCGCAGATTGCTGAGGAAACAGACACCCGAGGAAGCGCGGACTGGGCGTACGAGGAAATAACCTATTGGCTAATGTATTTTTCTGCTACCCGTTCTCTGAACCTCCATTATAGAAAGCAACCCTAACGCAACGGTCCCAAGAAAAATGGCTGAATTCTAATTAATAAATGACTAGAAATAAATCAAATAGCC
Source organism: Ceratina japonica (assembly GCA_019453355.1). Taxonomy (NCBI): domain Eukaryota; kingdom Metazoa; phylum Arthropoda; class Insecta; order Hymenoptera; family Apidae; genus Ceratina; species Ceratina japonica. The sequence goes on along the minus strand of SMSR01016176.1, from coordinate 149,402 downwards.
TTCTGCGAATTCGTTTAAATAAGCTCTACGTATAAAATAATATTCTTAATCTCTTCACGTAATGAAAAAATGGTAAAAACTTTATTTTAAATACGGAAACTCTGCGGGGGACGTTTACCCAAAGAGACCGAGCTAGTGTCCACACAAGTGGCTTTTTCATTAACTTTGCAAAGAAATGACACAAGTGTTTGTACAAAAAAATATTTCCATTACAATTTAATGTAACGTGCACTTTACTTAAATTAAAAATTCTATGAAATGCAAAAGATTTCTCTCGGGTGTTCCTTTGTTGACGAAGTATTATTTCGAGCTGTATAAAACTTCAGGGAACGGTGTCGATCATAATTATATAAAAAATGCTTCAGAAGCAACACCTGTTTGTTCCAAAAGCTCGCACGTAACGGACCGACTAATTGACGAAGTGATTAATCCGTATTACCGCGGCCGGAAACTACTCAGGATGCAAACGAACTGCGTCGGTAGTAAATTTTTCCGTCTGCCGTCCGCGGCGTGAAATAGCGTAGTCATTGCGTTTAATAACATTCTCAAGTTTCCCGAATTCGTCTGGGAAATTCCTTAAGCGGGGCGCATTCTTCATGCGGGAAACGCTTCGCAATCTTACCACCGACACCTCTCCGATCAAGCGAACCGTGCGGAACGTGACCGAGTCTACCTGGCAAATTTGCTAAATTCACCGATTACACAAACTCCCGGAAGTTTCGCGGAATTTACCCGTATCAAACTAACCGAGTCCATTAGACTCCCCCTGCATCGAGGACCCCGTTCGCACTTTGTTTCGCGAAACAGAAGCCGCAAATCACCCTCCGGGACCGGGGAACTTCTAGCTTGATCCTCTATTTGCATCCCGCGCGGTGTTACACAATTTTTGTCCCCCCCGTCCCGCCATTTGCATGCGCGGGATCTCGCATAATTACGTATACATATGATTAATGACCGCGATTCGCCCCGCCGAAGCCGTCCCAGCGTTCGCGGACTCAAGCAGCCTTGGAATTTATTCCGACATCAAAAGTCGTGGAACTGCAGATTTCGCGCGGTATCAACATTCCTACCACTGAATTTCGCCCATCAACCACTTAAGGCACCGCGTTCTGCGGCTTCAAAGGCCTCCATCCCCCATTACTGCGAACCACCGTCTTCCCTTTTCCACTCCTCCAAATCGCAGTTAACCCCGTCGCCCCGAAGATCCCATCCCATCGTCGGAAGAAAAAAAAAAAAAAGAAAAAACCCAGCAAACCAGAGGCCTTTCACCACAAATCTCGACCTTTCACGCGGCCCTTTGACGCCTCTCCACAATCACCGGCACTTGAATCCCCGCGGCTCAAAAATCTCTCTTCTCCTCGAAATCCCGGATGCCGGGTTTTACAAGCGGGCCGGAGGAGCGTTGCGAATCATTGACGGGCCATTAGCAGCCGTGGCCCATCGTCGAAGGGATTTTCTTGATGGCCGGGCGCGCCCGTCTGGCCGACGATATAGACGCCCGAGGAGCGTAAACACATCGCTAACTAGCTGCGTTTGAGCCCCGCCGCTTCTGTTTACAACGTCCTAATGATTAATTCATGCGCGTCACTCGCGCCGCGCCGCGCCACGTCGCGTCGTTTCCGTACAACGTGTGTCTAACGAAGTTACTTCGTTAAGTTCATTAACTGTGTACGAATTAACGAATGGAAGCGCCCGGGCTTCGACGGCTGTGCAATTGACGCGGTGACGCGCCGCGGTCTCGGTACACCGCAGCCAAACTTTACAATATGTACTTCAGCCGTTTTCTTCCTCCAAACGAACTTCCCGTCGACGTTCGGTCCAACTAACTCTCCCTCTCTTTCTCTCTCGCTCTGGTATGATAAAGTAAATTTTTCCGTGGACCGCGGGCATGTTTGGAAGCGTAAATGGCACGCTGTGTTCCGAGCTCGTGAATATGCCACCGGTGGGCGGAATGTTCTTTGATCCGGGAGCGGAACACGTCGGGCGACAGCCACTTTCGCGAATGCTAACGACTCGTGAGATTTCGGGTACCGTGTACAGAGAGGCCGGGAGCCCGCCGCCGGTGGTTTTCATCGAGGCGATTGAGTTTGCATGTCGTTGCTCGACGCCTTCCCGCTAAGAAATCCCCTTCCCGTGAATTTCGCGCGGCACCGCGGAACCCCCGCCGCCTCCGCGGCGGGCGGCGGCGGTTGTTCCGCGGAAGTTTTTGGCGCCGAATCAAAAGCCGCGGAGGAGCTCGTGTCTTCATTTCGAGTGAAAAATGGCGGAACGATGCAGATTGAAGTCTCGCCCCCGGGCGAACGAGATTTCGGGCGCAGCTACGACGTTTTCAAAGCTGGAAGAGAAGAAGCCCTTTACGAGGCCTAAATTATGCAGGGCCCTCCGATACGACCGCCTTGGCTCCGATTTAATCAGTTTAATGAAGGTGTTCACCTGCACGGCGCGCGTCACACGAGCAATATACCTCGGCGCACCCCCGAGTGCATGTCGTTCCGGCGTTATGTCACCTGTTAGATTAACGAGCCGACGCTATAGAAGCGCCCACCGGCGACCATAAATGGTGTAAAGTAGCCGGGCACTTTGTTAGGCTCCGTCGCGGAGAAATGGACCGAGTTACTGTGTTCTCGCGTGATTTTCTAAATGAATTATCGCGCGCCCCGTCCCGCCCTTTATATTACTATTGAATTATATCGGGCGCCGCGCGGCCAACGCGGACGGGTCCAACCGGTTCGTTGGGAGCGGTCACCCGGGGCGGGAAATCGAAATTTAGAAACGCCCTTGCAAAGTGCAATACAATGCGTGCTAAATTGCAGACGGTCTCCAGAAGTGTAACGGTTATTTTTAGTCCGGCACGTTCTAAATACTAAATTACCTTTCGCGGTGTTAAATAACACGGGAATTAAATTTGTAGCAGACAGATATATATGTATGTTCCAGCTTCTGGAATTGAATTATGTTCGATAATATTTTCGGGCGAACGAGCGAACGTTTTTTCGCGCAATATTTTCAATGGGATTCTCTTTTAAGCGTGAAAATGAAATTGTGTTCCGGACGAATGATAAATCAAAAAGTTACCAAAACGGTAAATCCACTCGGGGAAGATAGAGAGCGCGGGATTGCGGTCTCGATGGGGCAATACCGGCGTACTTTCTGATGGAGTAGGCTCGAGTTCGAGCCCCGACCAGTTTCCCCGAGAGCCTTTCCGTTTCCGTGGCCCCTGCAATTCACCCGCTCGCCGGCCAAACTAATTTCTGCCTTTCTTTGCCGATCTTCCGGAACGATTTAACGCGGCCCTTGTTATTCAAACTCGTCCGAGCCTATTAGTACTCCCTTATTAAGCGAGTCAACTAACTCGAAATTTCCTAGGGAATTGTACACCGGCTCGCTTACGCAGAGCGACAAGTACGGAATTGCCTCTAATTTCGTCATTAGCTTTTCCCCGGGAACGGCGAAATACTCGAAATTCCAGGGACGTCCAATTTGAATATTTTCAGCTTCTGTCCGCGCAATTAACTAAGAAAGAGAAAAGAAAAAAAGAATCTGTAGGAGCTGTCGGACGAAAGAGTGACTCCGGACTCCCAGGACGGCAATTTACCCGGGCTGGCATCGACTTAATTGGCCGGCGTAACTCCGCGGGAACTTCGGCCAGCTGACTGGTGAATTAACACCTCGGAGAGGATCGTGAGTATCCGCGGCGCTGAGGAATCCGCGGGACCGGCGGCGGAAGCCGCGGCGTCGTCGGCTCGGCCGAGCGGAAACTATGCCCGACGCTCGGGAGATATCCGGATAATGTTTCGAAAGATAGGCGGCACTGCGAAATGGCACGGAACTAATTTGCAAAGTAAATTCGTCGCCCGCGCAAAGTGGGCCCCCGACCCGGCGCGAGTCGCGAACTTAATCACGCGTTCGGGGAGGCCGGCGCGGCGGGGCGGGACCGTTCCTTCGCGCAACTAGTTAGAAATATGGTGCTCAGATGACTGATGCCTGGGGATTCGAGTTTAGATCGGGACACGTTGTTGTAATGATGTCGCAGTGGAGGGCCGCTTAACGAGATTCGAATGCGAGTAGACGCGTGAGAATGACGGACGCGGACGAGGATCGAGTGTAAGTGCGTTTTGAACGCGTGTCCGCCCGTGACGTACAACCCGTTTTGTATCCCTGTTTCGAGACGGCAATTTAATTAGCACGAACGTCCAGATAAAAGTATGCCGAGAACGCTGATTAAAAATGCTACGCGTTTGATACAAATACCGAGCTTTAATCGTTTGGAAATTCTATTCCCCTTTCCCGAGATTCTTCTCCAAGATAAATAATCCCGACGATCAGCTACAGAATTGCTTTCTAATCCGGCGAATCAACTGTCGCTGTAGTCCCCTGGAAAATGCGAATTCCGAACTCCCCCGGAGATTCCACGAATAACCGCGATTCTCCCTTTAATTAAGAGATCGAAAAAAGAACATCGGAGCCCGCCAGCCACGTAGCCCCGACAGTGCACCGAATATTATGGCCCGCTTTTTCATCACACCGACGAAAAAAAGGAAAAAAATGCCAATCGTTATTTAGGCCAGTCGCGTCGACTTTGCACGAGTCCTGAATATACCGGCAGTTCGATAATAATTAGCCTAAGTGAACTTGGACGCTTTTATCCGTGAACGGATTTTCGTAGGGCCATCACATTACATTCAAATTAAATTATATATAACCGAGGACAATCTGCACCTTTGCGAAGCGTAGAAAATACGTCGAAATAATGTCGGCCGGCGATATTAGCTGAAAAAGTTAAGTCCGCTCCGAAAGCCCTCGTAATTCCCTAAAAGTCGCCGCCGCGCTTCCGGTAATGTACACACAAGGCGAAACGCCACTCTTTGTCAATTAGCTAAGATAAATAAATGAAATTTTGAGCGACGCTGTTAGGTGAAAAATGTCATTTCTCCGGGAACGCTTCCGCGCGGCGCGGGGCAACGATCTCGCGTTGAAATTTCGTCGCGACAGAGTTCCGGTGGCGTGTCCGCCAAAACGGACGCGTACGTTTCCACAAAGCGGTCCAATTAGCGTAATAATCGAGGCTGGATAATTACACGAGAACCGGAATAGACGGAAAAGAGAGACAGAGAAAGAGCGAGAGAGAGAGGGCGAATATCTTTGTCGCGAAAGTTCGGTCCGGTCATTATTTGCATCGGTGCTTATTAACTTTTCTCTTTGGAAGCCGGTGGGCGGGATCTGAATGATTTTTCCGGCCGGTATTTTCCTTGCCTCCGGTATCCCCGAGGCGATTCACCGGCAGCCCGTGCCCGATATCGAGCGCACAAAGACGCTAAGAAGGAACTGCTCCCGCTACCCCGGGAAATCAACCCCCGCCCTGCCCTCCCCCCGCGGACCGGAGGTGGCGAACAAAAATATTGGCTCGTTTAAGCGCAATTTTCAGCCGCATTACGCGCCGACGGATCCCGAACAACCATCGATCCTTCATCGGTTAAGCTGTTTGTACTTCGCCGTTTTACACGGCCCGGAAACGTTTCGATAAATTCCTGAGTGCTCTCAGGCAAATAAGAGTTATCCCCGTGTTTCTTCATCTGAACGTAAAGTAAAGAACTCGGATGCTGCCGGTGCTTTCAGTCATCGAAAATCGTAGGCACTCCGCGTATTTACCATCCGAACGTTTTAAATTATATATTCTCCCGAGGAGGAAAAAGGGCGCCAGGAAATCCCATTACAGTTTTTGACAATTCTAAGAGGGATTACATTTTTATCTCGACAACCGGCGTTCGAGAGGACGGCGAGAAATAATTTCCGCTAGGAGAATTAATTTTCGCCGGCGGCGGCGCCGCCGAACGGTTCGTGAACTTTTAACGGATGATGAATGCCGTTCGAAGTTGTCCCACAGGCAGGGAACTAATTACTAATTACGTTCGTCTCAGCCATTAGGACAAGGAGCAAGATGCGTTCTGTTTACCCTCGAACTCGATCCCCAGCCGTTGCCTGCTCCCGTCTTGAGGCCGAGAGACAACATATGTACATATTGTACTTTCGGCCGGGGAGCAAGACGCGTTTCTGTTTAAGCCCGAACTTGACCAAGATTGAATCCTCGAGATTGAATTAGGCGGCTCGAACATAGTATCAATGGCTAACGGTGCGTTTACGTGATAAATGATAACGCTCTTTAGATGGCTATTGGCCCACGGTAGACGGGCTGCCCCCGTGATTCTACGTGAATCCCCAATAACGTGTCCCCCCGGCGTAATATCGGTTCCTTACGAGCAGTATTTTATGGAGAAATAATGGCGGGCACGTAGCTAAGTCGACGTACTTAACGTCACCGTCCCGAACACCTTTCTCGATCGGCGAGATTTAACATCGCGAACGATTCATGAGAATTGTTCTGAACTTCGCTTACACGCTTTTAACCGACGGAGACAAAGAATTCTAAAGGGAATTTCTCATCTAATGACGAAATTACTCGATTAAGAAATTTTATCCATCATTTTAAAGATTCAAGTACTTTATATTGGGTTGTCCCGAAAGTTCGTGCCGACTTTTGGTAGCTGGCATTAAGACAGATGTTTGTCAGGATGATTGAAAACCGATTAAATCTGTACACAAATTAAATCATTATCATATTCCAGGAATAAACGTGTATCAAAATTAGAATGCGCTTTAAATTTTCCATGAAAGTCGGTACGAACTTTTCCGATAGAAAGGAGGTGAAAATCTGTATGTCAATAAGGTAATTGGATCGGAAATGTGACCGGTCAAATGTGATTAGAATTGGAACGGAACCGAGATTCGATCGCCGAAAGCGTTCTTCCGTAAGAACTGTCAACTTGAGTGGATGAAGGGGATTTTCTTTGGCCGGGAGAAATTGTTCGGTACAGTTTCCGGACTTTCCCCGGGATTTCCACGGGGTCAAAGAAAATCGCCGTGTACTGTCCCCGGATTTCTATCGAAAGATTTTCACGGCGCGAGCAGACGTTACGAGTTCGTTACGCGATAGCGTAAAAGATTACCGATCGCGCGCCGGGGATGAAAGATAAGCGCGTCGCCGCCGGTCCGGTGACGAATGAGGGGCGAGAGAAAACTTACAGGTACGAGTTCTGCTGGTCCCAGGAAACTATCTCCGTGACGACGAACCGGCCGGAAGTGATGGCGGCGATCCTCGGTTTGCCCGAGGCTATATTCGTAATTGCGATCGCGTGTCTCCAATAGCTGGCGTCGCGCTGCCTTCGCGGCAGAATGGTAAGGAACGAGTCGCCGTCGTCGCTGAACATCGGCGGCTCGAACTGCTCGACCCATCCGCTTTTCTCCGAGTGCGACAGCGCCTGTGAAAAATGAATATTTCATTCGCCCCGTCCCTCGGTTTTCGGTTTCTTCGAACCCGGCGAAACACGTGATCCGTCCGTGGCGAAAAATTGCTCGTCGTTCGAATCGAGCACGCCCCCTTCCCATGCATCGCTGAAGACGCTCTTCTTCTGATGAGCAGCAAGAAAACGCGGTTTTCCCTCGCGCGAGTACACGGAGTTCATTGTGAAAGAAAAAGAAATCAATATAGTCAGACAGTTCCCGATAATGTTAAAGAAAATTCGTTCGTTTTAACGCGCGGGATGTGATAGCACTTGAGTTGAATTATCCGGGAGAGGAAATAGTAAAAGCGAGGAAATTACGTTCGAGTTTTATCTTCTTCGGTGTCAAGCTCGCGATACCAAACAATAAACGAAATAACATCCTGTTTATCGAGTCAGCTCACGAAAAGTTTCCACTCTAAAGCCACCCTGGTCTAGCGCGTGACACTAATTATACCGGGTAGAAGTTAGTTTTCTACGGGCGATAAAACCGACGTGAAACCATGTGACGAATTGCTATTCAAATTTGGCTTGTTAACTCGCCTCACCGGAGCTAGAACTCGTCTAAGCGTATTAAATATTTCTAATCACCGCAATGCGTAATTAATATAGAAATTATTGAACAATATTTGGAGATGTATGCGTTACGTTTTAATTATGTTATATACGTACCGTGGAGCAGTTGGGTAGCCCGTCGTGAACGTAGCAGAAGTGGAAGTACGCCTTGTTCTGCACCCTGTTCATCCAGGTCGCGTACACGAGATTGTCCGTAGGAAAAGCGACGGCAGATAAAATCCGCTCCTCGGAGGACAGCTCGACCGGATGTTCGATTTCAGTTAAGCTCGCGTTACCCTGAACCACCTCCTCTAAGTCGACGTAAAACAACTTCACCGTGGGATTGATCGTACCACTCTGAAACAAGGGAATACGAGCACGGTTTCAACTTCTCGCTCGATCCGCTCTTTTACCTTGATTAATAGCGTCGTCGGACCCGATGTTATTTCGCAGGAGTTAACCGTACGCCCCGTCGAAAGTTTCCTTTATTATCGAGAGAGATTCCCTTCGCGAGGTCCTATGATTATCCCTCGGTTTGTCGAAAAATAAAACGAGACGCGCGCGCGCGCTACGTGTTTCTCGTTCTATTTTTATTTCCCGTCGCTCGGATGCCGTTCCAATTTTAATAAAACGGAAGGCCGCGCGCGCTCATTACGTTTCTCGTACACTCGTTACCGGATATATTGAAATTCCATCGCTACGGACGTAAAATGCGCTCGCGCGCGCGTTCTCTCTCGAACATATCAATTCTTCAACTATGCCGGGCCCGTCCGATTATCAGAATCTCGCGCGCGACTCGCAGCGGCGATAAGCAACGAAGCACGTGTCAAACATTTAAACACTCGATAATTTTTACTGGCCGGCGCTGCGATCTTTTCAGGAACGAACGAGAGAGGAACGGTGCAAAAAATATACAGTCTGTCAGGCGCGTATTAAAGGACGGATGACATAAATCCCGGGCCGTTCCTTCGCCATTCGGCACACGCTCAACAGGATTTAATCAGAATGTCATATCGAAATTTAATTACTACCATCACGTAATTAGTTTTGGTAGCCGATGAAAATTCATTCGTGATTCGACTTCTGACGGGGGCCGCTGTCTAGAGGAATCGCTCGATCGATCGATCGTGCTACCATTTCTCGAATCATTTCGTCATTCCGTCAAGAACGACCGCGTTCATTTTGTTTCCTAATACTGTAACTATTAAACCCGTCAAGCTGACGGATTTTTAATCGAAAACTACATGTGTAAAAGAAGTAATTAATTTTAATAATAACGTGAATCACGTAGCGATTGGAAATCATTTTGCCTTCAGTCAATGAACGTGAGGAATTTTTCAGGCCAGAAATATCTGAATAATGGAAATTGTTAAACCGTGATCTCTGCGAATTCGATCAGTGAATCGGGCGCACCGCGTCGACTACGAAAATTCTGTGTGCTTTTACCACCGGATATCATTAAAAATCCACTAACCGTGTGTTCGAATTTATTACGATTTTCTGCGGAACATTGTATGTACTCGCGGAATATTGAAATTTTCAAACCATTGATGGACGTTCGAACGAAAAATTCAATAATAGCGGTACAATATAATAATTCCCGCGGGTACTATGAAAAGAGTAGACAAATTTGTAATTAAAAACGAACGAGGCCGCGAAGGCGGAAATTATTCGCCAATATTTCCCGGGAAGTCACGGGTTCGAAATCTGCATTAATGGGCGACAAATGCATTTTTCCACGAGGGCGCGAACGGCGAGAGAGAAGGAGAAAGTCCAGAATTTGTTTTACCGAGGGTTAAGTGAGCGGTATATCTTTTCGGGGGCAGGCCATATTGCGGGTTACCACGAATCAACAGGACTATGCGGCGAGGAGTTGAAAAATGTATAGGGGACGACGGGTCGAAATAAAAGCTGGAAGAAAAATGCGCGGGGTACTTCGCAGGGGCAAAAGGAAAACGGCGGGGATACTTTACATGGGACGCCGTTTGAGAAACAAAAAACGAGCGAAGGGAAAGGGTGAAATAGGGATGATGCCGGAGGAAAAAAGTCGAGGTTTGGCGCGCGGAACGCGTCGATGCGCCCGGAATTTATTATAACGAAATCGTCGGACAATGCCCGACGAATATAAACGCGTGGAAACGCGGAATTATGAATGCTCCGAGCTACGATTTTCGGTCACGTCGCGCTTTTATATCTCCCGGCCGTGATTATTATTCGGCACAGAATTTGGAGACTATCAACATCAATACGCGTACAATTGAATCGGCGAAATCACAAACAACATTAATCATCTTTTAGCGCGGATTAAACGCCGCGCTTTAATTAATATAATCAGACGCACATAACTAAAACAGATGTACGTGTACTTTGCGTAGCCGAGATTTAATTATCCAAAATCAATTTTTCGCTCTGACAACTTTTTCGATTCAATTAATCGGTGAAAATATCACCGTGCAATGTAAATCTCAATTCCCGACAAAGAGATGTTGATTTCGATTCCCGGTTCCATCGGTCCCGTGAAAAATCTGTAAAAAACGCAAGTAGTAATTTTCAGCGATAAAATTACCATTCGTCGTATCATAGAACAAGAGGAGCAATTTCCATTCGCTTTAATGCAGATCGATGTCCGACCATTTTTATTCGACTCATTGCGAGAGGTTCGAATGTACGTAAAGGCAGGCTCTTGCTCACGAGGGTAAACAACGAGGTACATTTCCATGGATAGCGATACACATGGAATAAAGAACTCCGTGAAATAAAACAGCTTGTCGCGACCTTGTCTCGATCGAGACAAAAAGGAAACCGGAGAAACGAACGCGACCTGCCTCGTCGATATCGAGTATTCTTCCAGCTGGTTAAAGAACCGGAGCACGGACGAACGAGTCGATGGAGGAAAATTATTTCCCGGGGCAACAAGAAGGGAAACATCCCGACACGGGAAACAGAGACGTCGCTCGGGGTCAGGGAAAGGGAGAAGAGGCTGTACGGGGGTGGCACGGGCGGAAATTTAAATCCTCCCCCGGACCGGTCGGGGGCTGTCGAGGCCTCGAATCCTCTCCTCGCTGTCCGTGAACGTCAGATTGGTCCTTTAGCCGGTCTCTATCCGTTTTCTTCCGCTCTTCCTTTCCTCGTCTCTCCTATATTTTTTTTTCCTCCCCTTTCTTTATTCACGCCCGTCCTCTCTCATTGTGAAATCTCTGTGATCTTTAAATGGGCTCTTTGCTACCGCACGGATTTCAGATTCGTGACGAGTATCAAAGTGGGCCACTTTGTCCACCGGAAAATGAGTTTTCGCGGACACGTACTTCGGGAGAAAGAACCGGCGGGGTCGAAGATGCTTGTTGAAAACCACCGAGAATTGTGCGCGCCGCGACCTCCATTTTTTCCTCTCTGTCTGTCAAGACCACTCTTCCCCGCTCTCCGCCCACGCCTCTCTTCCGTCTCTCCTTAAATCCGTAACTGCGTTTCCTGTGTGTGCCCACCAGCGGCCAAACAATTAATTTTTCAGAACGAANGTAAAAAACGCAAGTAGTAATTTTCAGCGATAAAATTACCATTCGTCGTATCATAGAACAAGAGGAGCAATTTCCATTCGCTTTAATGCAGATCGATGTCCGACCATTTTTATTCGACTCATTGCGAGAGGTTCGAATGTACGTAAAGGCAGGCTCTTGCTCACGAGGGTAAACAACGAGGTACATTTCCATGGATAGCGATACACATGGAATAAAGAACTCCGTGAAATAAAACAGCTTGTCGCGACCTTGTCTCGATCGAGACAAAAAGGAAACCGGAGAAACGAACGCGACCTGCCTCGTCGATATCGAGTATTCTTCCAGCTGGTTAAAGAACCGGAGCACGGACGAACGAGTCGATGGAGGAAAATTATTTCCCGGGGCAACAAGAAGGGAAACATCCCGACACGGGAAACAGAGACGTCGCTCGGGGTCAGGGAAAGGGAGAAGAGGCTGTACGGGGGTGGCACGGGCGGAAATTTAAATCCTCCCCCGGACCGGTCGGGGGCTGTCGAGGCCTCGAATCCTCTCCTCGCTGTCCGTGAACGTCAGATTGGTCCTTTAGCCGGTCTCTATCCGTTTTCTTCCGCTCTTCCTTTCCTCGTCTCTCCTATATTTTTTTTTCCTCCCCTTTCTTTATTCACGCCCGTCCTCTCTCATTGTGAAATCTCTGTGATCTTTAAATGGGCTCTTTGCTACCGCACGGATTTCAGATTCGTGACGAGTATCAAAGTGGGCCACTTTGTCCACCGGAAAATGAGTTTTCGCGGACACGTACTTCGGGAGAAAGAACCGGCGGGGTCGAAGATGCTTGTTGAAAACCACCGAGAATTGTGCGCGCCGCGACCTCCATTTTTTCCTCTCTGTCTGTCAAGACCACTCTTCCCCGCTCTCCGCCCACGCCTCTCTTCCGTCTCTCCTTAAATCCGTAACTGCGTTTCCTGTGTGTGCCCACCAGCGGCCAAACAATTAATTTTTCAGAACGAAGCCGTCGACATTCTTTTATCTCTGAATGATCCAACCTTGAGTTTTCAAATCTGTATAATTACTTCGTCAATAACGCGCTTTACTTTTACCCGATTGCGTGTTCGCTCGCTCGCGTATTTCCCGATTATTCGCCTGTTTTCTCACTTGTTTGTTTATGCATTTTTGCACGCCGCTGACTTTGTTTGATTCCATTGTATGCCGAACGATTGCCGTCGCTTTTATCAAGCCCACCGCTCGACCGAAAAATATGTAATTTTTCCCGTTAGTCCTTCATTTAATATTCAAAGTGTCACAACTCTCAGGAAATGGGAAATAAAATGGAACGTTTACTCGAATTTTAATATTTACCAAACATCAATCGTGCCCGACAGAAAACCATGAAAATACACAAAAGTGTGAGCCGGTCGGTCCTTCTCGACGGCAAAACCCATTTTTCATCCCTCTTCACCGAGGGAAAAGGCGACGGGGACAAAATTTCGATCTCCCAAAGCAAATTCCCAATAAAATACCTAAAACCTCTCTAAGTTGAATTTACAGATATAGCTTCGATCTCTACTCGACATCATACAAGCACGTTTACAACCCTCGAAACCTGGACCCAACTATTAGCCACTTTAGCGCCCCGCTGCTCTATATACCGGCGAGGGTGCCGGTCGCAACCCTCTTTCGGACCGTTTTCCCTCGACTTCGAGGGTTGTTCCAAGTCGCGAGGGAAATTTCTTCGTGCGAATATTATCGGGCCAAACTGGAACCCGGCGAATCATCCCCGCCGCCGGCACGACCGAATTTGTTTCTCCTCTACGGCCGTACGAGGGGATAAACGCTCGACGACACGCTAAATTTAATTAACCCGGCTGCGTTATATTCCTCCCGCGGCCGGCACTCAACTCCGTTTTTTCTCCGGACGAGCACGTCGTCTACAAGGCCGTTAACTCGCTCCGGAGGACTCGCTTTTTCCCCGGATCGCGATGCGTTCCCTTCGTTAAGGAGAACTTTCTGTTCATCCTCGTGATCGTTTTCTAGCGAACGAGCCCGTATTCCCCGCAAAATATGTGTGTCCGAGGAGGAGGAGGTTTCCGGCTGGTAAAAATTGCATGAAACATGCAGCGGAGCTAGCCGGTAAGATATTGCCGTTTTTCCCGTTGACAAGCGTTGGATAAAATAGCGAAGAAAAGATGGATGAACCGTGGAGGAAAAATGATCTGCCGCGAGATATTTATGCGATTCTCTTTGTACCGCGTTTAGGAAGGATGGCTGAACCGAGAGAGCGCCAGTTCTCAGGTACAAAACGCTCGGTCCTCGTTTCCCAAAAAGTTATCCTGCCGACAAATATGTCAGGCATAATTGATACACCGTAAACAGGCTTGGGTGACGGACAGACTTCGGGCGTACGGTTCGCCGTGTACACGTTTCATACTCATCCGTCACGGAGATTAAGTGGCCGACCGGCAGTGTGGTATCTCTCTCCTCGACTGCGAGGCAATTTTCAATCCAATCGACCTCGGAACAGGCGCGCGGATCGGTGGTCGTCGGGCCGCGGAAAAACCAAGGAGCAGCTCTCTTTCTCCGAAGAAGTAAATAATGGGAGATGATAGTCGAAGGGCGTGCAGAAGGCAGTTACACAGGTCAGACGGGTCTAACGACGAAACGAACAGGTTTACCAACCGCGACCGCGATTGTGTAAGTTAAATTGCGTAAGTTGAAGCCGGCTGGAAAAGGAGGATCGTTTGGAAGTTGTAATGAAAAGTCCCCCGGGAGCCCGGCGACGGGTGAAGACGAAACGGAAGCGGATTAAATAAGTTGCCTGGGAGTAATTTTTGCTCGTTTTATCAAACCATGGCCCCGTTTAATCCCACCGCGCCGTGGAACCAACACGAAACAAAAGTTTTTTCAAGTTTAGCTTCGATCCTATTAAACTGGAACTAGAACTGTTCAAGTGTAGCAATTACTATTGTCGAGGAGATAAAAGAAGTGCTTATCGCGGGACGTTTGAATGCTAAGAAACCCGGCGGTTAATGGGCAAAAATGATATTTTCGTGTTGGGCTGTGGCTAGCTCCAGGATAAACGGTCGCGTTCAACGATTCCGTACAAAATGGCTGTTCCACGGAAGTTTGTTAGCGGAAAAACTACCGCCTCAACTCGAGGCATTGAACGGACACGCCGCTTTCAGTTAGCCCGCGCAGTTTCACGGAAAATACAAAAATTGGACCGGGCCCTCTCCAACTTCCCTCGCCGAAGCTGTACACAGGAACGAGGCTACGCGGGTGCATGTATCATATTAATTTCCCCGTTACCGTGGATATGTTCCTTCCGTAGGCGCTCTTCCTGTACGCGCGGAAAAACGGATATGCGTTCAGAAAAAATTCTCGCGGAACACTTGCCGAAAATAAATGACGGAATATGCACCGGGTTTGAAGTTTTTTCGATGGCCGCGTCGTGACCGGTGTGTGTAACGCGGCCGCGGAGTATCAATCTACTTTTTTGTCGCTGTTTCGGGAGTCCGGACTATCAACCTGTTTCCGTGCCAGTTCGTTCCGGTTTGCTTTTCGTTTAATTTATGTCTTACCCGTAACACGTCGCACGGCGTTGTAGAAAATTACTTTCATAAAAACACTCGGGACGATGAAAAAGCGTAGTGTCGAGTCTAGCCTCAATGGAAATACAAGTCCGATGAGAATTAAAAACAAATACATGTGATGCATATTGAAAAAATATACAGAAGTACGTAAATTAATAATACGGGAAGTAAGCATAGTATAAGAAGAAACTTAAGCTCTCTTATAGTATTGGCTCCTATGATCATATGATCAACAGATTCACGATATTGTTAGTTATGCGTAAATTGTTAAATATTGAAGTTAGAAGCAAATTGTATATGACCTTTCTTGTAAGTAATAACAATATATATCTATAACTTTTATTTGAAGCAGTTTCCGAAATTCCGATAAAAAAAAATTTTCAGGTCCTCGAGATTTTGGCAAGGGCAACCCCCTTCAGATTCTTCGAAATTCTCGTTTTTCCTCAAATACTTCTAAACCGTCAGAACTACGGAAAAATTGCACTGAATCTCTTTTGTAAATGACGATAAGACCTACAACTTTTCTGTAATACATTTTTTTCTATCGTCAACAGTTTACGAGTATTTTGCAAAAAACGGTTTTATCATTTTTTGTCAATTACTCGGTAACTATTGATGTTAGCGAAAAATGTTTCAGACAAAAGTTGCAGCTCTAATAGTGAGCTATAATCAAGGTAATATGCAATTTTCCTATAGCTCCAACGATTTAAGAGTATTTGAGGAAAAACGAAATTTTTCGCCAAAAGTTGGCTCTTTCGACGGAAGAATAGCCGGATATTGTAAATACCAATAAAATGCCAGTTAATCGTACTTAACTCCTTAAATATTGAAGTTAGAAGAAAAATGCATAGAATCTTTCTTGTACAGAACGTCAGTGCCTACAACTTTTATTTGAAGCATTTTTCGAAATTTCGAAAAAAAGTATTTTAATTTTTCCTAGATTGTCAGAGGCCATTTTTAGAAATCTTCATTTATTGTCAAAAACTGCCAACGCGTTGCCACTAGCGAAAAATATTTCAAACGAAAGGTGCATCGAAACGTATCCATGATTAAAAAAAAGAACTAGTCTTATTGATAGAAGATCGTGAGGTGCATGCTCACTTTTGACTCTCGTCGTGTGCGACTGACACACATGCCCGGTTCTCTCGTTCCGTGCACGCGCGTCAAATTGTCTAGAACCCGATGCGGTACATCTCGGGAGCACAAAAGCCTTCCCCGTTTCCCAGGTTCGCGCGGGGTTCGTTTCCGCCGCGAAAGATCAAACGGAATGCGAAACAGGCCGCTGCCTATGGCGGGATTTCTCGTTTCCTCGCCAGCCTCCAGCTCCCGCTCTCTTTGCCCGATATTGTGCGCTTACCTTCGGATAATGGATCGAGATCGCGGACGTATACTGGAACGTCAGGCTGCCCGGGTATCCGTAAAACGGTATCGTTATGATCGGCGTATGGGAGTCGTCGAAGTAACCAAAGGCCAGTTTACTGCCGCTCGGCGAGAACCATAAAGCCTTGTTGGATCCGAACACCTCCTCTGAAATGAAACGAAAACCGCCGTTAAACTCGACTGCCGCGGGATACTATATACCGGACACGGAAACCGTGTCCCTTCTTGTATGGAGAATATGGGCTTAGGATTCTTTGCCTTTCGACCCTCCCCAAAGTCCATCTTCTTTACCGAGGATTACAGAGATTTTGGGAGGTCAGGAGTCATAAAAGCACAACCGATAGGATTTATGCGTACCAAATAGATCCATAAGATAATGAATGTAAAAACATTTATGTAAATTCATTGAAAATATATATGTAATTACTGATGAATGTAAGAACATTGATGTAAATTCATTGAAAATACATGTGTAATTACTGAATCAATGCCTCTCATTTATTTTCCAATTATTAAAACTGGTTCAATTTCATCGTTCCTATCGAGAAAATATATTTTTATTTCAAAGATACACGTTTTGTAGAGAATGTTGTTTCTACAGAGAACGATCTTACGAAAACGATTCACCGTTTATTGAAAGCGTACGCGACATTACGTGTATCGATTTCGCCGAGAAACCAAATTCGTACGAAAAGAATTTGGTATTCATGGCTGAGAATTATTCGCTTAAAACGTAGGCGAATACAGGAATGAAACGGGACGGAGAATTATTTTCGAAGCAGGGAATCGTTGAAGAAATACGTTTCTCGGGAGGCTCGTTTCCTTAAAGCGTAAGTGGCTTAGAAAAATGTCTATACTCGCAACGAGGAACCTGCCTTCTTCTCCCGTTTGAAATCGTTCTTACCCTTAACGCGAAACAGGCAGCATCTGTTCCGATACGAACGCAAAAATTGAAGCTGCCATAATCGAAATACATGAAGTAAGAAAAACTTGTTCGGTGGCATGCGTTCTACAAGAAAATGCAGCTCTTCTTGGTGGAAACGTCCTCGTTTCAAAACGGGCGCAGATAATTTCGCTCTGCTTACTTCGAAAAGGCTGCCATCCTCCTTTCGATATTTATATCATGCGCGTCTCTTCAAGGGAAAGAAATTTGCCGGGTGAGACCCGCCGCTCGAAAACTAGTTCTCAGACGAAAATTCGACAGCAGACTCCTCTCCCCTCGACTCTATTGTAAGCATATATACGCGATTTTGGCTTTTGCACGCGACGTCGCGTCGTTAGCTACGCTCTTTCCCTTTTCGCGATTTCTCTAACCGACTGCCGTGCCGTGCTAACCGAACGCGCACCGAATGCTGAAAGCGGCAAAAACGCGTGGAAAGAGTTCCGAAGGAAAATGGAGGATTGGATTCGTTTCGATGTGGTCGGAATTGTAAATCGCACAATTTTTTTTATATGCTTCCATAGAATTTTCGACAAAGNGCGCGTTTCTACTGGCGGGCAAAATTTTTTCGTTCTGTTTTAAAATGTATAAAGCGAGCGGCGGGAAACGGGTCAAGTCACGTTCGCTTTGAATGCGTTCAGAAAGGTTCCCGTTAATCCGGATCCGCTGTTTAATCTACTCTCGACGACGACCGGGCGCCGCCGTNCCCTTAACGCGAAACAGGCAGCATCTGTTCCGATACGAACGCAAAAATTGAAGCTGCCATAATCGAAATACATGAAGTAAGAAAAACTTGTTCGGTGGCATGCGTTCTACAAGAAAATGCAGCTCTTCTTGGTGGAAACGTCCTCGTTTCAAAACGGGCGCAGATAATTTCGCTCTGCTTACTTCGAAAAGGCTGCCATCCTCCTTTCGATATTTATATCATGCGCGTCTCTTCAAGGGAAAGAAATTTGCCGGGTGAGACCCGCCGCTCGAAAACTAGTTCTCAGACGAAAATTCGACAGCAGACTCCTCTCCCCTCGACTCTATTGTAAGCATATATACGCGATTTTGGCTTTTGCACGCGACGTCGCGTCGTTAGCTACGCTCTTTCCCTTTTCGCGATTTCTCTAACCGACTGCCGTGCCGTGCTAACCGAACGCGCACCGAATGCTGAAAGCGGCAAAAACGCGTGGAAAGAGTTCCGAAGGAAAATGGAGGATTGGATTCGTTTCGATGTGGTCGGAATTGTAAATCGCACAATTTTTTTTATATGCTTCCATAGAATTTTCGACAAAGAGGCCGAAATGATTCGAAGCCGGAATTTTGAAAAATTCAATGGGAATTCATGGCTTATAATATTACATAATTTAATTTTACTTTCGATTGAAAACGAATGCCTTTTTAATGAAAGGTTAATTTGAGAAAATTCCTTTCCATTTGAAAATAAGTTAGTCGCTGAATATGGAGATCGGATGATATAATTATCTTCCTGA
Source organism: Ceratina japonica (assembly GCA_019453355.1). Taxonomy (NCBI): domain Eukaryota; kingdom Metazoa; phylum Arthropoda; class Insecta; order Hymenoptera; family Apidae; genus Ceratina; species Ceratina japonica. The sequence continues at coordinate 130,631 of SMSR01016176.1, read as the reverse complement.
TAACTGATCTCTCATTTCCACGAGTTCCTTTGAACGGCTTTTGACTAATAAGAATCTTTGAAATCTCGTCTGACCGTATTTGCCTTTGGCAAAGAAATCTCGAATTAACTCTATGATTCGGTCGGGGCACTTTGTAGTTCGGATACTCGCGATATAAATGAAATGTCATTAACATGCACATTCCCGTTTCCCATCGGCTCTCACCAAATTTTAANAGAAACTTAAGCTCTCTTATAGTATTGGCTCCTATGATCATATGATCAACAGATTCACGATATTGTTAGTTNTATAGAAACCGGATTTCCAATGGCTCGCAATAAGGTGGCCGACTGCTTGGTCGATAGTCCCGTGTCTTTTTAATTTGCGTTCGCTCCGATAAAACGTTTTAAATCCTTTGTGCAAAGAGGATCGATCGAATTTTCAGTCTCAAATAAAAATTTCCGAGTGCATTAAAAAGTGATCAAAAAAGATTGAACAATTTTCAGCTCGTCGTGCGACAACGAAGAAATGTAATTATTAAATACTAATATGATATAAAATATTCAACTGACGTTTACTATATGATTTCGCTGCGGCTGCAATATTTTTGCTGCACAGTATATTTCAATCAACGATTCATGGAAATTATTCCGGACGGACGGGAATAAATTTTATAATTTACATGTATTTAACAAACCGCTTAATTATGCAATCGGCTAATAGCTAGATCGTAATTGAAGTTAAATACACTGTGTACACGATCTCGATTCTTCGAGCCCGCTCTGCCACTTCGGCATCGCTCAAATTTTCCGCCAAAAATAGGTACCGGCCGATGTTTTTGCCCATTTTCAATTTAATTTGACCGGCGATGAGGGAAATTCTCGTGCTCCTCAATTAAAATATTCCTTTGATCAGCAAAATGAAATGTTACTTTTAAACCAAGAGGAAAATGAAAATTAAACCACGCGTGTCTATATATTCTTGTTGGTCTCTTAAAGGTATTTGAATGGTCCTGCTTATATAACGCTATTTGCGAAGCGACAAAAAATAAATATAATTGCGCTTATCGTCTTGGCGCGAGGTGAAAAAACTGTAGAAGAGAAGAGGAGGAGGAGGAGGAGGAGGAGGAGGAGACTCCGACAAAAAAGACACTCGCCAGAGGAGAGGGCTCGGTTTTAAAAGCGTTTTAACGCGAGCTAATTAAGTCGTTTTCGACCGGTCGGCAGAGGGGACGTGTGCCGTAATTAAAGTATTCGCCGGCAAATTATTTCCACCGATATAGCTCTGCCGGTGGCAGCTAGAGAGCTCGCTAAATCTTCGCGAGTCGACGTTTTCTAGCCACCAAGTGGCTCCGACGAACTTTAAATGCGAGCTATTTACTGTACCGAAACTGTACCACAATCGTTTAGCATTATAATCTTTCCTCTACGACCTGGCTAACTGACTTCGAACGAAACGCGCAGAACCGAAAGTCCGAATTCGATAAAACATTCAATTTCTACGCGATAGTTCACGTTCTCAGTATTCTGATATTTTCTGCAGTGGAATGTGTATTTAATAGAAACTTAAGCGAAGAATTTGTTAATCGTTTCATCGCATTCTACGTCAAAGAGAAGCCAATCCTTACGGCAATGTGTAATTCGAATTAGTCAGATTCCACTCGCCGTTTTTGTGGCTGCCATTAATTAAGGATCTAATTTTGAGAAAGAGGATGGTATATAGCACGTCGGACGAATTTCTCTACTATATTATTTGGCAAGGAATATGAACGTAATAGAGGATGTTATAAATGGTCGATGATTTCGAAGAGTTATTTTCGAAAAATAGTGGGGCCGGTGGAGTAGTTACCGGAGAGCGATTCTCCGAAATAGTTGGACGAAAGTGGAACAAGTGGAGAATTACGTTTGACAAAAGACGATCGCTGATTCACGATCGTAAAGGGGGAAACCATCTCTGAAATAAAATTAAAACGAAAACAGCGATTGTAAAACTAAAAAATTCGTACGGGACGTATTTATGACTCCTTGTACGAAAACCGATGTCTCCTCCCTTTTGAACAAGCTGAACGTGCGCGAATACAAAATACGATCCGGTCGTAAAAATTTTACGCATCAGTCAAACATTTTGTAACGTCGGAGCGTCTAAAGTATGAACTGGGGTACGGAGTTTGCTCGCGAAGCACGAACGGGAACTTGGAAAAGTTGCGCGGAACATTATGGTAAGCGTACACAATCAAGCGGTAAAAGGCATAAACGTATTATATACGCTTGCGCCAGGCAGGAATGGAAGAAGAAATTTTCCGCTTCGAGATATTACACGGCTGATCTCTCTCGTATCTAATAAAGCTGGCAGAAACAAAGTTTGGTGCCCGCTATCCTCAAAACCCTTCGAGCTATGGTATCCACTCTTTCCACTGCTTTGTTTACCCCTTTCCGTTCTTTTTTTCGAGATTATTTCCCTTTAAAACCGCGTTTAAGTACTTTTTTCGCCCGTCTCATTTCGAGACAATTAAAAATTCTGTTCCCTCCATTTTGTACCTTATTTTTTGTTCACCCAGCGGAGGAGCAAAGGGTAGAAACGAAAAAATGGGAAAGTAGAACATTTAAAAGTCAGTACGGGCTGCAATTCTCCCTTGAAATTTTACGTTCACCTACTTTCCCTAACCTACTTGCAACTGAAAAATAATTAAAAATTCAGCTTCCCCTTTCATTCCTTTCTATTAAGGGAGAGCGTAGGGAGCAGAATATTTAACAGTCGCCGGGTCAAGAAGCAATCCTCGATTCCACCCTCGAAACCTTATCATAATATTCCACGTCCACGAATTTAGTTCAATCATCCGGGCGGAGGCAGAGAGAGACTCGAGTTTTACGATCACTTTTTCCCGACGCGTTTCATCAACGAGCTAATTTTCGTCGGGAAAATCTAAACCAGCGAGGCGGGGTGGATCGTTCACCCTTCGGCAGGGGACGACGAAGCAACAGGGAAGAGCAATTTTCATCGTCGCGGCTGCATACTTATTTCACATTTTTTTCTTCTGTCGTTTCGTTAACGATGCCGGCAGCGGAGCACATTTGTTATCGAAGCAGCAAACGTAATAAGCGTTATTCACGGTCCTAGAGCGGGAATCAGGAGGCCAATAACAGCCATTCGATAACTTCGCGCTGCGAGTTTCATTGATAACGATACTTGGACCGTGCCTCGAATATCAAGCATGAGAGATCGCCGCTCTTAGGAAAGTTCCGCATAGCGATCGAAAATCTTCTAAACGCTCGGGAATTTTAATATCATTCACGATCACCTCGGAATTCGACGGGATTAGAGATTTATATCACGTATATGTATCGATTTATTTTTCACGATACCATTTAGAGCAGTAATAATACATAAATGTTTGATGGACGAACATATTAACCCTTTGAACTCGAAGCTTTGTTTTTTCATTCATATTACCAGCAACTCGAAGCAATTTTAGTGGAAAGATCGTATTCACATATAAATAAATGATGTGCGCATTAAAAGAAAAGCCATCGTTATTTTTTTTAATTGATTATGGATACAAATACTATAATACATAAAAAAAAAACATTTTTAAACACTCTCGAGTGCAAAGGGTTAATAATAGTCGAACAGTATAAATTTTTTTCTCAATTTTTTTTTATCTCGACCGCCTTTTTCTGATTGTCAGGCCGACGATCTCGTAAAATATTCAATCGCCAAACCCAACGATTATCGGATCTCATAAAATAACCACTCGAAATCAGTAGCCCTCCGAGGAAGCGTTTAAAAAATTCAGCCGAACTATCACCGTCGAGCGTCGTCCTATTAAATAATCAATTTCCTGAACCATTAAGCCGCTCCGCAAGCATCCTTCGCCCCGACCGCATGGAATCGAACGGGAACCGGGTCCCGGCGTTAGTTAAGACCCCCGAGGCGGCGTTCCCCTACCCAACTCCCCCGGTGTAACTCCAAATAGTAATTCTCCCCGTGGATGTAAAAGTGTTCTTCCTCGCGGAGGAAGAATAGCGCGCGCGGGCCGTGTTTCTTTCAGCCGAAAGGGGGATGACCCGCGGCGCGTAAATAGCACGCGTTCGAAGAGGGCTGATGCAAACGGGGCTGGGTCGGCGGAGGGGTTTCGCACGGCATATTTCGCGAGCCCGTGGGCGGGAGCCCGCTGGAAGAGTAAATGCTCCGTCGACCTTGCGGAAGCCCGCGAGGGCTACCGGAAAAGGAAAAGTCGCGAGGAGAGACGGCCGGTGCCGCGGTGGTAGTGGGTGTGCAAAGACAAAAGGAGAGGGACGAAAAACGTGTACAAAGACACGACACTGCGTTGCACAGCTAGCTGGACGTGACGAGGGAGAGAAATATCCCGAGGGTGAAATTTACGGTGGAACCCCGGAGGAAAAAAAAAGGAGAAGAAAGAAGGAAGGAGAGGGCCGGAGGGTCGACGGGGGGTTGAAGGTGAGCCCGGAGAAGGAAATCTCGGCCACCACGATCCCCTTTACCGTCCGCCTAATTATTTATCCCGGGGATCGTCCACGTCCGCGGAATTATTTATCCCGGAAGTCGAACCGCGTGATGGGACACAGGGGGTTAGCTTCGGGAACGACGGTGACGTCGATGGGCGCTCTGACGCGTTCGAGCTTTCACTCGGTGACGGATTAAATGGATTGTTTGGAACGTTTTAGGGGATGATTGAAAAAGGTGGAGAGGCCACGGACGTGGTACGTGTGCGCGGGCGAACACGCCCGCGCGATTTTTGTCGGCGCCGCGGCGGAAATAAAATTTCTACCTTATTCCTCCGCTGAAAGGACAATTTAAAATAAAAAACACGGGTGTGTGCCCGGAAGTAGAAGAGATTGAGGCGTAAGCCCCATTGAGTAAGTAGATTGAGTCATCTGTTGGTGAACCGGATTTATGCCACGGCCAGCTTGGGACATCGATATTTCAAGCACACAGCAGAATGTTTGGTGTACATAACAAATGCGTAGCGTCAACCTTAGGTGAATCGTACCCCCTTACTTCGATTCCGAATCCTTACAGCGAACCGAGTTCCATTTTAACATACTAATCAAAATTACAAGGAATCCGAGCTGTCTATTTAATCGAAATAACGATATACGAAAATCTGTATATTAAATTCTTTCAATTCCTCGAATCACTATGTAACTTTCATGCGACCCGCATACGAGACACTCGATTTGCCTTTAACTTGCGAGGACACGTTTCTATCCCCCAAACACACGATCTCCCCCGCCTAAGCTATACGCCGGGCGCCGACCCGATAGTTCAACTTACAAAGACACGTTCCGAACTTCCAGCGATCGCTCGACGAATCTCGAAGGCACTTTTACGATACGCCAACGGGATCTATGACATTCTGACGGCGACCGAAGATATCTCCGCTGCGATGTTATTCAATTTTTGCCGAAACCCGATCTGACGTCTATTAACCCGGTCTTACAATGTCGTTCTTAATTTATACGAAATCAGTTGGACGTCCTCTCGTCCCACGACAAAACAAAGTTTTCGAGACTGGAAGACGGATGGGTAAAAATCCCGCGTCAACTCGGTAAACTAAAATTCGCCGAGGAAAAGATCGATGGGTCGAGTTCGTAGCGGTGTCCTCGAGTTTCCATCTCATTAACAATCACGCCGGGACCCGAGGGCCTCGAGAATACTTTGGCCGGGAATCGACGACGCACACCCACTCTGGTCCCGGAACCGTGAACCGGAAATACGGCGGCGACGGAAACGCGGTTCCGGCAGCGGGTTCGCATCGCGCCGCGAATTATTATACGATTTCTGGACTAACGATTCGAAGCGGCGAATAATTTCCGAGCGGCGGCGCGCCCCGCCGGTAACCGGGCGGAATAGTGTGAAACAGATTTGCAATTATCCCGGGGAAATCGAATCCTCCCTCGCGCCGTCCCGTCCCATCGTGACGCGAAACGGTCCGCGTTTCATCCGCAGAAGCGCCATCGCGATTCCGATTAAGATCTCTGCTTCAATTGTTGCATACCAAATATAAAAGATCGTGGATACCAAGGAATGAAAATAATTTTTTACGCGGACGACAAGTATTTCGTTGTAATAACTTTCGCTTGGTAAAAACCTTATAAAGATTTCTCGAGGAATTTAATATACAAGTTTCAATCCCGTTGAAGGGGTAAGTTTGATTTCATTTCCAAGTTTAAATGAGCAAAAAATTCCGTGGGTCAATCAGATTCCGTCCTATCTTCCTAACGCCCACGCGAGGACAGTCCACGCAATTCCCGTGAATCCTTTCGTAATAAACTGGAAGATCGCTTTTTAACGATCTCTTCTCTGCTGGGGGAAAGGAGCTTTCTTCGATAGTGCAGGGAGAAAGAGAGAGAGAGAAGTTCACTTCCTTCAAGAAGGAGAACGAATAAATTAGCTTCCTGGAAGTGCCTAATGCCAGTTGTGGAATTTTCTATTTTATCGAACCGGGATTGGCTTTCTCCACTTTTCCGAGATTACTGCGACAGTTTTCAAAGCGCGTACGCGTCGGAATGCAAGTGAAATCAATCAGCGAACAGCCTCAGATTCCCCCGGCTTTATAAGTTTGTTTAAACCGAATTACAGCTTTTTCCTCTATTTCTCCCTCTGGCTCTCTCTCCCTCAATTCTTTTTTTATCCGCTCCGGTTCGCCAGAGAATCGCTTTTGTACGGGAAACTATTTCGCTTCCGTTCCCGATTGTTAACCGACCGAGGCTATTCGCGCCCGCTTGCCGTTACCCAACGACGCAACCTTTCTCCTTCTCGCGGGAACAGAGATCGCCTGTTTGTACGAGTGGAACATTTTAAGGGAACTCGGCGCAGCGATTTCTCATGCGCCGCGATGTAGAAAAATTGCGGGGAGAGAGATTCTATCGGCTGCCGAGATAACTCTCCGACCTCCGCTAACGGCGACGACGACGACGACGTTAAAAGGCAATCAAACGCGGCTTAAAATGTTAAACAACGTTTTTGTTCGCGGGTAAAATAATAGACGCAAGAAGTTCGAATCGTTAACGTAATTTTCAACGGGACGGCAGGAGCCGTCGCCGCCGTCCTCCTCGGCGTTAATTAATCCAGCCGAGTGGGCCAACTTCCGGCGGCGGCTACCTGGCCAGCAGCTTCGAGGCGCAGTTTCGCCTCCACTTAAAGCGACCGAGGAGCGTCTTCGGCGAGGGGTTGCGAGGGGGGGAGGCGGCATTAAAATGTAAAACGTCGCGGGATGGGCGGAATTACAAGAGATTCTGCGGGAAACACGGAGGGGACCCGGGGCCGATGTGAACAGGTCTCTCGCGACGCGCTTCAGACGACGAATCGCTTTAAGTTTAATAAAACGGAGCGCGCGCGCCGCGCCGGGCGTCCAAGCGTAGACTTTTTAATTAAGAAACGCCGGGGACCGAAAGTACTGAAGACTTTCCGGCCTGGCGATGCCGTGAAATACACAGGGTTCCGGTGCGTCCTTGTTCGCCCCGGCGAAACTTTTTACCCTTGCGCTCTCGACGCGCGAGGACCGAACCGGCCGGGAGGACAGAAGAACTGGGACGAATCGTAACGAAGACGGTATAACGCTAAAGCGTAAAACAGCTTTCCGCGCAACTTTCATCTCGAAACCTTTTATGGAGCACTTCTTATTTAACCCACTCGCCGGGAGACAATTGACTGCCAGTCTCGTACTGTTACGTACTCGTTCTACCGATAAAAACGAATCTGATTAACTAAAATGCTTCAGATAAATTATATTAGCCTTTGTCTCGTCATCTTGATTGTTTCACTGTTTTGTTAACGAGCGTTTAATCCCACTTTTAATAAACAACGAGAATTCCTTTCGTTGTCCGAAAATCGATAGGAGATTTTCCAGGAATCATCGTTTCGTAAAGTAGAGGCAACGTGACTCCGGTTAAAAGTTTTAGTATGGCGAAACGGTACTACTGTTTTTTTCATTAATTAAGGCTACTCGGTGGAAGAGACGACTACAAATAGAGACTTCCTTGATGTCTCTTTGTGAACCACGACTCTCGTGGATAGCGCAGCCTCGTGGGATGTTCCCTTTTTCTGCTTGTGCAAGGTGGATAAGTTGTTTTTCACTAATTAAAAGTAACCGCGGGAAGATTTCTTTTTGCGACTCCTTCTGTGCCGCCAAGGAACTAAAAGAGAAGAACGACTCTTTAAGGAACGCGACCTGTATTCCTTTATTTCGTCGGTTTCTAAATTCCTCCGGTTGCGCGAGGCCAGCGGCACGAGCGACGCACGTATTCCGAGCGAAATTTGCGCATTTCCACGAATCATCCCGGGGCACCGCGATTTTTTCTTTTTTTACCGGGCGATAAACTGCGGAAAACTGATATTCTAGATGAATCGATCGTTTATGGAATTTCACAGAATCTACGACCCCGCGCTCGCACATTTTTCCGCGTATCGCCGAGCGAATTTTTCCGACTAACCGCCCGCCGCGTTCCTACTGGCGGGCGCAATTTTTTCGTTCTGTTTTAAAATGTATAAAGCGAGCGGCGGGAAACGGGTCAAGTCACGTTCGCTTTGAATGCGTTCAGAAAGGTTCCCGTTAATCCGGATCCGCTGTTTAATCTACTCTCGACGACGACCGGGCGCCGCCGTCCGAAATGTGTCCACCGTAGATTTTAACCCGATCGGCGTCCCGGCGAATTTGTCGAGGAGGGCAGATTTATTTTTACGCCGATCGATTTAACGCGATACGCGCGTTTCAATGGTCTGGCCACCGTTCATTCAGCGCAACAGACAATAACGATTAATGTATGGACAATCGATTAATTATAATCGAACTGATTCAACAAACACCTCGAGCGATGCTCGAATGATTGATAATCCTCGAATGATTATTAATCGTCTCGTAATTCGGTCATTAATACGACGGGCTGGAGGGAGCGCACGGGCTAGGCGGCAGAAATCCAATTATCTGATTTCCGTTTTTGCGCGCCGACAACTAACGGCCATTCTGATTGACCGACAGTTCTGCTATCCAACATCATAATCGTTCTCGAAGCGCAATAATTTCGACGGTCATTCACGCGTAACGCGTCAACTCGCGACCAAAACTTATCCGTCCCTCTCGTCGCGAATAATTTTCTCCCCGATGACGAATTCCCGCTCGATCGCAATACCGATCGGACATTGAACACCGCGTCAAGATTTAGGTCGCCGAATAAGAGTGCGGCCCTTGGTTCTCGGTGTCCTTCTGTAGCCCGACGCCCGTTCAACTCTAACGTCTCGCTATCTGTCCCACCTAATTCCACCGCGAAACAATGTAACGGTAATCGAGGACAACGAGTCCCTTTCACTGGGAACAGCGCATCGCCACGATGCAATGAGGGAGCTTAACATCGCGTCGCGGCCGAAATGGGAAACAGATATACATCACGGAATATTCATGTCTCGGAACCGTTGCATCGCGCCGGCCGGGGTGAAGGGCTCGCAGCTCGAAGGTGAGTTTGAACTGTCGCGTGCGGTGAATCGGATCGAATTATAACCGTATCGGGTGAACAAATTTGTATGTACGCGAACAATACGGCGCGCGATGCGTCCGATCGTGACACCCGGCGAAACGTCGACGCAAAACCTGACCGACAGCCGTCGAAAGCCCGGTTCACAAATTTTTAATCTGTCCGTGTACGTATCGACAGGATCTGTGCAACGGCACAATCGGCCGAGGTCTGCGGAGATTAAGGATGAAAACGGGAATAAAAGATTCAACGCGCTTACTGTTCGCTTCTACCGCGGAATATTTCCCGTCGAAACTTCGCGGCTTCCGCGGATTAAAAAATATATGCCGCGCCGTTGGAACTATAAAGAATATACTTGCGACTGTCTGTACGCGTTCATTTTTTATAATCTCTATAACTCTTGTCAATTTTTTGCAGCTCCTTTATTTTACGCTGTGTTTAAAACTTTTCTAGTTACCCTTACTCTTCGGGAAGTTTATAAACAGGAACGATTTTCTTTCGTTTGTGGCCGTGGTTCCGTGCGGGGTTCCCGGGGATCGGGGCCGCGTCTGTTTCGCCACGGTCCCAAGACGATGCCTATTACCGGGAACGGGAACAGACTCGTTCCCATTAAAAAGACCGACTATTTTGTCGAAGACACGGCTTGTTTCGATTCACCGGCGCCGACCTATTTCACCGCGCAGCGCGCAGCCCGTCCCTGTCAGATAACAACCTATTTACTAAGGCATGACCGGGATGCCGATCACCGATGAGGCTTGCGAGCCTGGCCGGCTCGCTAAAGGCGAATTTACATGGTCTGATTTGATCGAACAATACAGTTGTTTCGATAAAATTCAGAGCGACGCGAACCGGTCTGAATTACGATTTGATTAAACACTTTGGTCGAGTGCTAATTTACACACGTTCTCTCCGTGTGTAAACTTTGTTGTTAGTTTTATCGAATCAACAGCCCGGCCCGCCCCGCCGAATTGCGCCGTGTAAATTCGCCGTAATACACGGCTAGTTTTGGTCGGATGACAGCCTATTTGATACGCGGCTACTTGCATCCGTTGCGTAACGAGTTATCTCTGAAAATACGCCGACCCCGGACAATACATTCGGTGAAACATTACCCGGGCCCCGGCAATCGTCCCTCACGTATTTACCTATAACCGATGCGGCTTTAACTTCCTCTCCCCGTCGAACGGCTTCCTTCACTTTGAAAAGTTCGTGTACCTTCGGTATCGGGGATCGATTTAAACTTGCTTTGACTAACAACCGACAGACGCTTCCGTGTCCAATCACGGGAATAAATGAACGCGATACAAAAGCAATTTAAACAACGAAATAGATTACCCGCTGTTTTTATCTCGCATTAAAAGCTGAACGTTTTCACAGCGTTTCCCGATACGGACATACGTATCCCCGATAACAAAAAATTTTCATTAAAACACGGTCAAACAAAACTGATTAAAAATCTTGCGAAGAGAGAACGAAGCACGATCTATGTACTATATATATATACATATATATATATTCTATACGTACATTGGCAGACCATGTAATTTTTATAATCCGCCTGTAAACCGGCGGTACAACTGATAAAAGCATTATTGGCTTTGTCGCGTTTCCCACTGTGAAGGATTTTCGCTGTTGACGAAATTAGCTCCGACGATTGTGACGGGGTGACGACGCGGTGACCGAGGATCGATCCACTTTCATTACACGACGTCCACGTTGCCAGCAGATTCTCAGGCAACTTTCTCCGTGGAATTGACAGCGGCCGCAACTCCCGGCGAACGCCGTACATAATGCCTGTACATATACCGGGCAATGTACGCTGGTTCCATTTACTCGTCGATCAGGACCCATTGACCGGATCTTCCCACCCACACCAAGGCGGTTGTGCACCGGCCGGTCGTGCATGCGTACACGGGGGTGGCGAACGACGATGACGTCGCGGACACGCCGCGGCGCGCCGGTATCGATAACGTTTCCGGGCGCCGCGCCACGCCACATGCAGGTTAAGTTTCAGCCACGAAAAGTGGCCATTGTGCCGGGCGGCTATTCGGTATGCACGGAACGTTTGCACTGGATATCCAGCCCGATAGCAACTCTCTGGACGTTGCATAAATGTCCGGAAGATGTTATTGACTGCGGGGATATTGCATGCGAGGGGCGGGACATCGCGGCCCCCGCCCGATTTTGATAGCCGGTGGTTCTTCGCGGAAACCGAACCGCATATCGATCGCCGATCGATCGCCCTCATTGTTCGCGATTCGAGCTTTGATATATGGAACTTGCAATTACGATAGATATTTACGACGCAGGTTCCGTTTGTCACAGAAGGAGGACACGTGATGGGATGAAAAATCGTTGCGGAGTCCCTTTGAAAAAGATGTAAAGGGACGAATACTTATCAGTTTGATCTGACTCACGCACGTAATCAGTGCTAGCCTGCATTCCGCTCCCACGAGCATGGGGCTGATACTTGAAAAAGAGCGGGCCCTCGCGATTTCACCCTCTTTGCGTACCATTATCGCCGATTCAAAGACGATCGATCTTTACGCTCCGATAGGATACGTAGAGTATAGGGCAACCCAATGAACAACGAAGGTACCACTCTCTACGTTCTTCAAAAGCTTCGTCACGTTGCTGTTTCTGACGTACACTGTTAAAAATATCATTAAATGCACTTTTCATGAAAATTAATACATTAAATTTAAGTTTTTTGTATATTAAACACATGTTCATGCAAATTTACCATAAAATTAATGAATTTCCAAACAATTTTAATGAACTTTGAGAGAATGTAATGAATTTTGAAGAAAATTTAATGCACCGCGTTTATGAAAATTAGTGTTCCGCGATGCATGTTTAATAAAATTTTCCATGAAACTTAATAAAACAATACATGAATATTGCTTCATGCACTTCTTCATTAAATGCAATGAAAAATTTTTAACAGTGTACTCTAACACCATCGTCAGCCATGCAAACACTGCAAATGCAAACACATCGCAGAAATTAATTTTAAGTGTAACGACTATTCCTACTCGACCTGTTTAGACTACTTGGTCACANAACCCTCGCGATTTCACCCTCTTTGCGTACCATTATCGCCGATTCAAAGACGATCGATTTTTACGCTCCGATAGGATACGTAGAGTATAGGGCAACCCAATGAACAACGAAGGTACCACTCTCTTCGTTCTTCAAAAGCTTCGTCACGTCGCTGTTTCTGACGTACACTGTTAAAAATATCATTAAATGCACTTTTCATGAAAATTAATACATTAAATTTAAGCTTTTTGTATATTAAACACATGTTCATGCAAATTTATCATAAAATTAATGAATTTCCAAAGAATTTTAATGAACTTTGAGAGAATGTAATGAATTTTGAAGAAAATTTAATGTACCGCGTTTATGAAAATTAGTGTTCCGCGATGCATGTTTAATAAAATTTTCCATGAAACTTAATAAAACAATACATGAATATTGCTTCATGCACTTCTTCATTAAATGCAATGAAAAATTTTTAACAGTGTACTCTAACACCATCGTCAGCCATGCAAACACTGCAAATGCAAACACATCGCAGAAATTAATTTTAAGTGTAACGACTATTCCTACTCGACCTGTTTAGACTACTTGGTCACAATTCTCTAGATTTGCTCAGGCAATTATTATCGTACTATCAATAGCGTGTCTCTGGTCGTCGATAACGCATGGCCGATGATTAGTTGCCGAATTCGCGCGTACGAGACAGCGGGGGCATATTTCACGCTGTCGGCCGCCGTTGACAAATCTCTTTTTACGCGGAGTGTACTCTAGCGTCGGTGACAGCGGACGGGTAGAATACGTCGGAACCCGATCAGAAATCGGAATCCCGTGGAAAGGAGGTTCCATTAGCGAGAACGGATTTCGAGAAAAGGATTTCTCTGAATCCACGTCGTTCTATTAATGTCACATCCATCGCCGCCGGGGACGGGAGCGGGTAAAAAGAGAAGCGAAAAGAGTCACCTAAGAGAGGGGGGGCGGAGGGGGGACGGGGTTCAAGAACAGTCGCAGGACTTGAAAGCGGGGATTTTCGTCTTAGGTCGCTTGTATCGGCGCTATGAAAACCCCCCTTCTGCCAATTACACCCTCNCGCAATGAAAAATTTTTAACAGTGTACTCTAACACCATCGTCAGCCATGCAAACACTGACATCGCAGAAATTAAGTGTAACGACTATTCCTACCCGACCTGTTTAGACTACTTGGTCACAATTCTCTAGATTTGCTCGGGCAATTATTATCGTACTATCAATAGCGTGTCTCTGGTCGTCGATAACGCATGGCCGATGATTAGTTGCCGAATTCGCGCGTACGAGACAGCGTGGGCATATTTCACGCTGTCGGCCGCCGCTGACAAATCTCTTTTTACGCGGAGTGTACTCTAGCGTCGGTGACAGCGGACGGGTAGAATACGTCGGAACCCGATCAGAAATCGGAATCCCGTGGAAAGGAGGTTCCATTAGCGAGAACGGATTTCGAGAAAAGGATTTCTCTGAATCCACGTCGTTCTATTAATGTCACATCCATCGCCGCCGGGGACGGGAGCGGGTAAAAAGAGAAGCGAAAAGAGTCACCTAAGAGAGGGGGGGCGGAGGGGGGACGGGGTTCAAGAACAGTCGCAGGACTTGAAAGCGGGGATTTTCGTCTTAGGTCGCTTGTATCGGCGCTATGAAAACCCCCCTTCTGCCAATTACACCCTCGCCCCTCGCTCCCCGCCCCACGGCGACACAATGAGACTTTCGCGATCGAACGTACAAAACGGTTACACGGATCCGAGGATCGGGATTGAATGAGCGTTACACGAGATTCACGTCATTTTTGTACTTCCAATTGAATAACGATCATCCCTGCTTACTCCTATTCGCAGTTCATTCAAGACTTAATTTCTCAGATATAAAAATGTATATTTATGTTACATATTGTATATTATTCTATACATTATAAATATAATTTCTTGAAATATATAAGTAATTCTCGTCGTAATTCTCCTGCAACAATCACTATTATTTATTTGCCGAAGTTAGGCTAAATTCCGTTCAGCGAGCGGTCGTTTGCTCCGGCACGCCCGGGTCACCGTCGACTTATCGCTTTTGTTGATGCAGGACTTATGAAACATGACACCCTCCCTCACTTAACGAACGATTGACGTCTGCCCCTCCGTCGAGAAGTCAATTCAGTCGTCCTTTAACCAGCTCGTCTCACCATTAAAATGGACGTCTTAATTATACACGTGCTTGTTTATCATTTATCATCAGAGACCTTGATCACCGGGGAAGATGTTCAGGAATATGACGAGATTAAACGTCGCGCGCAATTATACTTGTAATACAAAAACCGTGAGCGTGATTTGCAGCTGGTTACAGAGGCTAGTTAATCCGGTGTTGAAGAAATAAGCTCGTGGCACAATTTGCAGCGTCGCCGCGTCGCCCCGACGAGCTCGTACTTAAACCGTTGTCGCCGGCAACTGACTCGCGAGTCGCTGGTAAATTGCGAAAAGAAACACGCGCCCGAGTAAATTCCATCCAGACAAGGCTGTCACGCGTGCGGGCGGGAACGAGGGGGCCGGGGCAATAATTACCAGCAGCGTCACGTCGTCGCGTCGTCGCGAGCGAACAACGAGGGTTATTAAAAAACAAAGAAACNAGGCCGGGGCAATAATTACCAGCAGCGTCACGTCGCGTCGTCGCGAGCGAACAACGAGGGTTATTAAAAAACAAAGAAACGCCCGGCCGTATTCATCGTAAACATTCCGAGTCCCGCGGCCGAGCGAAGAAATAATAGAAAAACGACGACGGGGTGCGTGAGAGGAAAGTAGGTGAAAAAAAAAACGGATAAAGGAGGGCTTGGAGTCCGAGGCTGAGCCCGCGGNCGTCGAGCGAAGAAATAATAGAAAAACGACGACGGGGTGCGTGAGAGGAAAGTAGGTGAAAAAAAAAAACGGATAAAGGAGAGCTTGGAGTCCGAGGCTGAGCCCGCGGGAACGCGATCCCGCGCGCTGGCCACGGGACAAACAAATATAGACCGTTAGCTAGCAGCCGTTATTTTTCATTTAATGCTTATCGATGTTTCCGGCGAACGGCAAATACCCTGGCAATCGGTTCCGGCCAATTGCGGTCCGCCGCTTTAAACCGGTAAAACTGATTCGATTAGAGGAGATGCGAGAGAGTTGACGCTCTATCGATTACAGGCTAACACCTAGCAACCGGTTGCTGCTGGTTATTTAACAAGGGGATGCTAATGTCCCGGTTGTCCAAAGGGAATTCCTGATCAACGATTAACCCCCGCTCGCCGCGCCGGAGAAATTCAAAGAGAAATACGCGTACATCTCTCCTCTTCGTTTATTTTTCTCGATGCTCACTTTGTTGATCCAATACTAGGGAAACGCGACATCCTCGTGAACATTAAAGGACGAGCAGAACTCGATATTTTGTGCGAAGACAACCGAGCTTTAACGCAAGTTCTAATACAAAGAAGTAGGTAATAACCATATCGGGTCGTGTACGCGGGGTTCAAAGAAACGGAACGCCGCGCAGTAAAATTGAGAACGACGCCGCCATGAAAAGTAACTGTGGCTGACTGAAAATCTATAAAAGCATCTCGCTGGCAGAAATACGATCGTATAAGATACAAAGAGGGAAGAGCGCGGGTTACACCATTAACGAACCGCGTCGGGCCGGACGTATATACCCCGAAGCGGAGAACCGAACGCCGCTCGAGTCGGCTATCCTAATTTACTGGATATTCAAGGGACGGGCGGATATTATAACGAGCCGGTTCGATGAAAATCCGCCGGTAGAAGGAATGTAGCCGGGCAACAGGGAACGAAAGAAAAACAAGCGGGAGATCGAAGATACACACACGTGTATCGAGGATTGCTATCGCGTTTCCCGCGTATACTTCGTGCAGGGTAGAAATTGCGTTGACGTTTATAACGCTACGGGGCCCGCTATCCGGCCGAGCTGGCCGCGCGCTACCGTTCCACCTTTTCCGCTACAATTTATCCCCGAAATTCTAGATAACGTCGCTCCCCGGTCGCTGCCAGCGAGCGTACTTCGTGACTCGGTGCACGGGTTTAATATTAGCGCGGCTCGCTCGTCGATTTTTAAGGACGACCAACTATTTCCGGAAGTTTTATGAAGTAAATTTAATCGTTTGACATCGCGCCGTACTTTATGCTTCGCAACGAGAACGAGGTTAACGATTCGCTACAGCCGGAGCGGATGAAGGGTTAATTTGTCGCGTGGAATTACGGCGAATCAAAAGATTCTCTATCTTGTTGATTCCGAACGGTGCTCCGTAAAGCGGCCGGGTAACCGCGGCTTCAAGTGGTACGGAGTCTTCAGGCTTACTTCTGCATCTGTTACCTCTGATTAATTACCGTGGAGAGATCGCAGACGGCGCGGGGCCGGGAATTTTCAAGGAATAAACGTGTCCACGGAGCGCCGCCGCTGCTTCTTCGCGAGACGATCCACGTTTTATTCGTTTTCTACGCGGGAGCGAAAAACGAGAAGAGAACGAGTAGCTCGTAGCGAAGTTACGGGAATTGTTATGTCTGACGGGTGGCAATGGCCGCAGACGCCAGTTATAGTTTGGGAACAACCGTTAATAATCGATGGCCGAATGCAAGCGTCAAAGCCATTGCATCGGGTCGCCGGGGGTCGGGTTGTTTCTGATTGCACAAGTTATTTGCCATTTTGCGGAGGTTAGCCCTGCGTAATATTTCCGCGCGCCGGCGTGACGGCAAATTCGGGCGAATGACGAAAGCCGAAACGCAACGTAACTAGTTCAGAGTACTCAGTTAATAAACTTAATTCAACAACGTTCCGGTGTCGCGCTGATTAAAAGCAGGACAGAATAGTGTCCGTCGTATAATTCGTTTTACGTTTTAGTGTTTAATTTTCGAACTCCGTTCCGGTTCCGCTGCGTCTCATCGATATTGCCGGGCTCTCTCCTCGGCTGCCGTTTAATCTCGCGATTGATAATTCTCGGTTAGAATCGATCCTGATTAAACAGAAAGATATTTCCCAACTTTCGTCGCGTACAGATAACAGAAAGTTGAATGGGGTCCGTTACTCGCGGGACTTCTTGAAGATAATGCACACACAACCGTAATAGTTGTCGGGGAATAATCTGGGTTTCCAGCCGGCCAGCTCCCCATTCGTCTCGCGTCGCTAATGAAATATAGTTAACCCTTGTTATAAGCTTATACAGCGTCCGCGATCCTCGGATGTATACGTATACACGGCCGGGCGTTATATAAATCCGCAGCGTACAAATTAATACCGGGCAGGATCAGGGAGGGATGCGTGGACGGCGGCGTTCTCCTCTTCGCGTGCCAACACTCGGTGACAAAACATTAAAAGCGAACACCGGCCCTCGCTGTCTCCGTACACGTTTCGCAGCGCCGTTTTAGTGATACATCAAAGCGCNCGTCGCTAATGAAATATAGTTAACCCTTGTTATAAGCTTATACAGCGACCGCGATCCTCGGATGTATACGTATACACGGCCGGGCGTTATATAAATCCGCAGCGTACAAATTAATACCGGGCAGGATCAGAGGGATGCGTGGACGGCGGCGTTCTCCTCTTCGCGTGCCAACACTCGCTGACAAAACATTAAAAGCGAACACCGGCCCTCCCTGTCTCCGTACACGTTTCGCAGCGCCGTTTTAGTGATACATCAAAGCGCGAGGCCCAATTATGAATTTTGAATGAACTTTCGAGGGGTGGCTCTCTCGCCGCGACGACGCCGAGAGGAAAAGAAAGAAATTAAAAGGCTCGGGCGGTGGACTCTGAAAGGAATAGCCCGGAAGAGGCCTAAAGCGACCAACACGAAGGGTTTCTATAGAACCGCCTAATGGAACATCTTTGAAAACTAGCCCAGAGAACCGACCAAGTGCGCGGTACTTCCCGGTAACAATTAATGAATTCCTCTTCTCCCGAAAAGATCCCCGCGGTCCCCGCCGCTGGTCGACGACAAACATGTTTTTCTCCGAGGCTCTTTGAGAACCGGGCGTACCTACCTACGGGTGACGATTCATGAATTCCCCGGGGAATCCCTCAGACCGAGCGCCGGCCCTCCTCCTCCACCCTTTGATCCTCGACAAACATTTTTTCATTAACCCCTAACAAGATTGATACCCTCGGTATTCTTCACGGCAAACGATTTATTCGATCCCCCGTATCATTTTTTACAGAGATGCGGTCGGACTTGCGCGCGCGTAGGTAGACCGGCGGCGGCGGCGGATTTTTTATTCGCCGCTTGGGGATCGCGACCGGACGAAAACGATATTTCATAGTCACTTTGCATATGCATTACCCTGGCGATGAATCCCGTCCGGCCGACTGGCAGATTGAGTTTATAGAGGCGGCCGCCGCGAAACAGATAGCTGGAGGTACGCGCGGAGCTGCGTTCCTCCTCCGCGGAGGAGCCGGAAATCGATGGACCGGCGGCGGGCACGCCGGGGCGGCGGCGGCATAAACGGAAACGGGTTGCCGCGTGTAAATCAGCCTTTATCCTAAATTCTTGCCGACGAAATCCTCCCCGGAGTCGCGCTCCCGGCGACGACTGGATAAAGTATGTCGTCAGCAGGAAAGTCTTCGGCTGACGGGGAACAAAATACAGGCTGTTGAAAAGTTCCTGGCACGCCTTTCGTCGACGCTTTGACACTTTATCGACGTCAACCACCCCCGCGCGGCTCCCGCTCTCCAGAGTCGCGACCGGCCGTGTGCAAAACCAGTCGGTCGTGCATCGATATGAAACGGTACGTCTTTCCAGGTGACATTTAAAATCGAGATTGCATTCGACAAACTTCTTCGGAAAAAGTAGACTCCTCTTTGTCATGTGTAGCCAAATTTCAATTTTTTTTTTTTTTTATTCACTCCGTTTTACACCCTTTTCCCTGGGGAAAGGCTCCTAGACCTAGTCTTGCATAGCCTATGAGGGTCGGCGCATTCGGAACATGCTTCCATTGGGGCCAAATTTCAAATGAACTAAGCTAACTTCAGTTCCGCAACTCGCGCGAGCTGACTTTTATTAGACGACCGAACAATGTCCAGATTTTCTATATAACTCAAATATTCGTGTTCTCTTCGTATAATTTCAAGCAAAATGCTTCCCAAATGTGAATCCCGTGTAGCCTATCTATCATAAACGCTCGTATAAAATATATAAAATGCAACTACTATATGTGTTTGCTTTTCTCATCTCCGATTCGACAGACGCGCAGTATTTTATCACGTTTATGGGAACCAGGCTGGATCACCGGCAATACCGGTCCTCGGATCCGTTCATCCGTTCGACGCGACGACACGCGCCGGTGCCAAAGGCCTCGTCTCCGCTTCGCGAGCGTAAACAAATGATGAAAATCCCCTAGCGCTAATCCCATCATCGATCCGAATCGGGTCTCCGGAACCGTCGACAATCGCCGAGCAATTAATACAAAACGAAGTTTACATTTATCCGACGCCTTCGTCTAATCGATTCGCGACCGAGGCACGCGGGAGTTAAAGGAGTCCTCCGGATTTCGGGCGACATTAACAGCGACGAGGAACGCGAGAACGCGGGATGAGAGAACAGCGGCCGGGTGCATTTAAATATTTACCCAGCCGAGAATCCTATTGAATTCGCGTCGCGACGAATCAGGCGGAGCCATCGTTGCCACCCTCTGCCTCGAGACCCGGGCGCATAAAAGGGTGGAAAAAATGGCCGCTACGCCGCCGTTTGAATGGCTGCTCTTTCACCGGGGATGAATTTTTACGTTCTCATCCATTTGGTTATACGCGATTTACCGAAATATCCAGACGAGGACTGTTACGAGCGGCTAGAGACGAAAGACGCGGGGAGGGAGGGCTGACGAAGGCACAGAAATATGCAAACACGCGCGACGTCACCCTCGAGCATCGGCCGTGTGAATTACAGCCCCGACACATATTATTATTCCTCGGTTCCGGAGGGCAAAAACTCGTCCCGGCGCGTACAAAGCCGGCGCGCTCGCCGGCTAAAAAGGGCCAACGAAAAAATATTACGCGCCGACGACGACGACGATGCGACATCGCCGGCCGACTGTGCGCGACTATCGCGATTCGACGACGGATTTTTCTTTACTCCTTTTTCCGACCGTCCGCGCCGCCCGCCGCGGATGTCTCTGTTAATTGCTCGCGATGTTACGCTTCCGGGAAATGCGACGGGGGAGCCCAACTACACGCGCGACCGTGTTTTGGTTCGATACAGAGAGAGAGACTGCAACGAGACGTGAAACGATATTATTCTGAGGATTAAGAGCGGTTGACGGATGACAGCCAGTCGCAGCTATTAATTTCGTGGATGATAATTGAACGACGTGTTAACTACTCGAGTATCAATTGATCGAATTCGATCCCCAAACCACCGAACGTTATTAAAGACTGGCAGTCCTGTGGGACTTTGCGTCGTACGAAAAAGCTTACAGGTTTTTACACCCTTTAGAATATATTGCCATCGAAGTAAGAAAAGGAAAGCAAAACACTCAGTGCTGAACAGTTGCCACAAAAAAGATTCTATGCAATTTCTTTGTGAGTTCTCCAAAAAATTTGGGTTTTGAGTACCATTGGATTCCATTCACTTTCCCAATGATTACATGGACACTGTCAGTCTTTAATGGTATTTCCTCGATGAGCTGAATAAAGAACAGTACGAATTAATAATCTCCGTTCGATTATTCATGATACAATAAATAATTTTAAATACAGTAACATGTGAAATTAATTTGTACAGAATATTGTACGAGAGAGTACAAGAATTATGCAATCAAATATTCTCATCATTGATATATGTTATATAATTTTAAAGATAACTACATGAGAAATTCATTTGTATAGAATACTATATGAAAGAATACAAGAATAACGCAATATAATATTCTTACCGTTAAAATATGCTCGATTATTTGGAGATCGGGCGAGGAGGCCCAATTAAAATGCGGCAGTTCGATGCCAGGACGATTGTTAAAAATAATTAGGTATAGACGGCGAACCGGGGGATCGCGACCTGTTCAAAACCGGGGCTTGTACCGCGGTTTGGAAATCGCGCGACACGGCGCCCTTTCATTCCGGGTGCAGCCCGTATAACGCGGCAAACTGGGTCCAGTTTATTTTAAAATACGGAATTCGATATAGGACGCGTTGTGTGCATGCAACTAGCTCGTCGCGATAACGCCGCAGCACCGCTTCCGCTTCGAACTACGTGAATTCAACCGTGTGATGCTCGTTTATTCCAGAAGAACTGCCAGACACCAGTTACCGCCGTCATTAACGGAACCGCGCGGTTACGCGGGTACTCGCTTGTAACCGTCCCAATTCCTTACCCATTTCGGATAATTAAACTTTCTTAACGAAATTTAATAATCAACCGCGCGGGAANCGTTTATATAACTTTAAAGACAACTACATGAGAAATTCATTTGTATAGAATACTATATGAAAGAATACAAGAATAACGCAATATAATATTCTTACCGTTAAAATATGCTCGATTATTTGGAGATCGGGCGAGGAGGCCCAATTAAAATGCGGCAGTTCGATGCCAGGACGATTGTTAAAAATAATTAGGTATAGACGGCGAACCGGGGGATCGCGACCTGTTCAAAACCGGGGCTTGTACCGCGGTTTGGAAATCGCGCGACACGGCGCCCTTTCATTCCGGGTGCAGCCCGTATAACGCGGCAAACTGGGTCCAGTTTATTTTAAAATACGGAATTCGATATAGGACGCGTTGTGTGCATGCAACTAGCTCGTCGCGATAACGCCGCAGCACCGCTTCCGCTTCGAACTACGTGAATTCAACCGTGTGATGCTCGTTTATTCCAGAAGAACTGCCAGACACCAGTTACCGCCGTCATTAACGGAACCGCGCGGTTACGCGGGTACTCGCTTGTAACCGTCCCAATTCCTTACCCATTTCGGATAATTAAACTTTCTTAACGAAATTTAATAATCAACCGCGCGGGAATCGGACTGACTGAATAAATTCCGAGACCGTCAGGAGAATAATTCAGCTTCCATCCCCGGTATTCTCTTCCTACAAAGTGCCGGGGCGCTGAGTAAATGACGAAACAACTGATTAATACCGAAAGACTCTGGAGGAACAAGGGAACTGAAGTAGTACAACGAGAAAGCTTTGATTCAACATCTAATTATCGTTTGAAGTGTGTGCTGAATCTTTCGGTCGATCCCCGAGCAGTCGCCCGGGGCGTAACTCGGTTCGAGTATAACTCGTGTAGGAAGTGGACAGAGTAACTCGAAGAAACGGCGGCGGGTCGCGGAGCGGCGAGTCACAAGGAATTCCCAAGCAGGGATCAAAAAGCCGGGGAAACTAGCGGCGGCGAACNTATAACTCGTGTAGGAAGTGGACAGAGTAACTCGAAGAAACGGCGGCGGGTCGCGGAGCGGCGAGTCACAGGGAATTCCCAAGCAGGGATCAAAAAGCCGGGGAAACTAGCGGCGGCGAACAGGCGCGAAGAATACGGAAGATAAGAGGGAGAACAAACAGCCCGTGTACAAAGCAAAGAATCGAACAGATAGAATTGTTGAGCTAAACACTCGCCGCCTGTAAATGCACCTCTCCAAACAAGATACAACAAGCCCGGCCCCTTCCGTTACTTGTATCTTCCATACAATTCCGCGTCGAAGTTTCGCTAAATCGATACGAAGGTTCGCCGCGCGAACGCGTAACGTCCAGCGTGAATGATAGCGAGGGGGCCATAGATGGAGATCGAATAACGAGATCGGAATCGCTTACCTTCGTAGACCCAGTCCGGCACTCCATTATAGATGGTCCCGAAGACTCCGGTGTCCGTGATTTGGTAATCGTCGGCAACTTCCGCCTTCGGCCTGTAGTAGATGTTATTCTGATAGACGTAGACCAGAGCGTTGTCCTTCGGAGCCCAAGTCGCCAGCTGCAGGGAAATGGACTCGTTCGACATCAACGAAGTCTCTGCCCTGAAAGAAAATTAGACATTTCTTATTAGCAGGATAATTTTACGACAACTTCTGTCGATGTTAATCATGTAACTTCGTTTTGTACAGTACAGTAAATTCGGTTATTCCCTGGAAATCGCAAATCGGCTAGGCTGATTATGATACAATAGTTTAAAGTGCATCCTAATCGCGGGTTAAATCTACAGTCTAATAATAGGCTTAGCTTGGGTACAGTGTAGGCCGCGGGGGGATTAGGACCGAATCAAATCTGGAATAGATCCGGATAGGTCTTCATCCAAATTTACGCTCGGCTTTAAATTTGCTTCCCGCGTTAGACGTACAATTCAAGCTAAACTCTAGTTAACGTCCAAGTTACCTCTGGCTTAATCTGCCGCACAGCCGAGCCGGATATTGTTAACGTTTCCGGAAGCCGTGGAGCACGATATGAATTGACAAACAATTCCCCGATTGGGAACCACCGCAGGAATGGTCTACGAAGGTAAACTAGACTATGCGAATAAAAAACGAGGGGGTGTACGAAAAAAACAGCATAAATGGACAGTTGTTTACTTGACACGAGCCAAAAACAAATATTTGCCGAAGCGTAAATATTCGATGCCATCCGACGGAGTAATAATTTGCAATCAAACGTTGATTCGGTATCGGGTCGATTACTATGCAAAGGAGTCTTTCATGATGCGACCAGGGTCCTTATTCCGGAAGCAGTAAAAAGCAGCTCGGACGTAAACCAAAGCACCATATCCCCATGGATATTGCCGCGTTACAGGAAACGATCCTCATAGAATACCAAGGACGATCGACTAGAATTTCATGTTCCCTCTCGTTCGCTCTCTAGACTCCCTCATCTTTCCGATCTCTCGATCGAAGAGCACTTGATTAATATTTATCCGTGCAGATCGTCCCGATCGCTAGCGGCTGGTTTAGCTTTTGTTCCAGCCATTCGGATCGTTCCTCTAATTGAATGGGAGGAGTCGCCGATTGCGGAAGAATACATTTCTGAGGGGATGTAGATGGACCTCCTACTTGGTGAACGCTACCCTGCTCCTATTTCTCTCTCTCTCCCTTTTTTTTATAGGGAAACCGTGTTTTACGAGGACGCCGCTCGGAGAATCCTCTCGAGGTTTCACCGGCCAAGAGATTCGCCCGGTTTACGTATACCTAAGTTACCGGAATATCCGATACTGAATACCGGCTCCTGCCGCCGGGATTATGGGGACTTGATTAAATCGGCGCATCGTATTGTCCGTCGAGTGGATCGTCCGTTAAATATCGTCGAACAAATCTCCAATTATGAGAGATAAAATATTGGCACAATAGTGGGATTTGCGGAGCTGCCAGGATAATTAATAGACTCGTGGCAATCGGCGCGATATTTAACAGCGAATCGGCATCAATTCGCTATTGAAATCCTCGACGATCCTCCTAAAACGGCAGGCAGCTGGCACAACGCTGGATAAAAGAGGGCTACCATTTTCCCTAGTACGTATTCTAGGAAATTTGTTTCGAATGGCGACATAACTCTCGCGAGAATCGTCTTATCTGACCGATCGAATTGACGGAAAGACTTTTACGCGCGGTCGGAGGTATCGTCGGAATTCGTTAATGGCTTTCGAAGGTAAGTATATTTAGGAGTTAACGCGATCGGCGGCGGCGTGTGCGCGCACAGTTGGCACGGTTGAAAGGCTAAGTAATAAAGAAGCTTGAGGGGCCGCGTTACATTATTTCCCTTTTAGAATTGAATCCGCATGCCAAGTAGATATACGCGGGCTGTTGTTAAACTCTTGTGGAAATTAAATGGCGGCTTAAAGAATTTACGGGGCCGCGGTGAGAACTCGAGGAACCACCGCCCTCGGCTCCCTTTTATTTTCCCTCGCCAGGGGAAAAACTTCCGTCGAATACTTTAGCGAAATTAAACGGGCGCCGATAGCCGTAGATATTTTCGAAACTCGCCTCCGTCCCTCCTTTCCGCGCGTCTCCCGTAAAAGAGAGTTAATCCATAGAAGAAACAAGACCCGAAGCAATATTGTTTAATTTATACCGGGATTTCCGCCCCGGGATCAGAGGCTATGCTTTAGTATTGTTCTACTAGGAAAAAAACCTGCGAACCTGGCGACAGTAAATCACTCTAAGTGCTTGTTCTTCCTGGAATGCCTGATAAACGCATCGATATTTTCAGCTAATCCCGGTACGGATGATAAGTCGCCGCCATTAAACTACAGGCTCGGCAACAAGAAAAAGAACTTTTCTAATACTCCGCGCTCGTTCCGCTGCCGCCGAAAAAAAATCTGACGAACGTTAATTAATCAAGCCCGTTGAAATACGATCAGATAAATCCGATAGGAGCGGAATCGAAGCGACCGCATTTTTTGTTAATATGTAAAACATCGTATCAGTGGATTAACAATTTTGCGGACGGGGGGATGGGAAGCGGAAGCGGATTATGATAAAAAGGGAAATCAGTGAGCGAGCGGCGGCGGCGGCCGGTAGCTACCGTGGATTTTATAGAATTTATAAAATACACCCTTGGCGAACGGCGCCCGCCGGAATAAAGAGGGAGAAAGGGAAATCGATGGAAAGTTTCGCGAGTCTCGGCGGCTGTCGCGATGCCAGAGAGCCCCGGCTCAAAGGGGAACTTCTTCCACGGTGAAACGAGAGAAAGAGAAGTGGGTGGTGGCCGGCCATAAATAAAGACGCCGGTATTCATGTAGCGTAGAAACCGAGTTTATGGCCGTAGCTCCCGTTCTGCTACAAAGTGTGCGCGCGTTCGACCCCTCACGATCCCGGTGACTTTAAAAACCGGGACACCGCGCTCGCTACCCTTAATTGATATCGCGGACGCGACAACGCCGCCGAATTAGCAGCGAATAGCCGCCGTACCAGATCCCGCGGGTACACGTGTTTCCTTCTGTATCTGCTCATTTTACACGCAACTATAATTTTTACTCAACCGTATCGACTACGTCCCATGAAATATGCAAAGTGTTTTGCGACGGCGTGTAGAAGGTTCGCATGCCACGAAAGCGTTTCAATAATGCATCCAGTGTTTGCAAACTTTGCGTTTGAAACTTAAGAAATTTAATCCCGCGGCTCATAGACAGGACAAGGGCGGGAAATATTAAATACCATCAGAATCTATTAAGGGCGAGTTTCGTTTTCAAGGGGAACGGGGTTCGCTTGTTCTAGCCGACCAATCGCGATGCGCGCAGCGAATCCGGCCCGGAACGAAGCGGAAACTCGTTGCGGGTCCCCATAGGTACGCGCGGAATAAAAATTGATCGGACCGACGTACGTACGTGCGTGCGGCCCGCGTATCGTTCGTAATCAAATTCGTCCAAATGACTTGACCGGGCGCGGAGCGGCTTGATTGGTCAAACAAAGGGAAGGAAAACGGGGGCGAGTGAAAGGCCGGCGGAAACCGGCCGGAATTCTTCTTTTCCCGGAAGCGATCCCAATGGAATTTTTCAATTGTATCCGGAGAAGAAAAAAGCACGCGGGTCGCCTCGCTGACGCGCGAAACTGCGCGTGGTATAAATTCACCGAAATCCGACAAACAAACGATCCCGCGGCCGCCAATCGACTCGTTAATTGCGACTCCGGGAATAATCGGTCGCGGATCGAATTGTATACGCGTCCACAGGCCAGGTTTCATTGATTCGACACAACGTCACATTACATTCCCTGTCTTCCGGCATTCGTTAAAATCATGCCGCGGTCGTAATTGTTGCGCGGACTATTATTTTCAAGACGCATTGTAACCATCGCGGCGGAACAACTTCTGTTAACCACGCGCGGTCTGATAAACGGCAAAAAGCCGCGTAACTGTTTCGTGGCTCGTCATTACACGGGGGAATCGTTCGCGGCCGGCGAATAGGATATTACATACCGACTAGTTATATTACACGATGTATCCGATAATTTCGGTATATAGCTTCTAAGAGACGTAGATAGCTATCTTGCGGTGAGACGGCAAAGTGCGTCACCCGTGCAGGTCGGACATCTTAATTGAATGGTTATATTGGGTCTGCGGTTTGTTTCGCCGTGGAACGGCGATGGAAACTTGCCGAACTTAGACTGTTAATGGAAATGGTAATGCCCCAGTTTACTATTCGATTGTCGTCAAACGCGGCTACCGCGTAATCAATAATAATGCTTTACGACGAATGCAAATGTCGCGATGAATACCGTTCAATCTTCGAGCCGTTCTTCCCGGGGCGCTCCCTAATTCCCGTCAGACGTCACCGGCCGATATCGGGGGTGTTAGACAAGGGGGGAGAGAGGTGATCGGCAAATTGAAATCTGGAATTCATATCTGAGGCGACGGCGGCGAATTGCATTCACGATGGCACGCGGAAAATTCACCGGTAGCTTTTAGCAGCCCTTGGAGGGCCGGCCCGAGAGAAAAATGTCACCCGCAGGGAAAAGGACGCGTCGCGTCGCGTTCGTTCGTTCGTTCGTTCGTACTCCTGGTCACGTCACAGGAGTCATTCATGCGCGCAACGCTCGCCCCCCGTCGCCCACCCTCCCCCCTTTTTGTTCTTAACTTATCGGCTCTCGTTCTATCCGCTTTCCCGCGGCCTTTTCCACGTTTTCCCTGACACCGTGGCAATCCTCTGTGTCGCGACCCTCCCTCTCCCGGCGATTATCATATTTATGAGACCTGTTTCCGTCGGGAAATCGCGCCCCGCTCGAAGATTGTATTTGCACGCCGTTTACCCGATACCTGCTATTACACAGCCGGCGTTGCGTCGACGATCGTTGACGTTGATCGACGACGCATCGGCGGTGTTACTTCGCCGGTGGCGAACTCAGTTGAAGTTCATGGATTATGCTCGTTCACACGGACGCGAAACAGATACGATTCAAATTTTCACTGCGGTTCCAATATGAGCCGTCGCGTCGTAACGATGGCCACGGGCAGTGCTCAAAAGTTTCGGGTTGTTAGCCTAACTTGCATTTTGGATTCCGAGTCACATTCAGAGTTACATGATTGCACAGTGTTGCTCTTGAGGCTAGTTCGTAATCTAAATATTAACCACTGCTTCAAAGTCCTGCGTTTTCCCATAAGCGCGGCGACGACGACAGGGAAAATGGTGAATTTTCGACGCGAAGAACACGACGTCATAGCGTTTTCGGTCATTTGTTAAAAAGCGTAGTCCGGAGCTTTTTACCGGACGGAGTTAATAGTCGTGGCACGTTTTTGATCATGGCGAGGGACAAAGCCCGCGGGGCACATCTCCGGGCCAGCAATTACGACTCGATAATTCCGAAACTCCGACATTCTTCCTTCCCTTTAATTCTTGGCCACTTTCGCGTCGACAGTTTCCCCGCGACAATTGCACCAGCCGATGTCAAAGAAACGGAGGACCGCGCCTCTCTTTGTCCCGCAGCCCTAATTGCGATCATTTGTAAGGCTACGGTCACCGGTGTATGATCTCCGTCCGCTCGTTCCCTCTTCTCCCCGACCGAGCAAAAATCGTCTTAGTCCCTCGCAGCGTCGTCCGCGGTTTAAAAGCATTAAGAGACACGAAACTCGAGGGGAACTTCCGCAATACATTTATTCTTGATATTTAACGTGGCGAAAGAGTTCGCAGAGGCAACGCAAATTTACCGCGACTTTTTATGGATTTTAAAAGTTCCAACTTGGACTAATCCCCTGCGCTAAAAGCTCCTCGAAAAGTCTAAGAAACAGCTATAACCCTCGGCCGCACCTCAAACAACAGTAGCTAACGGCAGTTAGGCAACTATAACGCTGGCTGCATACGCGATTCTAATCCCAGTTACAGCGGCCGCTATAGGCGCATCGATAACCGTAACCAGTCGGTTAGTATTCAAAGTGATACAGCGTAAGAATAATTGTGGCACTCTACTTCCGGATTCAGCGCGCTGCCGTATTTAGACGCAAACTTTGTCCAGGGTCAGAGTTGTCCTCACGCTTTCGCGTGTTTCACCGAGCGAAAGTCATTAAAAAATAACCGGACGGGATCGTGCGTAAAACGGTCCTGATGTTTCCCGTAACGCCGGGATGGACGGATTTCCGGGTCGAAAGGCGAGCCCGAGGGGCGAAATAACTCTCGGGTTTCGAAAGGGCCGAACTTCGGAACGTGCCGGCGGGAACGGCCAAAAAGTTTCATGCACATTTTTAGGACCGTTTTTCGAACTACGGTAAAAAACTCCCGCTGTAACAATATTGATTGTTACGTTTCCGCAGGAACTTTCGTGCGGGGCTTTATAGGAGCTAGAACTTTCGCAGATTCTCAGGCTTAACGACGGCGATAATCTCTCGGCAGATAAAACTATTCATGATTGTATAGCGGAGGTTCAATTTAAAGGTTTTAATTGTACTATTCTAATATATTGAACGGTCGCGCGGTGGAAGACCGTTCTACGGGATTATTTACAATGGCGCATACGTTATATTACATCAGTTTAATGGCACTCCGAACCGTATCCGAACTCCCAACAATCCCCGCAGCGTGCTTAACCCAGAAACACAATCCCGCAGAATACAACTTCCGTGCCATTTCCTCCGCAAACCCCGAATTGAGAACCTCTTTATAACCGGCGGCGAGGCGGGCGCGGAACAGACGAAATTCGCGGCGGACGAACGAGCGCGATTAAGCCGGTGGCAAAGAGGGTGGAAACGAATTCGAGGCGAGCAGCGTCGGGTCTAATCGTAATATAAGCACTCTTAAACGGCGAATTAACGTCCGGGGAAGATCCACGGCACGGGGCGAAGTTCCCAGAGGGTTCGCCCGGGAAAAGGAAGCGTCGCGTTCTCGCGGTCGTAAGACGAAGGGCCAGCAGCTCGCGGGGGTGGAAAGGGCCGGTCGGTAAGGGAAATACCCGCGGCTCGTAATTTGCACGCCGGCAGGCTTTTCCAGACGGCGCGACGCGCCGCCGGGTGCGAAGATTAAAATGCAAATCTAAAAGTGGCGCGCGGAATAAGTTTGAGATACGATTAGCCTAAATGGCCCGCGGCCGTACGGCTCGTTTACTTACAAGGTCTCCAGGTTCACGATCCTGTAGTGGGCCAGGTACGTGTGTCGATAGAGCTGCAACAGAAAGAAGAGGAACGGAAAATGTTTATTAGCCGAGTCTGCCGGGGCAACTTGCCCGGGAAATTGGACGCCGCAGCGCTTTAAGGGTTTAAATAAACGCCGCCGGGGCTTATCGCGACGTTGTTGTTGTTGCTGTTGTTATTTACTCGTCTGCTCCCCCTCTGTCTCTTTCCCCTTTTGCTTACTTTTTTCGAGTCCTTTCTCTCGTCCCGCTACGTTTAATATCGCCTACCCGGTGCAAATCCCGCTTGAGAGATCGTACGGGTGAATTTTAGTGAGTCTCGCTCGGTTCAGATTTCGGACAAAGTGAAATTGAAGTAAAAGAAAGGTTTTTAAAAGAAATGAAATTGTGGACGACGCGATATCAACGAACGTTTGACGTCGATTTTCGTTGAATTATGGATCGTGACATCGCTACGAATCGAACTGTGTACTTCGTGCCTGGACGGGATGACGACTGGGAACAAGGACGTTAAATTTTGGGGTGATCCAATTATCGCAAGGCAGACGTGAAAGAGCACCGAGCTGTCCTCTCGAAGTGGCATTATCGGATCATAAACTATTCATCGTCGGAGGCCCAATGCCGTAGCCGAAACTGCGCTAAAATTTATCGATATGGCCGCGAGGAAATAAAACGGGTTGGCGGCGGCGGCGGCTAGGCACTACCCGCGCCTCGTAACAATGTAGAATGAAAATAAAATCACGTCGGATCGTAATTTTTATTCCAACACTAAAGCCGCGAGCTACGATACGTTCCGCTCCTTACCGCGTATCCCTCGCGAGGTATGAATTTTGTATCAAATCATACCGCCAGTTCGAAAGAACCGTCTGGAGCGTCTGCGGCCCGGAAATAATAGGCGTCGCGGCGCGCGCATAATTTTTATTTCAATGCGTAAAAGAGAGAATACTGTACCGTTCCGGTCGTAACTGCCCTTTTACTACCGGAAAATCGAAAACCAGTTGCTTTCGGAACGCGACGGGAAAAGGGAAAAAGCCCTTATAAATATTTTCTATAAACGATGTGCAAAGGAAAATTTATACACACATTATTAAGAAAGAGATATAAAAAAGTATAATACGGATTTCTTTCATTATTTTTCTGTGACTCCATGACGTACGAGCTATTTTATTTTATGCATGGATTTAATGAAGAACGGGCTCGGAAACGCAACGGGCGGAATTAAAATTCCGCGGAGGGAATAAAAGCGAGAGGGCAGATGCGTCGTAACGACGTATCGAGATTGCCACCGTTCCTGGCTTATCTACGCGAACGTAAGCGGTTATGGCACTTGCGCGTTCTTCCCTTATGTTTCATAGCTCGTATGGAAACCCTTATCGCGGTCGTTATAATTCTTCTCTGTCTCACCGGAAATTCGAATGCAGCCTTCGTATCGACTTCTCTCACGACGACGGAGCAATAATGGCCGACGCGGTTATTTCCTTTACAACTTTTTCGCGAACGCCTTTCGGATCGCGTGACGCGCCCAACGCTCCCCTAAACGGCGAACGCCCACGTTTACGAGCGGTAAAAGCAATCGAAATTCTTCCGTTCTAAAATCGCGAAATTAAAATAAAATTATTACGGGACGACGTAATCTCGAGCGGCAACGGCCACGGAAGAGAGCAATGAATTAGGGCGAGAGGAATTTGAGATATCGATTGACTCTCGGTTGTCTATTTTTTGTAAAAACCGATCAAGACGGAGAGCAGCCGGATTCCGCCAATAAATAACCTGGGCCGGTGTTCATAGGCTACGCGATACCATCGAACATAACATCGACAGGAACCAGCGATACGAAAGAATTCATGAGGCTCTTCGCCTTCGCGAATGCAACGCTCCTCTGGCTCCGTTAAACCACTGGACGGGGCGGCCTCGTGCATCATACGATATCCTGATAAAGCGTAACTGTTACACAAACGCGGCGCACAATAACGGTTGATTATCGAGCACGCGAACCCCCTGTTCCTACCGAATAATTCCCACTTTCCCTTGTCGTGTCGCCGACCAGTCTATCAAACGGTTAACCTTCCCCGGTTTTATGCCGCTCGTTCGTGGCTGGCATTTAAATCGCAGCCGTGTTCAACATCGCCTCAATTTTTATACTTGAAACCGTTGCCGAGATCGCATGACGCGATAGGGACCGTAAAATGGGAATAGCTTACTTAGCTGATATGCGGCAAGTGTGAAAGCCGTAAAAAGACTGTTCGCCGCGTGGAATGCTTGAATAAACTTTGTTTATCCGTGCATAACGCGAAGCAATTAATTAAGGGAGGCTACAGGTTCTTTCCTTCAAAAAAGGGATTGGATTCTGATTTCATTTCCTGAGAAAATTGCTACTGCAATTCATTTTATAGGAGTGGGCGTACACGATTTTATATGGTGGAGTGTAACCTCGTGAGATGGAGGATTCCAGCGCAGAAAGGATCAGCCTATCTCGTCTCGTATGTATTTTCATTACGCATATTGCCTACTTCTCGACGATAACAACGATCCATATTTATTCGTAATTGCGTTCTTTTAATAGAAGATTGCATCGGAGAAATAAAAAAGCACGAACGATTAATCGCGCGGAGTTAATTAATCGGTGCTTTGCGCTTGTGAATGCGGCGCGGTAACGATTAGCCGATAGATTTTCAGGTGACGCCACCTCGAAAGAGATACGATTCATCGGGAAATATTTTCGCGACGAATTTTTCAGCGACGAAAATTGATTTATAGGTCAAAGATAATGGCCACACGTGCAACCGACAGCGGAGATTAAAGCCTCGTAGCCGCGGTATTTGGTTTCGAATTTTTCCCGGACAAATCTGTACTTGTCACAACAATTTTATACGCCCCCCTCCGCTCCCCGCGGAAATTTCTCGCCCCGAAACGGTTTAACAACGAAATGATAACACCTCGGATTCGGCGAATTTCGAAGCAAGCCGGGCTTGCGGTTCCAACGACTCGGGATTACACGGTCCTGGGCGGCAAAGGCGCACACAGGGTGACTCTTCGCGAGACTATTCGCCACTTTGCCGCGCGGCTACTTCGATTTTCTAATTAATCCCCACTACCTAAATGGGAAACTTCAATTTTATGGGACGGTCTAGCCACTCCTGTGGCTTCGACTTTCGCGATTCAATTTAGGAGTCGCGTCCTGTCTTGACAAATTGCAAATCTTGTTAGCCTCGCACTAAAACGATTCGCAAATATATGTACATATAGACGTGGGCGACTCGGCGACAATCGTTGCAATTCACAATTTCCTAATTGCGCCCGGCGAGCCTCGCGATATATAAACATTTGTCGATTAACAGGAAATTTATTCCAATGTCTGTTTGCAAATTGTGCGATATTCGCCGCAATAAAGAGTTGATTTGAAATTATTCGCATAGTTCCGGGGGCAACGGGGCAATTACGATCCCTGTTCGCAATTTTATCGTTTGCCGAACCGGCGACGGTGCCGGGGCCGCGAGTAATTTTGCACTTCCCGACCGCAGTTTTGCAATTCAACCCCGGTAATACGACCGGCTTAATTTTGACTCCCCCGGTCCGTTCGCCCGACTTCGAATTTCGATTTCCTCCTCTGATTAAAAGGCGACGCCTTTTAATTTGAGACCGGCAATCCCGGTTGTCGGCATTTTTTAATTAAACCGGACGCGCGACGAGAATCTGTTATTACCTTAATCGGCCGGCTAATTAAATAACGTACCCGCCATGCCTGATTTGTAGTTACATTTTAAAAGCACTTATTCTATCGGCCGTTGTTGTTTTTGATATAGAGTAACATGTAATTACCAGATTATAGAGAATACCGACGATTCATTGCTATCGGCAAACATGAAATTTCTATCAGAGAAACATTCTCATAATTGTTTGTTAGTACAATATACGCGGAAATATATTTGATCGCAATTAATGCTGTATGTTATAATTGCATCGTGATTCGAGAGCGATAAAAAAGCACAATAAAAATACATTGTATATTACGTCAATTACGATCAACTCTGAATTGTTAATCCGATACCTATCAGTAATTTGATATTCAGCAAATGCGGCATAAATAAATTGAATAAAAATTCTTTCTCCTGTTACCCTTTTCAACGAGGACCCGGAGAAATCGTTGAGAGAAATTAGAAAAAAAAAGGGCGATTTCCTCGATTATCGTTAACGATTATTGCTTCGTTTGCCCGTCATTATCGTGGTCCATATTCGCCGTCGAGACCCCGAAGACAAAAGGAAAACTGCTTGCCGAGTGTCTTACCGTAAATATGACTGTAGCCGAACGCGAGAATCGCAATGGAGGAGGCGTCATTAAAATACGCACGCTGTTCGCTCGCCGCCAATGGAAAGTTCCACGGTCAACGAGAGAACAGTAGCGTTCGATGCAAGGACAGTCATGCCTGGCAGCGTGAATTCTTCCTGAACGCGAAGCCAAGGCCCGACGTCTCCGAGGTAAACGCGAAATCTGTGGAAATCCGAATAAGGACGAGGCAGAACGTTGGGACAAGGACGGATGTACGGGACAAAGCCGACTGGTTCGGATGCGACGCGTAGAGCTTTGCGCCGTTCGTAATAATTAAATGGATTTGCCGTCGTATTTGAGGCACGCTGAAACGTGTAGGGGGATTACTAGGTAAACCGGTTATGAATTCTTCAAAAGAAACAAATGTACCGGAGAAAAACTCAGCTTCCGGGGCAGCGTCGAAACTTTTCTCGTTTCATCCGCGCATCCCCCGTGCATCCAAACGACATTTAATATTAAGATTCCATTTGAGCCAAGTCGGAACGTGCAACGAGTAAAAAGGATCCGCGGCGCTCTTCGACGAGCCATGTTCGCCGACAATGTACGGTGACTTCGAGGCGGGCGTACGACGACCAATTAGCTACTTTTAATAATAACGTGCACGTCGACACGGTGGCCGTTCGCGCGGGCCGAGCTCAGAAGTTTCCCCGGGAACGGTGACCCGGTTATTATATTTATCAGAGTTTTCCGTCGCGATCTATAAAGCGATTAAAAGTTTCAGCTCGTCGATTTCCCGGAATCGCCGCGCCCACCGTTCCTTCCCGGGCTCAATATTGGCCGCGATTGTTTACGAGCTAATCGCGGAAACGATTCCGGCGGACGAAACAATTTCGCGGAATCGAATCCATCGCGGTTGACGTAACTCTGATTGATTAATGGACGATATCCGCGCGAAGAACGGAAAAGTTGCGAACAATAAAATGTGAAACGTTAAAACGGCGGATAATTGGAGAGCGTCGGGGGATATCGAGTGACAGCGGAGACTCGGTCTCCCGAAAGTTCTATTCTTCCCGCGGGGTTCCGTCCCCGGGCACCGGCTTTTAAAGAGACGGAAATGCATAAACGAATCGCTAACGAGCAGTCTTAACCGTGGTTCATTCCGCTTCAATGGAGTTATGGTTATGCACTCGCAAATATTCGTTGATAAGATATAAGAGCTCGCCGCGGCTATTAAGCAGAGCACAAAAACCGAGCGAGGTCGCTTTCCCGCAATAAAAATTAATTATACATTATTGTTGGACGTTATATTATACGCGGAACAAATCCCCTTTATCAGTATCCACGCTCACGCGATACGACGAGAAAAACAATCTGATAAGTCTTTAACCGTAATACGTTAAACACAGGATTTCGACAATGACGACGATATTATCTGGCGCGTTTAATAAAATGAAATAGAGGGGGGAGGCCGGAGGAGGAGAGAGGGAATATCGAATATCCAGAACTAATAAAAAAAAATACTGGTGTGTGCTTCTGTTATCTGTATCAATTATTCGTTCGGCTGCACGGCTGCCAAAGCAGCGAAATTACAAGTATTAAAATCCGCGGGAAAACCGGAGGCAATTTAGCTGACGCCCCTGAAAAATTCTCGTTATCAATAATCCATGAAAATGGCGCCGGGAACAACTACTGCCGCCGGAAACAATAAACCGGAACGCGGAACAGGTGAAAATATATTATACGCCGCGACTCGATAAGAACTATTCGGAATAAATGGTTGATCGTTCGATCGATTCTGCTCTATCGAACAGCATTTTATGTTATCAGTAGTAAATTAATAGACGTATAATCCATCTTTCAATTATGGATATATTCACGGCTTCCCTCTCGTCCCTGTAGAATATTTCCGGCGTCGGGCGGTCAATCATGAAACAGCGAGAGCGACGACGGGGGGAAAGAAGTAGGAGTCTATAAAGCCGCGAGAAATTTCATTCCTTCGTGGACTCGTTCTCGTTATCAACGGGCCATTGAAACGGTGGAACGCCGGATAAACGACGGGGGAACGGCGCGCGATGAAAAATAATCGTCGAAATCGACTACGCCGCTGCCGGCTTCACGCGGGAATTAAATCTTACCTTCCGTTTTCGGACGGCGAACAGGAAATAGAAAACGTGTCTCGATAAAACCGCGAACACGATCTTCTTAACTGATCACTGTTACTTTACTCGGTAATTAAAATTAAACAGACATTTTATACGGAAATTTCATTTCCCCTGTCTACGAAATTACCTGATTATTATACGAATTTCTCGTCTCCGCTTTTAACTCGGAAGTTTGTTCAATGAAGAAAAGAAGAACGGGACAGATTTCTACTGGCGCGCGAGGGGTAAGTAAAAAACGGGAAAAAGGAGAACAAGTGTATACCGATTATCAAAGTCGACGAGGCGATAATCACGCGCTTGAGAGGAAAACAAGAACTCGTAGTTTTTTTCATCGGTTTTTAATCCGAGCCATCCTTCCTTCTATCCGGTCTCTAATCCGACCGGGCGAAATTAGCCGGCGCTAATTAATTGGCCCGGCCGCTGGAAAAGTGTTCCTTCGATAAACAACACTTTCGAGGGGGTGATAATACGTCGGCAACTGCGCTCGGGAGGGAACAGAAGGGGACGGTTCCGGGGCCAGAGGGGAGGGCAGGAAATACGCAGAAGATCAATACCGTCCTAGCGAACGCACAAGATGTAACTGGCGTTGCGGTTATTTTCGCGTAGGTAATTGCATCCGCGGGTTCGATTACCTACTTTCTCGCAACTTCGTTGGGCCTCTTCGCGCGGCGCAGTAAATTCACGCGCAACTGCCGCCGCCGCCGCTGTCGCGCTCGCCTAAAATCGACTTCCGAACATCGGCTTATCCGGCGCCGACGTGTTCGCAATACCCATCCCGTCGATTACGAATAGATTGATGACTTGATCCGACTCGATTATCGCGTGCGTCAGCTTGTTTCCGGAAGTCGAACTCCCTTTCGATTACCTACTTACATACACAACACCCAGCGACGATTACGCGATCCATAATACTCGACTCGCGAGGGTGAACTAGTTTAATTCGATTAGATTTAGTATTTCACTCCAGCGATTGGCTGCCTCGCGTTTCGAGTACTTGCAAAGATTGGAAACTCCATGTTTACGGTCCGTCGGACAAAAAATTGGAGCGTTCAATAAAAGATTCATGCATGTCGAAATAAAAGGACGAACAGGGAGCGAGCCGGGCTATAAATAGACGAAACTGTCTTTTGTGATAAAAAGATATAGGTAGCCAAGCTGACACAACGAGCTTGCTGTTTTGGTCCCAGATTCAATCTCCATCGACGTTCCCGACCCGTATCGTAGTATTAAAATAATCTGCACAACGCGTGGGGCAAAATATCCCGGAGTCCTTTTTCTCGCGGAGGAATCGCTGTGTCAACTGCGCGTCGTTGGAAATACAAAAAAGCAACTCCGTCCGATGTCCCGAACAGCGCGGTTGTTTTATACACAAAAATCAGTCATGGCATTTCGGGAAACGCGTTCTATTCTCTCTGGTTTTTAACGGAGCCTCCATAATTTCATGTAACGTCGACCGGGAAAGATAAATAACTGCAATGATTCGAACAACTAGTGAATACGTACGCTGCGCCGAGGGAAAATATTTCGCAATCACTATGTGACGAGAGAGAAAGAATTCAAAGGATTGTTGACGATAAAACTTTGCGCGACGGCAAATTTTTTTTCACGTGACATGGACGCGAATAAAAACTGACACAACGCGCGGTACATAATAATTACGTGGCAGCTTGTTTAGCCGTTCATTTAACTAACAAATCCGTCGATATGATAATTCCGCCTCCTTTGCTAACTAAGCTATACTGTTATGCATCCGTAAGCGGCGGTACGAACGTACTACTTGGAGAATAACATTCACTCGCTATTTTATGCCAAACGCGGTATTATTAATGTTACCATTTTGGGAAATAACACGCTCAGCCGAAGTTATCTCTAAAACAAACGCATGAACAATAATAACAATAATAACGCAACGGAACTCGGACTCACTAATTAGAAACGAGACGTCGAAGAAGAAGAAGAGCTGCGCTGCATATTTTGTTCCTTCGCGTCTGCAGAAGGAACGACGCCAATGATATACAAAATTTAATTAGAAACGAAAAAGTAAATCACGAAGAATCCGCAGTATAATTTTTCTTCCTTCCTGGAAGGAAGCGGAGTATCAACTTTCATGATAGGGACGTGACTTCTACCTTTATTTCAAGATTTACAGTTCCCTTCCGCTGCCCCCGCGCTAACCCATTTCGTCTTGTCGCGGTGACAAGGGAAACCTCTACGATTTTAATTAAACCTCTCCGAGGAATTGCAAACTTCTTTCACGGCCGTTGATAAACACTGCCGCGACGACGCGCGTCCCGAAAAAGCTTGAAAAATCGAGATCCTTAAAGGGATATGAACGAACCGGAATTACACCGTTCCCAGCCCAGAGTAGAGGCACGTGGAACCGTTCCTCGCGTATACCCGCATGCTTATGCAAAATTCAGGAAACCGCCCCGCTCGTCAGCCCTCCGCCGCGATCTCGAAGAAAGCGGCCAGAGAATTGCACCCCTATCTCAAATCCACCCTCGGAACGAGTACAGAGAAACCTCGTACAATACACGCCGGTGGCCGGCGCGTAAACAGTCTTTAGAAAAATACTTTTGTCACGTCGGTTCCGCCATTTTTCTAATGAACTGGAAGCACGCAATAATTCTATCGGTCGCGGACGAAATAAACCGAAAATCATTGCCGCTATTCGCTGGTAACGTTCGCGCCATTAATAAAACCATTTCTATAGTCGAGTTGAACCCTTTTCTATAGATTACGATCCCCTGCGACCTTTTAGCGGGGGAGTATCGCGAGGACCGAGCCCCGGAACGGTCGGCGTACAAAGGAACCGGCCCAATAAATCTCCGTTGAGAATATCTGCGAGCCGTTTCGATTCCGCGGTCATATTTATGCGCCCCGACGACAAAAACGTACGCCCAGAGCGGTCCGCCGCGCCGTCCTAATGCATCGATGATGGTACTCTCTCGAGCATCGAAACTTAGACTCGATTCGCCTGGGAACCGCCTCGAGTAGGTAAGTACGAACGGTATAAAAGCCGGGGCGAGTGGACCGTCGAGCATCGTCGAGGAGCGGGCCTGCTCGAACTCGATTGACCATAGGATCAAAGAATCGCGAATAAATCCCATGGGGGGGAAGGGGGGT
Organism: Ceratina japonica; assembly: GCA_019453355.1. Taxonomy (NCBI): domain Eukaryota; kingdom Metazoa; phylum Arthropoda; class Insecta; order Hymenoptera; family Apidae; genus Ceratina; species Ceratina japonica. The sequence continues at coordinate 90,566 of SMSR01016176.1, read as the reverse complement.
AGGGCACAATCGACTGTACGAGTGTTTAGAATGATTTTTGGCGTGTTTGCGCGACGATATTGAAGCACGAGGCCCGGGGGCGACCTCCTCTTTCCACCTGCTCTTCTGAATCGATAGATTCTATACGGTTCACAGTCGAGTAAACGCGATACATGTAGCAACTGGTACCAACTTTCGGATTAAACCACATTTCAAGATACGTATCTATTACGTACACGTAGTTCGCAGTTCACGCAGTTATAAAACGTTCGTACCGTGTTTCGCACACGTAATACGTCTCGTACGAAATAGATAACCAAGTACGGCAATGGGAATTGCAATGTTAATAATTCCGAGGCGAGGGCAACGATGAAAGACCTTCCCCCTTTTGCATAACAATATTCCGAGTGAAAGACGATTATGTATCGTCGTATATCGCACGCTAAAGACTTCCACCGCTAAAGACCATTACGAATGATGAATGACCGGCGCGGCTCGACGCGATTCGGAGCTGCCACGGGGGTCCAATGAATTATCGCTCAATTTCCACCTATCACGCGGCAACAATGTCGTTTAAAAACGTATGATGAACGGGCCGCGGGCAAAAATAATTAGCGCCGGATCCGCGGTCTTATCCGGCCCGGCTGTAATCTTAATTACCGACTAATTGCGCGGCTCTCGGGCGCTAAATCGTCCGGATTCGGACGCGTAGCGCCACCCGGCTCCGACCGGTGTCAAACATCGTTATCGTAAACACGCGCGCCCGGGCATTATTGTGTAATAACCTTGGAAGCGCAAAGATAGTAATTGCGTTTACACATCGGCGCGCGTGTCCGAACGGTTCACGGGGGACACGAAGTTGGTCTCCCGATTCCCATCTCGTCCATTATGCACGAGAGTTCTCGTGCGGCGAGTTTTAAATTTAATTGTCTCGACAGAGCCGAGGCACGCTTACGTCGAGCGCAATTACGCCCGGGAAAAAACGTCGTACAACCTCCCGGTTACGCGTTACATCGTTCTTATCGAGTTACCTTCAGATCATCGACGATCGTCCGGCCGCAGCTTCAACGCCGCCCGCCTTTCACATTCTTTTTCACCTGAACGCTTTTCCTTGGGAACTAATGCCGCACGAGTGAAATAATACCGATAAAACGGCGCGTTGATAAAAATATTGCCGGTGATCTCAAGGTAACACTGCCTGCGCACGTCCTGCTTTACGGCGTCCGCAGGAGAGCTTTCGTGACTCGAGATTTTATGTTTCTTTCGTGTTATCTGGGATCTCGCTAATTTCGCGGCGAGTATGCTCGGCTGTCGTAGGGGAGATTCAGTGCGAATGTTAATGGCGCGCGAGTGCCGGGGCGGTGTATGTAGGATATTCGCGGACAAAGAGCGAAACAGTGTTAAGGAATTCTGCGATGAGATCTTCCAGCGGGGATATTAGAATTAATTGGCGGCCGATTCGGTCGAACGATTTCCCCTCGAGGACTAAAGGCAAGATTCGGTCGAGGCCGATCCCGGGGATCCGATTTAGCCGGTTCGTTTTCGCGTGATCGTTTTAACAAACGTTCCATTCGACGGCGGGGCCAATCTTCCCCCCGGGTTATATTCGCGTGCTCGTACACCGCATAACCACAACTCACGTGTTCCACGTGCCAGCGCCGCCGTGGTTCCCGTTGTTCCATTGTAGCGCACAGGCGTCCCTAACTTTCGTTACTCCTAATTTCGCATCGACCGCGCATCGCGTCGGACACCCGGCATTTGAGCTGCCGACGTTAACTTCAAGGAATCCATGTTAATCAAATAGTTTTCGTATTAACGGGCAACAACGCGACGGCAAAGTAATAATTGAAGTAACGAAGTGAATCGTGAATTTGTCGTGCTGCCGCGCTGGTGCCCGTCGGTTAATATTGCGTCGACGATTGCGCGTATATCNCCGGGAAAAAAACGTCGTACAACCTCCCGGTTACGCGTTACATCGTTCTTATCGAGTTACCTTCAGATCATCGACGATCGTCCGGCCGCAGCTTCAACGCCGCCCGCCTTTCACATTCTTTTTCACCTGAACGCTTTTCCTTGGGAACTAATGCCGCACGAGTGAAATAATACCGATAAAACGGCGCGTTGATAAAAATATTGCCGGTGATCTCGAGGTAACACTGCCTGCGCACGTCCTGCTTTACGGCGTCCGCAGGAGAGCTTTCGTGACTCGAGATTTTATGTTTCTTTCGTGTTATCTGGGATCTCGCTAATTTCGCGGCGAGTATGCTCGGCTGTCGTAGGGGAGATTTAGTGCGAATGTTAATGGCGCGCGAGTGCCGGGGCGGTGTAGGATATTCGCGGACAAAGAGCGAAACAGTGTTAAGGAATTCTGCGATGGGATCTTCCAGCGGGGATATTAGAATTAATTGGCGGCCGATTCGGTCGAACGATTTCCCCTCGAGGACTAAAGGCAAGATTCGGTCGAGGCCGATACCGGGGATACGATTTAGCCGGTTCGTTTTCGCGTGATCGTTTTAACAAACGTTCCATTCGACGGCGGGGCCAATCTTCCCCCCCCGGGTTATATTCGCGTGCTCGTACACCGCATAACCACAACTCACGTGTTCCGCGTGCCAGCGCCGCCGTGGTTCCGTTGTTCCGTTGTAGCGCACAGGCGTCCCTAACTTTCGTTACTCCTAATTTCGCATCGACCGCGCATCGCGTCGGACACCCGGCATTTGAGCTGCCGACGTTAACTTCAAGGAATCCATGTTAATCAAATAGTTTTCGTATTAACGGGCAACAACGCGACGGCAAAGTAATAATTGAAGTAACGAAGTGAATCGTGAATTTGTCGTGCTGCCGCGCTGGTGCCCGTCGGTTAATATTGCGTCGACGATTGCGCGTATATCTGGACGTGAACCGCTGAGGGAGCCAAAGGGTACGTGGTCCAGGGAGGGAATCTCGAGAGAGAGCCGAAGGACTGTCGTGCCATGCCGCGTCGCGGCGCGAAATCCCGAGAGATCTGTAGAGCTCGGGGAGTCTCGAGAAACCCTAAGAGAGATAGAGGGGCGGAACCTCGAGAGAGATCCAAGGAATCTCGAGGAATCGCGAGGAAATCCGAGAAACTGCCGCAGATCCATAGAACCTTGAGAGATCTCTCGAATCGAAGAAACTTCAAAAGGTCCCGGGGGATCCAGCACGTCTCAGAGTCGCAAAGTCCTCCACGTGAAACCTCCAGGAATTCGAGGATCTCCGGGAATTTCGCTCACGCGCGTCGATCTCCGATAGATCAAAGAATGTATCAAGGCCTCGATCTTCGGCGAGCACCGCCGTTGAAAATACATTTTCCGAGGGAAAAAATTTCACCGGCGACGAAATTAACGACGCCTTAGGAAACGCGAGCGAGTTTTTACCGGTTTTAATGGAACGCGTCGTAAATTCCGGTTCGACGAGCGGATACCCCGTTTGCTAATAAAACTAAACAAATTCGCACGGCAAATAAAACGTTTACGTTCTCGCGCCCGATGAAGTGTTCCCCTTTTTTTAGATCCTTTTTCGCGCGGGGGCAGAATCGGCAGGAATTACGACGGACTCCTTCCGTAAAGTCGTGAACGAACGGGGAGGAGAAAAAAGTTCCGGGAAACCAGCTTTGAAACGATCAAGTGTACACAGTTTAACGCCGCAGTTATCGCGTTGCGAGTGCGTTCTACTTTTCGTTTTCCGCCGGCGTCGCTCGCTAGAAATCGATATACAAGCGTGTCGAAAACGTTCCCCGCCGCCGTGCATTTCCCTTCCAGTCGCACGTATCGCTCGGGGAGGAAAATCGTGGAGAACTCCGTAGACGGGCGTCGATATACCCACAACGAGGGTAGATTTCAAACGCGGGAAATCATTTTTTGCGCCGACGTCTTTCGCCGCCCGCATCGGACACTTTGAACTTGTAATTTAACTTCTCCCGCGACCCGCCCGGCTTTGATCTATGATTCACCGCGCGCCTGTCAAGACGCGGAAACGAATCCGTCAATGCGGCCCTCGCTTTAGAAAAAATTACCCGCAACGCGCTCTTTGAAATTTAACAGGAAACTCGCCTCTTCGTGGGGATTAACCGACGCTGCCCGGGAAATTCCGCGACGCGAGTTCGCGACATTTCACGGGCCGCGTGAAATATCTTCTCTACGAGAATTTTCGAAGCCCACGTCCGATCTTGAAACATTAAAATCGCCGGGGAAACTTGGCGATGATCGAGGCCCGGGGGAAAGTTTTATCACCCGTGGGGAAAGTTCGTCACCGAACTTTCCAAACTCGACGCGTGACGCAAAATTAATCGTAAGCGGGCGAATGTGCGAGCAATGCATTTAAAGGTACTTGGAGGTCAATATTGGCCTTGATCTCGCTAATTCGCACGTAACGGGGAAAACTAATGGAACGATTAAACGTCCGAGTACTTTTTAATGTTTGTAGTTATTTTCATGCGGGCCAATCGTCGACAAAGTAATTATACCAGGTAATGAATCCGGGGCGCGCGAGCGGCGGCGGCAGCCAGTCGCGGCTAAGCGATTAAATTTATTCGGCGTTTCGCTCATTTTCAGCGAGTGACGCGACGAAATTAAATGATAAAATTTGTTTATCGCTCCCGAGGCGCGTCGGGGCGACAAGAAAATCGCGGCGCGGAAAAACGCGGATATTTCAACCGGCTGGTGAGCGCGAATCCCCGTGGCAATTCTCGAACCGAGGCCCGGTCATATTTCTACTCGTATTTTGTACTTGATACTCGGCTGAGAAAATATGGAGGGACTTTGAGGAACTGTTTTCCAACAGTTAAAACCAACAGGAGTTTTACATTTTAATATAAACCCGAGCGACGCTGGTGTTAATTTAAATCTGGGAAGTCTCGCTCTCCCGGAAAGTCGAATCTGCGAGGGGAAGAATTCTGTCGCGATCTCCGTTATGAAACTTCGCCCACGGCTGAATTGAAAAAAACCTACTTTACTTCGAACGGCGTTACATATCCTTGTCTCCCCGTTAAATTAGAGTCCGCGGATCCGCGAGGCAATTTAAAATCCCGCCACGTTATTTCACGGTGAACAGGCATCGGGTCCGGGACTTCGTTTGCGGCGCGTCATTTTTTAAACAACGCGCAAACTAAACCGAATCGGGCGCGCGTTTAATTCGGAACGGAGGCCTCTGGGCAGGTGGATCGGCCCTGTCTTCGTTGCACCCGTTTTCATTCCGGACTTGACCGGGACGAATTGCATTTTCACGTGCGGCCAACTTCGTTTAATGAGTAATGCCGCGGGAATAGCGATTTCGAGAGCGGGCTCGCCATTTAATATCGGCAATTGCCGCGGCCGGACAGTCGCCAACCAGATGCAAATTACGCTCTACATTGATAATAACTGTTGATCAGCTCGGCGAAAAAGGGAAAACACCGAGTTTCCCCCCCGATTCCCGTTCGCGATTAAGCGGATTCCGGCGAACGCCCCCGCCCGCGTTTCGCTCCTCGCAAACGCAATTTATCTTAACGTTATGCCAGCTTTCACGCCAATTTATACGTACGCGCCGCCGTTACAATGCAACCGTGTACCGCGCGCCATTACCGCGTTGTTCCGGATATGGAAATCCGTTTTGGAAAAGTTCGCCGTTAGCCAGACTTGATAAATATCTACCGTACAATGAACGCTCGAAGCTCGAGTTACCCCCCGAACTTCTTATTGCATTGTGTCGTAAACCCGTGCAACTCATGCATATACATACTTTATAGCTGGCTACAATAAGGTATGTACACGCGTCAGATTTCGGCCAGAAACGCTGCAGACGCGGACCTACCAAAGTGCCAGATAAGGCAAAGACGTTATCACGAACTTCGCTCCGTCTTCTGCGATATAACCAAAACTGAGAATCGTAAATCTTCGTCAGGGATCCCTGACTCACGTGACTCAACACACCTGTCTCTACGTTTCATGTACAAGAATAAATTAAAACAGTGTCGCGTATGGCACATATTCTTCACATTTGACTTCAGTACGTATGATTTTACGTTACATAGCCTGAGTTGATTNCACTGAGAATCGTAAATCTTCGTCAGGGATCCCTGACTCACGCGACTCAACACCTGTCTCTACGTTTCATGTACAATAAATTAAAACAGTGTCGCGTATGGCACATATTCTACATTTGACTTCAGTACGTATGATTTTACGTTACATAGCCTGAGTTGATTTTGTGCCACGCCTCGACAAGTTCTCCCAAGGCAACTCGTCGGGCGAATTGATTCCCCGTATCCATTAACAGCGCGCGGCTGACGTCGTAGGCGTCGGTAGGCGCGACATTTTCGGTTTTCGCACGTTTTTTCCGTGTACACACTTAATTTCCCAGAGGCGAGCCAGCGGCTATTCAGTGTCGGCTGGCACCGTTCCAACCGAAGTGGCTCATACAGTCGGTCGCCGGAGAGCGAGAGGGCGACAGAGCGAGAGGGAGAGAGGGCGAGTTCTTGAAATAAATCAGCCGGCCGATAAAAAGCATGGAATTTTCAGCGTTCACCGGGTCGTCGACAAGATCGATACACCGACCGGGCCGATAAATAAAAATGTTGTTTCGAAAAGCGGCCGAGTCTCTCGCCGCGCTCCGATGTTTTATCTCCCGGACGGCGCGACGCGACGCGACGTACCTACCGATCGCTTTCGCTCGCGGAACAGATTAATGGCCGAGATTATTGAGACTTTTCAACCGAACCGCTGTCACGAACATCGGATAATATCGACACCGGTGTGTCTCCGGTAAAATAGTTGCGAGCGAGGGGGGCCGACGCGCGGGGAGAGGGTGGTTTTATCGAGCGTCGCGTCGAAAACGAGTTAATTGCGCGGCGGCGGGGGGCGAGTGGCCGGGTACCGGAATAATAAAAGCGCGATTTAAAACACAACGTAATCCGTGCACTTTGGCGCCAGGCCAAATGCGTGCTCTAAATGCGAGCGTACGCGCGAACCATCCCGGTCCCCCGTCCTTCCCTACCTCCCCTCCCACCCCCGGCGGCCCCGGTTTTCCTTACTTTTCCATCTAATTTACATTCAACCCAGGAAACTTTATCTCCGCGCTCTCTTAGAAAACGGAACAGCAGAAACACCGCGCTGCTTGTACACTTAAATGTGTATCCTCCGGAGCTGATTCGGCTAAACAAAAATACCGTGAAGATACGGCGAACTCCTTTTTGATAAGAATTTGTTACAGAGGAGGGAACAGTTGTCCTTTGAACGGGCTACGTTTATGCTAATATCGCCGGTAGATATGGACCGATACAAAGGAGCAGAAACGGGAGGAGATACTGCTAGCGTTTTGAAATGTTTACCCCTTGTTTTATTCTCCGCTGTTACTATCGCCTGGCCCGGTTCGATTAAACAGGAACTGGCTGGGAAATACGAGAAACTTAGCCAGCGCGATTCCGCCGAAANTAGCGTTTTGAAATGTTTACCCCTTGTTTTATTCTCCGCTGTTACTATCGCCTAGCCCGGTTCGATTAAACGGGAACTGGCTGGGAAATACGAGAAACTTAGCCAGCGCGATTCCGCCGAAATGAAACAACGATCGTCGAGTTTTCCAATTAGGTCTCATCCACTTTTTTCCCGTTTGGTAATTCACGAATTCCGGGTGTCCTCGAAGAAAGAAATTTGCAACGCGGAGCACACGGAAGAAAAGAAGTCCGGCAAGATGAAAGAATTTTAGAAAGAAGGGAAGCTTAGCGGTCTACTCAAAATTTGCCCAAAAGGGATAGCGCAATTTTCTCCGTGCATCGAGAGGCCGAGGCTTTTTCTCCTCTCTTGCGGCTAATTTTCTTAGCTGGCCGCAAGCCGGCCAGTCCCTCGAAGGCAAACGCGTTTTTGCGGCAGCCAGGTTGTTTCACGTCAGGCCACTTCCCAGGATGGGAGGCGTTAGCACTTGGTTAACACCGGCCACTCGATTACCTCGTTGCCACCAGCGTCTAGTTGCGTCTGCCCACGAGAATGTGAATTACCCTAATCGACGCGAGACGTCAAGCAAATCGAGTAAAAAAAAATCTCGAGTGAACTTCCGGTAGACACTGAGGACTAAAAAAGGTGGATCTAGCTATGTAGGCAGTAAAATATTGCGGTGAAGGTAGAAATTGACTTGAACCCGAAACGTCCTTAAGAGAGATTTATGTAGATCAGCAGGAAACGATTGTGGGAATAAATTCTGACCGTGAAATCGTGCCTCGGCGATGATCCGCGAGAAAAACGCGAAGTCGCCGTAAGAAATATTCGCGAGGGCTGTCGTTAGACGAAGATGTTTTATTCAAGGTAGCGTGTCAAATCGCAATAAATGCGGGCAATTCTGTTTGCCGAGTTTACACATTCCCGGGATACATAATGCATAGCGCATTCAACGCGTGGAATTCATAGCTCGCGACGACGAAATTGGGGTTACGCGATAAATACGTTCCCTCATCCGCGCCGCCTCCCTGCTTGCTCCTCGCACGAGACGGCGGTCCCCCCGTTGTTGTGTGTTTTTCCTATTTACGTTTTCCGAAGCCAATTTTCCGAATGTTTGCCGAACCGAAACAACTGATTATCAGCGTCCGATTTGCATCATCGTTAATTAATCGGGCGACGTTCCAGTTTGCCCCACGAATTAGCCTCGTCGCGTTTATCGTCAGTGACACAGTTATGAAAAAAAGCCCCGGTGATTGGTGTTTACCAGCCGCGTTCCTATTATCATTTGCGCGGCACTCGGTACGCGCGATAATCGATCGGAAACGATTTCAAGCGGCAAAGCGATGTTGGAAATGTCCAATCGACTCCCGAGAGCGAAGGGGGACAAAATATTTGTGACGAGCCGAGGGCTCTCTTTGACGGAAATTCTGTAACCGTTCCCCGAGTGCCGCAGCGTGCAAAGTAATGGTTCAAAATGGATATCGCGTGCTCGGCGTCGAAACGNTGATTTCAAGCGGCGAAGCGATGTTGAAAATGTCCAATCGACTCCCAAGAGCGAAGGGGGACAAAATATTTGTGACGAGCCGAGGGCTCTCTTTGACGGAAATTCTGTAACCGTTCCCCGAGTGCCGCACCGTGCAAAGTAATGGTTCAAAATGGATATCGCGTGCTCGGCGTCGAAACGCGTTCGCAAAATATGCAAGATTTGCAAACACTTGAAACAATGACCGTGTAACATCGCCTGTAGCAGTTCCGGTACAACGCCGCAAGAAATTCCTCCCGGCTCCGGCGCGGGATCGATAATGAATTTCATTCGCGCGTCAATCGTTCGGCGATAATTTATTTACCCGGCCCGCTCTACGTCCGGGATAAAGTTGGTATGTTGAAATCGATTGAAATCAAAGATCAATGTACCGTGGCGCCGTTCGTAATTCACTTTATTTGCGACCGATACCGCCCCGCTGCTAATAAAATTCAATGCGGGCCGGGCGTATCAATTAAATTCAGAAACCGATGCGCCGGAAAACGTTAATTACTTATTTGCGAAGACGACGCTATATCTTATTCCCGCCGCGCGAACGTTGTAACGAACTAACGCTTATCGGGGCAAAAACGTTTCTGCAGATTGGCCCAAAGTTCACGCGCCGCCAGACATATACGTACATATAATATAATCGGTCGGCCGCTAATTAATGATTGTTCGCTCTCGGTGCCGATTACCGCGAGATATGATAAAACCAATAAATCACGGTTGTTCGAGGTCAGCAGCGTTCCCGGCGTTATACGTTAGCAATTTCTCGGAAAAATCGATCTCCGCCATTCTCGTCGGACGCAGACCAGCTGGCACAAAGGGCCACGGGAAACGTAAGAATCCATCGGGCCGTGCACGAATTGGATTCCCCTCGAATTACTGTCAAACCGTTCCCAGGGATTGCACTTTCACGAGGAAATTTGACAATCCGCAGAATTTTATAAAAATCGATACCAGGACCGGGAGGGGGACACCAGGGGGAGAGAGGGGGGGGCCCCAATGATTTGTCGCGGCAACGGGCAGCACATCTGTCCTGTACACTGCCGCGCCCGTCCCACCGGCTACTACCGTTTTGCCGGTTTCATAGGCAAACCCGGTGAATCGTACCGGTACACGATAACCGAATGTGAACCCAATACGAAACGATGAATTCAGCAATCCGAACGAAACTGTGCTCAATCGAGGTTAACGCTTCGAGCGCGGTAAACCACTTGCGACAGCGCGACGCCGATCCCTGCCTTTCTTTCGAGCGGCGCGCGAGATAGACGCGCGTAAATTGTTTTCTTTTATCGAAAACCATCGGCCAACGCGATAGATATCGATGTGACTTCGCTCTGCGATTGGCAGATAGAGTTCCACTGTGTAGCTAACAGTACTCGCAGCGTCGTCGCATTGAATTCGGCGAGCGGAACGTTTTCGGTTTATCGTAAGCTTCGAAATGTTTCTGCCCCGGCGTTCGACATCGAAGTATTTATCATTCGCTGGAATCATTTTACGTTTTATCTTATAATACTTCTAGTTCTTAATAGGTACTTTACTAGGCAACGCGGAAGACGAATGAAACGTGATAGCGATACTTGAACTGTAATTTGCATAACTCTGCAGGCAATAAGTAGAGTGCGGATGAGGCGAAGTTCCTGTGTCATGTTAGGAACGCTTAAACTTTTACAGATTAATATTCAACGGGAATCTCTTTCGATAAATTAGAAGTATAAAAACGAACGGACAGTGAAAAGTACCGAGAACTCCCGCGGAGGTAAAAGTTAATGGATAAGGGAACGGAGCGGAGTCCGAAATAAAGCCACGGAGCGATTCAAAGTACCCCGGAGAAGAAGTACGCCCTCAAAGCATTTTCCTAAGTCAGAAATCCTGCGATGTCTGAATCCTACACAGACGCCCCGTTAAGGCGGACGGAAAATAAAAAAAGCTGGCGTCGCGGTACCGCGGAATGGAGAAGCCGACCGACGGGGAGAGGGTTAAAAGCTTCCGATTTCAAAATCCACGATCTGTTGGGTATTACATCCCCGATCCGTTAGTAACAGCGAGCAGATACCGGCCACGTAGGCGAACGAGGCGAAGGTCTGGCTGGCAGCTGGTATCGATTCCAATACGTTAAGAATTAATCCTAATGCAGTCGGAGTTACCGCGGATTAAGGGGACGATACACGAGGGTCGCGGGTGAAGGACTGAACCCTCGGCCACCCCGGAGAACGGGAACACCCACACCGGGGCACTTATACCGGCGGCATGATTTGGTATCGCGCCGCTCGAAATTCGGAACGAACTGGGGCCAATGTAAATCAAGAAGTGCCCGGCGCACGAGACCCCTTATCAGTTCAACGGGAATCCTGACCGCATTTTTCAACGGCTGAACGTCCGCCCGACCGTCTTAGAAATTTGCATCGCCGGCTATTATTTTAGAGCCATATCCGGCCGGCGCCGAGACAAAGTGCTTCCTCCTTTAAAAGAAATATTAGGGACATCTATATGTGTAAGTATTTTCGTTGTTTAACAAACGAGTGAATTAGAAATTTGTCGAGTTCGAAAACTTTGTAACAAATGAACGAGCTTTTTCGGTCCGTGGAAAAGCAATAAAATTTTCGGCTGTCCCATGACGATGGACGTTTTCCGCGTTACCTCAAATAAAATCGGGAGGATGGGTGGGAATAATGGGTGTACAGGGAGCGTGCGAGACGGGAACTTTATCAGGGCAGCTGCGGTGTCCGCGAATATTTCAAAATTCTGCACGATCGACTCTCCACGGACACGTGCTCCGAAAACCCGTAGAATCGGAAAAACGCGTCGACGGCGCCCAGAAAACACACGATTTTTAATTGCACCCGCGTAGAGGCACCGTAAAAGTTTCCACGGGCCCTGATGGAACACCGGCGCATGCTAGGCTCCAGAAAATCCTGGCTAACTAGCAGCGGAACGAGCGAAAAACAATGTTCAGTATTTTCGTTAAATTGAAACGCGAGAAATATTACGTAATGCAGTATCTCTTGCAAAAATTTCAATTTTTTCGCCGTGAATAAAAAGCAGACGTGAAAAGCGGGCGAAAAAAGGAATGATATAATAACGGGGCGCGGTATCATTAGCGAGCCGGTTCGATGGCTAACGAAGCATCTGTCTCGAGATCGGTGCCGCGCACTCAAGATTTGCCCCGGGGCTATTCATTATCATAATCAGCTCGCGCTGCGTTGCGTTCGCCAACGCCAATCCGATTCCCCGAGCGCAGTAGCGCGCACGTTAATGGGCTCCGACGCCGCCGCGCGTTCCACGAACGAAGACAGCCATCAGCGCGAGCTACTTCCATCCTATCAAAATCGCCTACCCAATTCTCTGTAATGTACACGGTATCACCGAGCAGCAAATCATTCAATAGAGCACAAGAGTTTCGATGGGAAATTACGAAAATGAACTTGTTCCTGCTTAAGTTAAGAATACTTTTAAATATAATACAATGTACAAATACAAGATAAATATAATACAAGACTGCTGGAAAATATGTTTCAGATAACAATAATGATCAGAATTGCTTCGGGGCATTTGCAATTAGCCTCGGATGATCTATGGCCGCGCACGTCCGGAAGAATAGTAAAAGGGGACCGCGTGCAATAATGCATCGCATGACGAGGGTAATTGGTTTCGCGTGAACCACGCTCCCAAACCTCGCCCATTGATAACTTCTCGGCCGACGGGGGGGCGTGACACTCTACAATGCAGAAATCACGTGAACCGTGCGGTTATTGAAATTTAAATAGAGCACGACTGAATTACGATAAAAGAAACGGATTTACGGACGACAAATTGAACGAGTCGGGCTCGGAATTAAGACGACTTGTTTCGTTCGCGATGAATTAAAGATAGCACCTCGGCGTGAAAATGAGAAACGGAATTTTTACGCTAATTTCTGCCTCGCTGCGCGCTCTATTTTCGAGGGAATTACTTTGGAAGAATTAGGATAGTTTCTTCGATACATACGAATTAACTATGTCTTTGAACGAAATTGGAAGTTGTCAAAATGGATTACGAAGATCGACCGCTGCGTCGCGGAGGCGGACAGCCAGCAGCTACGAGCCGAATCGAATCTAGAGTTAGTTTATCAGTTTTCACCGCGGCGTATCTCTGTCCAGAACACCGCGCACTTGAGGTCAGCTATTCCGAACGAGCCCGGAAGATGCCCGACCGCCTCTTCGAAACTCAGATCGACCAGTTGCTCTGCTGTACGCGCGTACATCCTCGAGCACCCAGAGGAACTTCATTTAACCTCATCCTACTTAAAAAGCGCTTATAACGGAGTTCCTTAATGCTTTCATATCGCTATCGAGCAATTTGTATTCAAGCTTTTTTGCAACCTGATCCCCCTTGGCCTTGATGAAACTACTAAACAGAGCCTGAAGTTTAATGGCCCGGGGGCAAAGGTCGATATTATCGGGAACGTTTAATTGCGGCAAGATAATATGATATCACGCAAACCTGCCCTCACAGAATTATAAAAAACGAACTTTGACATCACGCGAACGATAATAATCCTCGGCGAAGTTCAATGAATTTATAATATTCATTCCATCAGCCATTTGTTCCTATAAACTATTAATTGTTTAAGACACTCGTTTATAATAATTATTAGAAATTTTGATTTCCGATGTTTTTCTTGGATATACAGAATTCACCAATGTGTATCAGGTATGTATCCGTGAGGTCTTGAATATTGAAACCAGCAAGTGAACACGGCCGCCGAAAATCGAAGCGAAGCATATCACAACGGAACGACCGGCTGTTCCGTGCGAATAATTCATCCCGCGCGATACAATATTACTACTTAATCCTTTATGATTCCCATCGAGGCGCTCGCGTTTTATGCTCCGATTTCCCTGCATTGCGAATTCCTCAACCACCCCCAAGCTTCTTTCACCACTCGAAATAACTCGTCCATAATTATACGATAAAATATTTACAACCCTGTTGACCACGTTTCTGACTTATCGCAGTATCTTCCGTTCTAATAGCGGGAATATTTTAAATAAAATTACATTCCGTTTTCANATTCATTCCACCAATCATTTGTTCCTATAAACTATTAATTGTTTCAGAGACTCGTTTAAAATAATTATTAGAAATGTTGATTTCTGATATTTTTCTTCGACATACAGAATTCAGCAATGTGTATCAGGTATGTATCCACGAGGTCTTGAATATTGAAACCAGCAAGTGAACACGGCCGCCGAAAATCGANCGAAGTTCAATGAATTTATAATATTCATTCCATCAGCCATTTGTTCCTATAAACTATTAATTGTTTAAGACACTCGTTTATAATAATTATTAGAAATTTTGATTTCCGATGTTTTTCTTGGATATACAGAATTCACCAATGTGTATCAGGTATGTATCCGTGAGGTCTTGAATATTGAAACCAGCAAGTGAACACGGCCGCCGAAAATCGAAGCGAAGCATATCACAACGGAACGACCGGCTGTTCCGTGCGAATAATTCATCCCGCGCGATACAATATTACTACTTAATCCTTTATGATTCCCATCGAGGCGCTCGCGTTTTATGCTCCGATTTCCCTGCATTGCGAATTCCTCAACCACCCCCAAGCTTCTTTCACCACTCGAAATAACTCGTCCATAATTATACGATAAAATATTTACAACCCTGTTGACCACGTTTCTGACTTATCGCAGTATCTTCCGTTCTAATAGCGGGAATATTTTAAATAAAATTACATTCCGTTTTCAACTTCACAGTTATACCGGTTTCCAACATTTTCGAGATACGGAAAACAATGCCTCGGCTTGTAATTTAACGAATATGAATATTTAATCTGCGATGCTTTATTTAAATTCTATGTATTTACGTATCAGCTATCAGCCTCGAACCGGCGGCATACCGAACGCGTATTTTTAATGAACGGTCATTACGTAGTTGTCAGGAATAATAACGGTTATTTTAAAATTTCAGTCAACAAACCAGCCCGGGGAACTAGGATTTGTTTACCGTTCGCAAAACGCGTATAACTAACGAGCGAAATGAAAAGCGGCGGGCACGTGTTGAATGAACGAGGAACAATAATATTCTCAGTAAAATTCTTGCCCGGCCGCAGGAGTCCGAAATCAAGAGCGGCGACGAGTCGCGAAACGAATTAATGAATTAGCGAGCGCGGAAGAAAATGGGAACAAAGCCAGATCGGTTTTCCACATTTTCCACCGGGATTCCGTCCGCGGCGTGCGTTGAACGCGGCTGAAAAACGACGAGCGCGGGCGTCGCGTCGCTCCGTGTCGTGACGCAAAATTTATTCAACTTCGACTAACCGGATTGCAGGACACGCCGGCACGCGAAATCCTCGGCGCTCTTTTCGGTCGCGCGACCCCGAATACCTGAATTAACTAATTAACGTAATATCCCAGCTCCGGGATTGGGCGTCCGGTTCTCTCGCACGGGCTGACCCCGCAAAGCCGCGACTCGCGCACCTTGAGCCCTTCTACCAACCGTGAGAGATCTTAATCCTTCCGCGGCCGATGACGTTTGCCCAATGATTCGCATCGCTAAATCTCGATTCAGTGCAACAGCGAGAGAATCATCGGCAACGAAAACAGCATTGTTGACGGATCCGGATTATCGACGGATCCGCGGACAATCAACGCGTGGAAATGAATCAGTGGTCGAATTCAATTCATCGTTAATTTTTATAAAAACAAGTTAGTATCCCGATTGATTGTTTTTTTTATAAATCATCCGTTAATTTTGGAATTGTTCGGGGAGAATTTTTCGGAACGATACTTCTTAAAAGCAATCCGAGTTTGGTATTGCGCCGGAATTTAGCGCAGCCCGGTGACGTTCGCCGTTGTAATTCGTCGTAACAAATGACACCGGCGAAGATTAACGTAAAACGAAATTGGGAAACTTGCCGGCGTCGTCGTTCCATAGCCGAGCAGAGCACCTTTGCTTCGGCGAGAAACGCTCGATCGCGTAACGGCAACAACTCGAACGACGAAGTTGAAGACACGAAGACGGTTAACCGTCGTCGGCCGGATGCAACCGAGACTGTACAACTTGCCCCGTGTAAACTGCCTACCCCTGGCAGACAGAGATACTTCCTACCCACAGCTACCTAGCGACGCGGTCGGATGTTCGCTCGCCGGGTTTTTCGCTTACGAATTTCGTCTTTACGCGGACTACGAACTTCCCAGATCTCTCTCCCTTACTATGCAGTAGTTGCGCAGCCGGCTCGCAAGAAAGTGTAACGAGACTGTAAACAAGCGGGATCACCGTTCATTTGCATACGATGACGCACTCTAATATGTTCGCGCCGCGGTAAGACACAATTTAACGACGTGCAAGGTTATTTACATGAGAATTTCTCGATGAATTGCATACAAATTATGCTTGTACTCGAGGAAATTACGAAAAGACGACGACGTATTAAACGAATTGCGAACGAGTCCGTTAAAAATAAAATCCGCAGGCACGCGTTTCGGTGACGGTCAGGCAATTTTCCGCGGCAATATTCTAATTCGAAAAGCCGAAGATACCATTTAGCTGGAATTCCGAGCGTGGCAAATATTTCGCCGGCCGAATAATCCCGACACCTTCGCAGCAAGCTTGCAATATGCACGGTGGCGGTCGGCAATGCATCATGAAAATTGCCACGGGACACGCGCGTCACACCCGTGACGTACGTTTAAGTCCCCGGATTAATTTCTTCCCCCGGCCTACGAATCATCGGTGATTTTTCAAAACGTTCCTCGCACCTGTCGGCCGCCGACGCGACACGTGTGCGCGCGTGTTTGACAAAACTCGCCGCGATTTAATTCAGCTTGACAGCCTCTATATCGGTTGACGAGAGACCCGTTCACCGAAATCGGCACGTGTTATACGATTTTAATCCTTCCCCTATCGTCGGCCGACTTGTATCGAACGTTTCTCGCCTGTTTACCAGAGGGGAATCCCGTCGTATTTCGAACGTAAAAATTGACGATTTCCATCTACAAATCCAAACGTGCTACCGGCTCGGAACCAAAATATAGAAGCTGTAAACCATAGAGAGCGAGAGGACTGCCGATTAAGCCGTAGGTCTGGATTCGGGTTTGGCCAGATAAATAAATTACACGGTCGTTCGAGCCGACTAGGTAATTAAGATAAGGAATCTTTAAACGATCGTTCGCGTGTCACCGAGCCGATTTAACCGTCCGACGCGAGCGCACGAGCGCGTAAAACGGGTGTATGTAGAGATATCGGAGAGAATCAAGCGAGCCCGGGAGGCGGCTTCGGTTCGTTCGAACGATCTCGGAAGTTCACTGGTGCTCGAGCTTAAGCGTGTTCACCAGTCGCACTAACAAAGAAAGAAAGGGAGGGGTGAGACGTTGGTTAATCGTGAATAAAAGCAGAAAGTTTCGGATCGGTCCCGTAACGTTTGCCAGTTGCACCGGCTTAATCCTTTTCCCCCCTCCTCCGGGCCCCGGTCGGAACAACTTCTTTAATTCCATAAACTTTCCTTTTAGTGACTCCGAATACATTAACGAGCAAACGTGGACCCCGCTAAAACTGCAATTTATCTTGGAGCACGGGCAGGCGCGAGCTCAATACCCAAAGTGTCGCGTGGCTGTTTCTTGCAAGCTTCCGGCACCGGATGCCCGAGCTCCCAGTGTCGCGTGCAGCTGTTTTCCTTGGTCGAGTACCGCGGTAAGCTGATTTTGATTTTTGCCGGGAATTATCAAAGCAAAAAGAAGTGTTTGTTTTTGTTTTAACGAATGAACGTGTCGAGCGAATCGTAATTAATAATTAGAGGGACTCTGTTTTGTTCACAAAGCGAAAGAGCGAAACTTCGTCGAGAGACAGACTCGTTTAAGGGACGTACAGAGAAAATATTGGAATTGAAATATTATTGGAGGGACGCAACGACTATAAAACAAGACCGTTTGAAAAACTGTCAACTTTTGTTTATTTTTACGGACAACGGCGACCATAAATTCGTCAAAAATTTATAAAAAACAGTGCGCGTCAACGGAACAATGGAAATAGACGGGCGATTTCTTCGACTTCCACTCGATATCCCGTGGAACCGTGACCACCGGCCATGGAGTAACCGCATTTCTATTTCGTCCCGATCGCAAAACGAACAAATCGAACGCGCCGATCGATCTGTCGGTTTTCAAAGAGTGACAAAAAGGCGGGAGAGGGCGGGAGGAGAACGAGGGAGAGAGAGAGAGAGAGAGAGAGAGAGAACGTGCGCGGTGTTCTAAGCAACGCGTCAACTATAAATCTCGGCTCCGCGGCGAAACGCAATAACTCGCTCTGGCTCAAATGTAAATGTCGCGCCCACCTCCCCATAGAAAAGCGACTAACAAACAAACCTGAAAAGAGAGAGAGAGCGTCGTTGCGCTATTTGCAGCCCGGTTTCGTGATTATTCGGAGGGCAGCCGCGCCTCGAGAAGCGTAATATTTCCACGGCAACACTATTTATTCCCTACCAACGAGATGCTTTCGGAAACGTTGCTGAATAAAAACAGATGGCTGCGTGTTATTTGCTTCTCCCCTGCCGCCGCCGCCTTTCGCAACATACAAAATGCGCGGATGTAAATTTAAAACCGGAGGGCCATGAATTATTCCGCGAGAAGTCACATTTCGGGTAACAGGGGACGATTTTATTTTTAAGCAAGCGTGCGCGCGTAATTTCGGAAAAGCAGAATTTCATTAGCGTCGAGCACGCGACGTAACGAATGACATCAGTGCGACAGAATCAAAACTTCTGTGCCGCTGCGAGGGGGAGGCCGGGTGAAAGGCGGCGGATGAACGGCGCGAGGGGCCCAGATAAATTCGATAGATGTCGTTTCCAATTTTCGGTAAATCGAATCAATCTCCGCGGAGGAGATTCGCTCCCCGAGCCTCGAACAATTCGGACCGCTTCTCCCAACACCGATGCACTCGTCACTTCGTTACGTCGCGAAAAAAGAAGCTGCCAACAAGTTCTCTCGATCAACGTTTACTCCCCAGTCTCTCCCGCAATCTGAGACGCGGTTCGATCCGGGCCGCGCGACGCTACGTGCCATTTTCAACAGCCAATTAACTGTTTTGCCGCGTTTATTCGCGCTGATCGCTCGACTCTCGTCGAGATTGCCCGAGTCCAACGGAGTTCGGAATGGGTTAAAATTGCCTGGGAACTCCGGCGGCCGCCACGTCTTTGTTTGCTGTCCGACGGTTATCTCGGATCACCATTACCGGGCCCCGGCCGGCCGGGTCTTGAGTAATTAGAAAGTCGGTCCGCGAAATTTATTTCTTTCTTCGATCCGCGCGTTAAGAAAACGGATTGGTCTTTAAATCCTCGGCCACGGGTAGAGAATTTCTTTGCGGCCAGCGGAATCTATGTTGATCTCGAAATACCTCTCCGGGGAAATAAATGCTGAGTAATCGACGTGAAAACAAGGAAGGAATCATGAATTATTTATTTACCGCCCTAACGATTCTCGCAAGAACCACCTATAAATTTTCAACCGAAAAAATCAGCATGGAAAATAATTCGCGCTGGCTCCCACGCGAAATCGATCAGCGGGAATAAATAACTCGTACGAATCGGATTTTCCCTGGAAATGAACCGAGGTAAACTGGCGCGCGATACGGGATTCAATTTCCGACTCGGTCCCTTTGTTTTACGTGATTAGAACATTATGATTACGTAAACAGTTCGTTTCCCCGGTCCTAATTACGATTTCCACCCCGTGTGCCGGGAGTACAACCGCGGGATCGAGTGCTCCTAATAACGTAAATAGCACGTAAGACCGAGGACGGCTGATTGACTGGCGTGATTAGAATGTCTGCGCGATGGTTTAGCGTAGCTGGCAAAGCTAAGGCGGAAACTGCAAGCCGGAGGACCGTGCGGCACAGTGCGCGAAGGATAATTAGCGAGAACGTCGGAGGGAAGATGGGATCAGCGAAACGCGCGAAACGAGAATCGAGATCTTGCGTTCGAGATAGATCGACTGATGCGGAACGTCCTCCCATTCCCAAATCAGATTTGATTAATTCCTGGATCAGGCCGACGTTATCCTCTTGATCACGATTATATGTATTCCTTCATTGTACAAGCTAATAGAAATTGTTCACTTCAGTGTTGTTCTTTTTCATAAAAATAAACAAGTACATAAATTTATTATAAAAAAATTAGAGTATTCGTATAAAATGCATAACTATACTTATTCTTTGATTAACATCGAGTGTCCTTGAGGATCCAAAATGAACTGACAATGAAAGAAATCGAGGAGTTTGAGGAACACGCTCTAAATTATGCGATACACATAGATCCGGCGGAGCGTCGGAATCCAATGAACTGACGAAGTATGTACCATCAGAACTCGACTTGTCTCTGCAATTGACTATGTCGCGCAATGAACGAGCACCCCGAGAATGTTTCCTAGTTTCCCCAGGTAAATACGGAAGGCGAGAGAGGCCGGGCGCAAAGCCGAATATCCATCTGGTCCGAATCAAAGCGCGACCGGGAATTATATGAAATCTCATTTGACCGCAATGCATAATTCATCAACGGCCGATTGAAAATCGGTTTGGCGCCGGTGAAGCGACGAATCATAAATAATCGCGATCGAATGGGTAATTCCAATAGCGAGGGAAAATAAAGGTGGAGAAAAAGGAATATTCGAGCCGGAGGAATGGGGGTAGCGAAAGTCGTTGTGACTCGGAGTCGATTTCGAGCACTTATTGCCGAACGAACGAGGCATTCGAGATCACCGTGGGGGATCGATACACGCGTACAAAGCCTGTGTACGGGTCAATCGTGGGAGCATTTTAATGGGAAACCGCACCGGAATTTTGTTAAAAGCTTCTTGTGTCGAGCCGGCGCCGAGGTTGCAAGCTTCGCTGTTTCTTTGTGGCTCCTGTCAAACGCTCTCCTGTGGTAATTGATCGGTCATCCGTTTCCCATAGTTCATTGTTGTTACGCGTGCGCCCGCACGCGTTTTCAATTTAGCCTGTCGCCTATTCATACCGCTGGGTCGCACCGCCTATCCGCGAACGTAATGATTAATTAATTGGTCGGGCCGCGGTGAATTAATGCGACAGTTTTTCTACCGCAGCTGACGGAAATCGTCAGTCTCGGTTCGATGGCGCAGAAGCGGAGCCGAATTATTCTTTTGTCGCCGTTGATCGATCGCCGAATACTGTTCCAATCGTCACGCGTAAACAAGGGAAAAAATTAACTATTACTTACAGCAAGACGCGTTATTAATCACTATTCCCAATGATTCGTGATCGTTATCTCAGTTATATTTCTGGTGGGTCTACTAACGATTACATCCGTTAGAACCAACGGTTTGGAAGCTCCTCGGGTAACTATTGACGTCAGAAAACATCAGAGCAGGTGATTCGGTTCGCGCATCTCGTGCAAACAACTGTTCCAAGGAAGTTTGAACCATCGCATCGGAATCACCCTCATAAAATCCAATCACAATCCCAATGAACCGCAAGATCAGTAAGAATCACCGGCATAAAACGATTCCTTCGAATACTGTTCGCTCCCATCGCGGACCGTAAAATGGGAATAAACGGACATCTATAAACCAAAATCCAGCCCGGAAACCGCGAAAAACTGCGACAGTGATTATCAACCGTAATTTGCGACCAATTTCCCGGGATAACGAGGTCGCATGTTGGCTCGCATACGGCCCGCCTTGATGGTTTTATCGTACAGGTGCACGTTGAATAAATAACGCGACGGTCCGCCCTGACGACGACCGTCGACGCTAAATCTTCATGGTCATCAGCTGTAAGGACCTTTATGGCCGCCATTTTCGTCTGTCAACTATTTTGAAGGTAACAGACGCCTTCGGAAATATTTCAAACGAAGCGCTTCATTTTTAGACATAAATGTATGACAGACCATTACGTGGATTGCAGAGGATTTGTCGATTATAATTTTTGCAACTCAACAGTTAAGAGCGTTACATGTGAAAAAGTTATAACAAAGTTCAATGTGGGATTAAAACTGATGTTCAAAGGAGCGTAGGAATGACTATGGTAGAGCGATTCTTTCGCGTTTTTGTATTCCTGTTTATTGCATTTCGATCGCACTGTGATTAACACCAGACACGAGGGAGCATTTTTATCGAACGTGCAAAAAGCACAGTGACACATTGTGTCGCACGCGTCCTATCGGTGGACCGTGCAGTGATAACTGTTGCATTATTACATTCGACGTTTATCGTTACCCGCTCGAACAAAATAACAGTACATTTGAAAAGGTTCTGGATCAAGATCGGTATCTTCGTATCATCCTACGCTTCCCGCACTACGCGAATACTTTAGAAAGTATTAAAATTGATTGAGAAGAACCTTCCAAGAAGAAAATAATAAACGATCGTTATCGTGGAAAAAGGAATAAACGTCTAATGTTATATAATTAAGAGAAAAGGAATAATGAGTCGCGTGACGGATACTAAACTTTTTATCATGCTGCCTTTTAACGCGGCTAACGATGGGAACTAGTGCTGCAGGACAACCCTCGAGTAAATTCTCATTATTTACCATATAAAAAGTGACGAAGCGGAAACGAGTAACAAAGAATTGTTGCCTAAAAGAGGGAAGCGAGAAAGGGGCGCGAGCGGCGGCGCGACGTTAACGAGGAAGGATCGCGGGCGAGACCGATTTTCCACTTTGAATGTTTGAACTGCGCCGCGTGACTTCATTAAATGCGGCCCGGTGCACGTCGGAAGATAAAACTCCACGCAGAAGGTACACATTATGCGGCGAGCAACGTGACATGCTATCGTACAACCCGGGCATCCTCTAATGATGCAAGGACCGGATGGTGGCGCAGCAATATTCTCTTTTCGTAGTTCTCCTTTTTACGCGGGGCCACGTCTGTTCGTGTTTCCCCTGCGCCGTGCGATCTTTCTGTTTCAATCCCCGCGCGCTCTTTACCCGCCGCCAGGCCGTCGCGTCTCCCCGTGTGCTGTTCTGGTCTCCCATCCGCGGCGTATAACGCCGCATGGAAAATTCCAATAATCAGCAAACTTGCCTACGCGTGTACACTCGCAACAGGAAATTCATTAGACGGCTATTGTGCGCCCCTCGCTCCAATTAGTATTATTTTTCGAGCTGACACGCGCACGTTTACCCGCCGCGGATTGAAGCGACGCGTTTCCAACGACTGATTGCCACCCCCGCGATTCGAATTCGTTGCCTTTGATTTATCCCCGTCGCCCGGCCGGACCCCCGGCTCTCGTAGCCGACGTTATTTCCCCCGCAAAGATGTTTCCATTATCTATCGATCGTCGAGTTAATCTGCGAGGTTCATCCCTTTGTTTGCGAAGGAGCGCTGAACTATGTTCGAACATCTCCGGGTGACACGACGATAATAATAACATTTGTCATTAATTACATGCATTAATTGCTGCGCGAGACGGCATTAATCAGGGTGATTAATTGCGCGCCTGTAATATCGTGCCCGCTCGGATTACTCCGACTCCGCCGTCCCCCTTTCAGCGACGAGGGGTAAAACTACTCCCGGCGGAAACTATTCTAATTGATCTTCGTTGATCGCGAATTAAATCCACAGAAAAATCTGCTCCCCTCCGGCGTAGAACGGTTAAAATTTAAACGCCATTCGATTGACCGATAAAATTTGTATGGAATCGGACGTTACATTTATCGAACGGTCGTAATTTCAATTGGAAAACGACTAAAAGGACCGGCGGCGGCGGGCGGGGAGAGCTCGTGCACGGAAAGCGAAACGATCCCGTGCTCGCATTAGTATTCGCAGTTACATCGGCGATAGTTGAGAACCGCTGCCGGGAATCCGCGTGCATTTCAACGGCAGCTGCCTCTCGTATCGGGGACCAACAGCTTTCCGCGACGGCTGCTTCTCGCAATCGCGGAACGATATCCTAAATACGAAACCCTCGAAATTCCTTTTTAAGTAATATCGCCCGACGCTTCCACCCTTTAGTCCGAAAAGTTCCGGCGTCGCCGCCGAGCCGATATTTGGCAGCGGGGCGAAACTTCTTTTTTCAAACGCTCTACGAAATTATTTGCCGGCCCGGTAAATAAAAGTCTTCGGCACGTAGTCGAGGACGGGGGCGGGCGGAGACCGACCCGCACCGTTCCGGGGGCGAAATTGGAGCAGAACGGGGTGGAATGGCACTCGTTGAAAATTACTATTCGAGCGCGAATTAAGAGGATTTCGAGAAGCAGGACAGTGCTCGAGGCAGAGCCTCATTACGGGCGATCCTTTGCCGATAAGACGGCGATAACGCCTCCGGGCTGGTAAAAGATTCCCCTGGAACACGAACTTCTTCGCCGGGAGGAACCGATTCTCCCCGGCTTCGATTTTATAGGCTCCAGTTGGCTCGAATATTAGGCTCGGATGCCGGTCGGGCCAGAAGTATGGCTGGCTTGCCATCGCCGCGGGTACACAGAGGTGTAAATGAACAAACTTGGAATGGACGTGGACAAACAAACGGGGCTATGGACAAACAGCCGTGAAATGTTTCGAACCACTGTGACATCAAATCTCCACGAGATATCTGACCATTATTTACTTCCTGGCGATCGAAAAAATATTTGATCTACACTTGAATAATGCTCAACAATATATATGTATGTCGTCTCATGAAAAATTTTTTCTCGGTCAAAGAATAGAATTTGCATAATCGGCTGGTGGATTATTTGCACGGCGGTAACACGTGTTTAGGTACGGTGCGGTTTGTTAAGGAGCGGCACGAAGACACACCCCCGCAGGAATCTAAGCCAGCCAACACGGCAGGGTCATACATAACTCAGGATTTCACGTACAGCGGTAACAGGGTGGCCCGTGGTTCGTTGCAGCTACACGCAACCAATGCAGTATTTGGTGCTGGGATACGTGCGTACAAATGTAGCCAAACCCAGAGCAGCGTCGCCGGTAGTAAACATAGAGGATTGAACGCGGACGGGATGCGGCGAACGGAAAANTTTGCACGGCGGTAACACGTGTTTAGGTACGGTGCGGTTTGTTAAGGAGCGGCACGAAGACACACCCCCGCAGGAATCTAAGCCAGCCAACACGGCAGGGTCATACATAACTCAGGATTTCACGTACAGCGGTAACAGGGTGGCCCGTGGTTCGTTGCAGCTACACGCAACCAATGCAGTATTTGGTGCTGGGATACGTGCGTACAAATGTAGCCAAACCCAGAGCAGCGTCGCCGGTAGTAAACATAGAGGATTGAACGCGGACGGGATGCGGCGAACGGAAAAAGGGAAGCGACGGGTGACGGACTGGTTGAAGGGAAACCCTCATAGAAACGAGAAGCCAGGAGGCGAGAGAACGACGATGGCAGCGTAACGCGATTCTAAAGTAAATCTATTGGATTTTGAATTTGAATACGGGACGCGGCCACGGCCGGGCCCTGCGTCGACGTGACGGCTTCGCTATGTGCATTGCGAACTGCAACGAAATTGAACCTGTTTAAACAACTCGTAATTACTGCTTTTGAAATATACGGATTTCTAACGAAATTTCGCGTTTTTACGCTGAAACTGCTGACGACAGAGTTCTTTGATAACGAATGTTGTTGTTATCCGTGAACTTGTACAGTAATTATTTTGCAAACTAATTCAAATATGCATAAGTGAAATTTCCGAGTTAACGCGTTCTAGTAATACGAGATAATACTTCTAGCAGCGTTGGTGGAGTATAAAAAAAATATTAGCACAAAGGGAGCAGTCGGATAAGGAAAATTATTGAAGGGTCTCCGGTGATAAGGCGAGAGCAAATAAAACCGAGGGAAACAAAGGAGGTGTTCTCTCCGGAGAGAAATACTGTGGGACGCAGATAAGTGGAGAGACAGGCAATTGCGAGACGAGGCCGAAGGGTGGAAGAGATTCGGGATACAGAGGCCATAATGTATGCAATTGGGCCGAGAGCGGCGTGTTAGGGTGGTGGCCAGCTGGTCGATTATGCGTGGTGCTGAATGGCGAGGAGTCCAGGAAACTGGGACCGCCGCCGACTGCCTACGTAGGCACTATGCATGTCAGGTATTATATGGTATTTAGCGTGTATCTGCTGCCCCACGCACCGCATGCTTTAGCATTCTGCAGACGGAATTATGGTGGAACACGTGTTCTGAGAATATCACACGTATGCTAGCAACGGCGATCGCTATTGCGCGTCTTAAATCGGCGGCGAACTCGTAACGGACTCCAGACGAGATCCAACTACGGTAGAATAGAAAATGCAAGGTTCGAAGTTATTTAATCAGACCTCGGTTGATCGGGTCTTTGGGAAAATTGGATGCTATCTTATTTAAGATCGGAGCAGATCTAAAAACGCGGGATAGAAATTTCGCGTTAGACTTGATCCAGATCCAAGTCGGACCTAATTTCGGCGCGGTCTATTTTCGGGAACGATTCATCGGGAAGTTGCCGAGAGGAAAACTCGTGTTGCGTCCACGAGTCGATTCATCCGAGTCCGGCTCATAATTTCTCTGCCCACTTTTTCTCGTATATTGCTGTCCCGAACTAGGCCACCGATGCGTTCGATAACGCTCGGCTCTCAAAAATATGCTACGACGCGGAGTGCCTCCTGGCCGCGTGCACGCCCGCCGACGATACGCGTGGCCAATTTTCACAGTGCCTTCATAATTTGGCAAACTCTCGATAATCCGGCGACGCGACGGTCGCGCGAAAACATCGGAAAATTGATTTACCTTTGACGCGCGGCGACGCCGACATTCACCACCGGGAAATGCATCGCACAAATTACGACCGGTGCCGAAGATTTTCCGCGGATAAAACCGAGACTTGACGATTCTTTCCCCTCCTCACCTCTGTCATGTCCGTTTCATATTAACGGGCGCGAATTGGACCCGCGGTAAATCATATCGCATTCATATGCAATCAGTCGTATCGCATGATTATTTTGGAATAACGGGCGGCGTAATTGGGTTAGCGGAGCAAGCAACACGGTTCGCGTTACCAAAAAACCAGAATCGAAACCTCGAAATGAAATTCAGTAGCACGTGACGTTACGCCGCGACCGAGCCGGTGAATTTCAAATTACCCCGCCCCCACTATAAAAATTCTGCAAACTTCCCGCTGGTACGGTTGACTAATTCGTTTAAGCGAGTGCATTGTCATACATACAAAAAAGATTCTGTTTGTTTCTTGTAATTTCAGTAGTCAACGAGTTAAACATGATTAATCGGCTTTTTATTGGTACTGACAAAATCCGGCCGTCCTCACCGTCGAAACAGCAAACTTTCGACAAAAAATTTCGTTTTTCCTCGAATACTTCTAAACGGTTGGAACTACGGGAAAATTACATACGACCTTATTTGTAGCTGGCGACAAAAGCTACAACTTTTGTCTGAAACATTTTTCGCTAGCGTCAAGAGTTAACGAGTATTTCACAAAAAACGATGAAATAGTTTATTGCAAATTACTCGTTAACTATTAACGATAGAAAAAAATGTTTTACACGAAACTTGCAGCCCTTGACGGTACCTACAATTTTCGTTTGAAACATTTTTCACTAGCGGCAGCAGGAATGCAATTATTTGCAATAAACGAATATTTCGCAAAATCTGAAGGGGAAAAATTGGAAAGATCTCGGAAAGATGAGAAATTTTTTTTCTCGGTATTTCGAAATATGTTTGAAACAAAAGTTAGAGATACTGCTATTACCTGCAAAAAAAGTCGTATACAATTCTCCTGTCTCGAATATTTCAGGAGTACTCGATTTATTATTTCGAACCATTGAAATTAAGAGGAAATTACATACGACCTTTTTCCTCTCTACATTTTGTGTTTAAATCTCATTCCTTATTGAAACGTGTTACACACACTACATCTCTGTTTTACTATTGCTGTTACTATTTATTGTACCAGATACATTAACAGCATTTAATTCGACAACTCTCTAGTGTGTTAAACCGTATTTTAGTATCGTTTCATAAATGCCACGATAAAGACACGTTATGAAAATAATAATAATATCGTTCACGAGAAAACGTCTTCACATGAACTCATGAACCCTGTAATTTTTTCGGAAGGAAATAGAGAACCGTGACAGCGAAATAACGATAGTCCTTGTTTTATTAAACATTTAATATTAAAACTAGTATATCTATATAGAGCGTTTATAATTTGATCGACGTAATAAAAGTTGCTGAAGGCGGACACTTGTCCACGGTGAAATACGCGAAATTAAATTCCCGGGTTTGCGTAAACGTAAAAGAAGGAAGTTCGCCTGGCCGACGGAAGCCACAGGGTCGAGTTAATAAAGGGACTCGAAAAATGGAAGCGGGGCGAATTCGAGTTAACGAAGAGAAACTTCGGAAAACGGAGCCTTCGGTTTCTCTAGATAGCGAAAAACTTGAAAAATGGAATCCTTAGTTTCGCGGCAGAAAAAGTTTCGCCACAGGAACCGAGTTAAATTCATCGAGCCAGTCGCGTTCATCTTCATCGTCGAGTTTACCGGAACCCCCACCCCGTAATCAACTTTACCACGACTTTACCACGCGTTATGGGACACACATTCTGGAATTTGTGTGTCGCCCGCTCGCCTATTTTTCTGAATACAAAATGGTCGCCAGGTGCGAGCATCGATCGAAGCTTATCTAACGAGCTACATAATTTCTCTGGCGATCTGATCGAAATTATCGCGAAGGTCTGATGCCATAAGCCAGCCGATAAATATCTCAGTATCGAGATATTTATAGACTGATCCAACGCCATAATTCATTTATCCCACAAACAATGAGCTTACCTTCTGATAATCGATGGCCAGCAGGAGGTACTTCCCATCAGCCGACAATTGATGATCGAAGCTCGACATCAATGCCTGCAATCGAGTAAAGAACAAAATCGATATAAAAAGAAAACCTGAATAACACATTTATCGCAATAACACGGTTTCGCGGAGACAATAATTATTTTTCAAGTCCTTCGATATGATCTCTCTCGTAGAGAGCGAACAAAGCAGATAGTACTCACGTTATTACTCGAGTTCAGGATCGTCCTCGGCTCCCTCGATGTGACATTATAGATCAGGAGATTCCCAGTTTCATCGCGATACAGTATCTCGTTTCCTGGAACAGAAAGAGAGGGACGAACGGTCACGTGTATTCCTCTCGCGATCTCTATACCGAGATACATACATACATACATGCGGCGGGGCTTTTGTCGTCGGGAAAAAATTGCCCCGATAAAGACCGGCCTCGATAAAATGAAATTACTTTTATACGGTCCTCGATGGTACAGCGGAAACAATCACTGACTCCGAGAACTTATACCAAAATATCGAATGCGCGCTATGATTCATTCAAAGCAACCGAGTCGTTTTATTGTACAATTAATTGCCTTTCAAATTGGCAGCGCAAACGAATCGAGCGGCAATACGTATGCACAAACAAACCGCAATTTGTCCGGGGGAACTTACGAAATCCCTTTGTTATACAGAAAGCTATTGCATGTACAGCCTCAGCTGCGCGAGTCTGAACGGTTGAAAGAGAAACTCCAATACCATCGATCTTAGCTGCACCGCGAGCGTTATCAATCCCCCGGTCTAACCCCATTAATCCGTTTAATCCCTATTGGTCTGTCTCTAATTAACTCGAATTGACGAAGTTTTACGCCGGTCGAACGAAAATGAAACCGCAATAATGCGCCGGATCCTACGGTTAATCGTTAACCACCTCTGTCCCCAATTAGCGGGGATTAACAAGGTTTCGACCCGTCGACGTCGAACGGGCGCCGTAACCGGTGTTCGATGCACCGTCTGGCTCGTCGACGGATATTTTTCTCGCCGCTCCGCTACCGTCGTGTTGTGTTTACGTAAAATTATTGCGCGAGAGACGCAGTCAGGTTTTAATATCCGGTGTACCGGATCAACATCACGGCCTGCCTGGCGTTCGGCGAACGGTTCTTAGCGGTAAAAATCGAAGGGACGCTTGTCGGCGACGGGAAACATTTGTACGGGCCGAGGAAAAACAGTGGAAAAGCGGCGGAAATGGAGGGAATAACTCCTGCGCGAGTTGGAACCGCTAAATATGATAAAGTACATCGTCGAGGATTTTATCCAAAGATCTCTTCCACTTTGGATTTCTAAATTTATAAAGGGGAACGCGGTGGGTGCTTATGACGAAACTTCCTAAGTGGATGATGAAGATAATTTAATGAGTGAATTGGAAAATAAATAGGAACAGTAAGGTGTGAAGAGGGAGCACTCGCCCGGGAAACTTCTCACATCGATCAAGTTTACCTTCTCAAGCCTCTACCGATTCTGGAGCAATAGCAATTTTCAGAAAGCTTTGAAAATATAGTGTAGAGCGCGTAAGAAACGAAACGGTGAACAAATGTTTAAAGAAAACATAAGAATTCATTTTTATCTGAAAGTTATATCACCGGGACGGTATAGGCAGGTTCTTAAACAATAGAACAAAGTCGTAAAGCATGAAAGCTCCACTCGGTTACTCTATGATCGCGTACGATCGNGTACCAGATACATTAACAGCATTTAATTCGACAACTCTCTAGTGTGTTAAACCGTATTTTAGTATCGTTTCATAAATGCCACGATAAAGACACGTTATGAAAATAATAATAATATCGTTCACGAGAAAACCTCTTCACATGAACTCATGAACCCTGTAATTTTTTCGGAAGGAAATAGAGAACCGTGACAGCGAAATAACGATAGTCCTTGTTTTATTAAACATTTAATATTAAAACTAGTATATCTATATAGAGCGTTTATAATTTGATCGACGTAATAAAAGTTGCTGAAGGCGGACACTTGTCCACGGTGAAATACGCGAAATTAAATTCCCGGGTTTGCGTAAACGTAAAAGAAGGAAGTTCGCCTGGCCGACGGAAGCCACAGGGTCGAGTTAATAAAGGGACTCGAAAAATGGAAGCGGGGCGAATTCGAGTTAACGAAGAGAAACTTCGGAAAACGGAGCCTTCGGTTTCTCTAGATAGCGAAAAACTTGAAAAATGGAATCCTTAGTTTCGCGGCAGAAAAAGTTTCGCCACAGGAACCGAGTTAAATTCATCGAGCCAGTCGCGTTCATCTTCATCGTCGAGTTTACCGGAACCCCCACCCCGTAATCAACTTTACCACGACTTTACCACGCGTTATGGGACACACATTCTGGAATTTGTGTGTCGCCCGCTCGCCTATTTTTCTGAATACAAAATGGTCGCCAGGTGCGAGCATCGATCGAAGCTTATCTAACGAGCTACATAATTTCTCTGGCGATCTGATCGAAATTATCGCGAAGGTCTGATGCCATAAGCCAGCCGATAAATATCTCAGTATCGAGATATTTATAGACTGATCCAACGCCATAATTCATTTATCCCACAAACAATGAGCTTACCTTCTGATAATCGATGGCCAGCAGGAGGTACTTCCCATCAGCCGACAATTGATGATCGAAGCTCGACATCAATGCCTGCAATCGAGTAANATTATTACAAGATGACGACGCCGCGCCCCGCCGCTCCCAAATATGCCAGCGACGCGTTGGTCAAGGGACGCGACCGTGCACATGTGTTGTCCATCGCGTCGCGCCGCATTGAATCCGCGTGCACAGTTGCTTGTAAAATGCCGCCGGTCGACGTAGGATTTGTCCGAGATAAGCGAACACCACGCCGCAGCCTTGACTCGCTCAAGCTGACACGTTGTTTTCTCGCAATTTCTTACGATACACCGACGACGCTGGACGCCGCGTCCTCCCCAGCTGTTTCTTATGCGGATCTCTATTGAAATGTTTCCGGCTCGGAAAATCTGAGCAACGCTGCCTCACCTGACCCAGATACATACTTTCCTCTTTTTTTTTTTTTTCCCGAGGAAAACAATTTCACGGAAGATGCAATACGACGTGTCAACGAAATACAAATAAGTCACGTCGCGGTGTCGACTCCCTCTCGTGCATAAATAAAATGATAATGATTAATATGATCGCGCAAAAAACGAGATAAATATCTTGGCCTTCTGGGTTCCTAATAACGGAAGCTCCGAATTATATTAGACGGCTGACGACAATATTTCACTCCTGGATTAATTATGAAAGCCCTTTGATAGGCACTGAGGTATTTAAATTATGCGATAATATTCTATAATCAAGGGAGCATTCACCAGGGAAAAGCTCAATGCCCCGATAAACGAAAAAAGAGTCGGATAACCTTCCTTTTTTCCCTCGGGCGGAGCTCCACATTCTGCACATACGCGCGCAGGCGAGACAGCTTTCAGCTCGTCAGCCGTGCTTTTTTCGAGGAGGATCGTCTGCAGCCCCGATTTTAACGAAGCTGTGCGCGGCATAATAGCTTAGAGGACGCCGTTCAAAAAACGCTGACATACCGATAGCCTTGTTAGCTTCTAATTTGCGTGATCAACGCGCTTCTAGTATACCTGTGGCACTCGCCAACTCGACGAACTCACTACCCGACCCTGTCCCTGCAACTCCCTTCATCCCTCTCTCTTTCTCTCTCGTTCTCTCCACACAGTCCCATTTCTCTGTTCTCTTTGTCTCACCTGTGTCATATCGCGCAGCGGCGCGTATTAATCGAGTTCATCTACACCGAAGTAACGCACGTACAACCGATAAAAAAATTTACTGGCTGCCACGTTACGCTGTTCGTTCGATCTACGTATTTCTCATAAATATGCTGATCAATTTGGGAATACGTATTACAATAAATTTTGTACGTTAAAAATGTGTAACTTCCGGAATCGAAGTTTGACGTCGAGATCTCGCTATGTTTTTTCATCGACTGTACGCAGAGTGTTTTATAAGTGGTGCCGCACGTGAATAAATATACTCGATCAAGCTCACTCTCTCTCCTCGACTCAATGAATCTCCTCCCCCCGTTTCCCATCGCCCATATTCAAGCGTAATTTTTCTGTAAATAAATCGAGTATTCCGCAAATACTGGGTTCTGATGATTGTTCCGCGTTGATAAACCGACCCAAAATTGAACGTGTTTTATCAGTAAATTAATTAATAAGGACGAACTAAACGTCGGGGGTACATGCGTGTTGTAAAGAGAGGGAGAGAGAGTGAGAGAGGGTTCGCGTAGAAATGGGGCAATAGCTTTTAGAGAGCCGATTCGAGGGTTGAAGGGAATTATCTCCCGCTGACGTAATTTCGGGAGCCCTCGAGAGCCTGAAATTCGCAAATACCATTTCAATATTAATAACGCACTTTCCGTGCCTCCGTCAGACCGCGGTACGCTTATTTTTCCTTCTATCAGCGTTTTTTTTTCTTTCTCCTCACCGAGTAGAAGATTGCGGATGAAAGTTTAACACTGTGTACACTCGGCCACGACACTTATTCCTCTCCGTGGAGGAAGACAGACAAAAACCGGGCTGGCTGTTCCGCGTACTACCGCTGTAATTTACCAATCTTGTTTCCCCGGGCAATTCGTTAAACTAGGAAAATCGACGCCCCATCGTGACGTGATTGCTTGAAAAATTGCTCGGCCCGATCCGCCGCGAAAGTGATATAGCTCCCGATATCGGGAGGGGAATAAAAAACGGCGATAACGGACGGCTGCGTAACAAAGAAAAATTAATAACACTCCCCGTGTTTATCTTGTTACGCGGCGCGAATTTGCGAAACGCTGAGTCTCCGCTGAGCGGGTTCATTTAATTTCGCCAACCGTCTGTTTTCTCCCGTGCTCTCCCGCGGGTCGAAAAGGGGGAGGAATGACGCCGGGGCGTCCGGCTTACCAGAATTCAGGGATCGTTTAAGGCGAACGACGCCGTTCGCGAGGAGGAACGAGCAGACAGTCGTTGCTGCGTGTGCATGCTTTTATAAGAAACTCTCAACGACGCGTTGTAAACGGAAGAAAACGCTTAGGGTAAACGATGCTGATAACAGGCGTCGGATTAAGGGAACGGACCCCTGGAACCTCTGGCTACGACCGTGAAAAATGGCCGCGCGACGGTTCCTTCAGAAGTTGAAAGCTACAATCCCGAGTAATCGCGTAGCTGGCCCGCAAACTTTCGAAAGTTTGTCGTTAAACGCGCGAGGGGCTGTTATTCATGGGAACTTGGGTGCGCGAACATACCTCAAAGTTGAACGATTTTTTTCGCCGGAAGTTGAAAACCTCGAATACCTCGATAACGCGGGAGACCGGAAGGTGAACAACTTAGGAAATCCGATGAGGTGACAAAAGTTTCGAGCAAAGTTCAAGGTTATCACTTTTTACGAGTCAGAAGCTGAATGCCAAAGATTTAAGCTGAAGAAGTAGCAAAAGGGTCGACGGAAAGTTACAGACCCTTCTTAGAATTGGAGGCAAAGTACACAATATCTAACAAGTTAAACAGCTCCCGGCTATGTCAACGTCTCCCAAATGCGCTTCAATATGAAAGATATCCCCAATAAACCCCGGGACCCTATTTATTCGGCCGCAAAGCCCGGTCCGCGAAAAAACGGAGCCAGCTGACCTTAATAACGACACCGTAAAAATTCCACCCTCGGCCTCTAATTGTATCCCGGCGTAAACAAGCGGAACAAGCTCCGAACGCTGCCGACAAAAGCTCGTTTTCTACAAATGGAACTCCCTTGTACCCAACCGGCCATTCCTCGTACATCATCATCCGCGCGGGGTACTATACATATAAACGCGGCCCTAACGCCTACACGAAGTCCTCTTCGAAGGCCGAAAAACAAAGCTAAAGAGAATCTAACAAACGACAAGAAAAAATATCGGCGGAATGTACTGATTAAACGTTTCATTTTTGTAAAGGGTAATCAGTGTAGAGCAGGGTGAAATCGGTTACGCACTGTTTCTCGCTATTACGGACACCTGGACGGATCGCGGCTCGCCATGGGAAGCATCCCACGGGAGGGCGCGTGTACGTAATCGTGGGGCCACGAAATACGACCACAGTCTGGAAATAATGGATCGCAACACGGTTTTACGGCCCGCCCGTTAAATTCGCCGCCAGTCCTCCTCCCGCTCGTTCCTGTTTACGTATTCGGCTGCCGATCCGCGCGAATACGCTGCTTATTAATTCCGGGAAGATCGGGCGGGGTGAATAAATTTTCGCGCCTTACCAGTCCGCCCCGTGGCTACCCGAGTTTCAAGTCAACCGATAGGGGAAAGAAGTTTCCACGGTAAGATTTCGTCAGTATTGGTGAACGGTTTTGATGGATCGTTCCGGTTTCTTAGCCCTCTTTCCCTTCCGAGCCTTTTGGGAGTTCCGGGGAACGGGATGGCGGTTTCAGGAGATTGGCAAAGGGCGTCGAAGTTGGTATTACGGTCTTTGAGTTCCGCCACGGCGTAGGCAAGGGTTCTTAAAAAAGAACAACCGGTGTCGAAGAAGTAATCTTGCTGGAAAAATGAGACGCGCTTCGTTGGAATGGTTATTTCCTTAAAACTGGAATAGTTGATAGTCAAACTTATATTAGTAATTAGTGTACAAATCTTTTACTGTTCTCAGTTGTTTGTTCATAAAATAATATAAAAAGCTTTTACTGTTCTCAGTTGTTTGTTCATAAAATATATAAAAAGCTTTTACTGTTCTTAGTTGTTTGTTCATAAAATATAGAGCCAGGTCTTGACGACCTAATAAGCGATTTTCTCGAGCCGAGAAAAACTGTAGCAGTATTCGAAGCAAATGATACTTAAAGATCTTGGGGAACGGGAAGCCGTCTCGCGTGGCGTGTGTTGAAACCCAAGGCTTGGCCAATTACGACACTTATGACGCCGCTTTATCATCCCGGAGATTATAAAGGATTTTAAGGGAAGCCAAAGGGTGCGGGGCACGATAACAATTTTTATCGAGGGTAATAGCCGGCACGCGAAATTCCCAAGGCTTTCCCGCGTCCATTAAATCACCTTAATCTTTAATATCTCAGATACCGTGAGGAACGCTCAAGGAATCCGTTTTCAGCCAGCGGCGGCGGCCAATAAAATGCCCTCGAGTCTAATCTTCAGCAGACTCGATACCCTTAACGAGCCTT
Organism: Ceratina japonica; assembly: GCA_019453355.1. Taxonomy (NCBI): domain Eukaryota; kingdom Metazoa; phylum Arthropoda; class Insecta; order Hymenoptera; family Apidae; genus Ceratina; species Ceratina japonica. The sequence goes on along the minus strand of SMSR01016176.1, from coordinate 54,660 downwards.
TAGAAAGAACAGATTGTCTAAGAGTTTTTCCAGGCGTTTCCCCTGACAGGTAGACCGCCAAAAGTCGATTACAGTCCGGCCACGCGATATATTATTTTCTCAGTTTCCTTTCTGTTTGATTCTCTATTNAAGGGTCGACGGAAAGTTACAGACCCTTCTTAGAATTGGAGGCAAAGTACACAATATCTAACAAGTTAAACAGCTCCCGGCTATGTCAACGTCTCCCAAATGCGCTTCAATATGAAAGATATCCCCAATAAACCCCGGGACCCTATTTATTCGGCCGCAAAGCCCGGTCCGCGAAAAAACGGAGCCAGCTGACCTTAATAACGACACCGTAAAAATTCCACCCTCGGCCTCTAATTGTATCCCGGCGTAAACAAGCGGAACAAGCTCCGAACGCTGCCGACAAAAGCTCGTTTTCTACAAATGGAACTCCCTTGTACCCAACCGGCCATTCCTCGTACATCATCATCCGCGCGGGGTACTATACATATAAACGCGGCCCTAACGCCTACACGAAGTCCTCTTCGAAGGCCGAAAAACAAAGCTAAAGAGAATCTAACAAACGACAAGAAAAAATATCGGCGGAATGTACTGATTAAACGTTTCATTTTTGTAAAGGGTAATCAGTGTAGAGCAGGGTGAAATCGGTTACGCACTGTTTCTCGCTATTACGGACACCTGGACGGATCGCGGCTCGCCATGGGAAGCATCCCACGGGAGGGCGCGTGTACGTAATCGTGGGGCCACGAAATACGACCACAGTCTGGAAATAATGGATCGCAACACGGTTTTACGGCCCGCCCGTTAAATTCGCCGCCAGTCCTCCTCCCGCTCGTTCCTGTTTACGTATTCGGCTGCCGATCCGCGCGAATACGCTGCTTATTAATTCCGGGAAGATCGGGCGGGGTGAATAAATTTTCGCGCCTTACCAGTCCGCCCCGTGGCTACCCGAGTTTCAAGTCAACCGATAGGGGAAAGAAGTTTCCACGGTAAGATTTCGTCAGTATTGGTGAACGGTTTTGATGGATCGTTCCGGTTTCTTAGCCCTCTTTCCCTTCCGAGCCTTTTGGGAGTTCCGGGGAACGGGATGGCGGTTTCAGGAGATTGGCAAAGGGCGTCGAAGTTGGTATTACGGTCTTTGAGTTCCGCCACGGCGTAGGCAAGGGTTCTTAAAAAAGAACAACCGGTGTCGAAGAAGTAATCTTGCTGGAAAAATGAGACGCGCTTCGTTCGAATGGTTATTTCCTTAAAACTGGAATAGTTGATAGTCAAACTTATATTAGTAATTAGTGTACAAATCTTTTACTGTTCTCAGTTGTTTGTTCATAAAATAATATAAAAAGCTTTTACTGTTCTCAGTTGTTTGTTCATAAAATATATAAAAAGCTTTTACTGTTCTTAGTTGTTTGTTCATAAAATATAGAGCCAGGTCTTGACGACCTAATAAGCGATTTTCTCGAGCCGAGAAAAACTGTAGCAGTATTCGAAGCAAATGATACTTAAAGATCTTGGGGAACGGGAAGCCGTCTCGCGTGGCGTGTGTTGAAACCCAAGGCTTGGCCAATTACGACACTTATGACGCCGCTTTATCATCCCGGAGATTATAAAGGATTTTAAGGGAAGCCAAAGGGTGCGGGGCACGATAACAATTTTTATCGAGGGTAATAGCCGGCACGCGAAATTCCCAAGGCTTTCCCGCGTCCATTAAATCACCTTAATCTTTAATATCTCAGATACCGTGAGGAACGCTCAAGGAATCCGTTTTCAGCCAGCGGCGGCGGCCAATAAAATGCCCTCGAGTCTAATCTTCAGCAGACTCGATACCCTTAACGAGCCTTTAGAAAGAACAGATTGTCTAAGAGTTTTTCCAGGCGTTTCCCCTGACAGGTAGACCGCCAAAAGTCGATTACAGTCCGGCCACGCGATATATTATTTTCTCAGTTTCCTTTCTGTTTGATTCTCTATTTGAAGGACGATATCACTGTACCGTTATTCATTTTTAATGTTTAATTTTAACAAAAAGGGAATTCGATACTTCGTCCTTGCAAACATTGATACTCTATATCACTAATTTTTTATTAAATCAAGCGTATTTTGATTTCGCGATTTTAAAGTAAATTGAATAAATTGAACATATCGATATTTTCATTTTTACGGAAATACAACAATATGATACGGTAAAATATTCCGTTTGAAATATCAATTTACCCTTCAGCTAGAAATATGATGCTTTAAATGAAATAACAAATCATTCTGCGGTTTATCATTACGTAGACCAGAAACAGATGACACCGCGAATATGAAGAATTCGTGTATGAAAAATGTGAATGAGAATGGACGTCAAAAAGTAATAAAATTACCTAAATACGATCCTATTACCCTCGCGAAAAATATGATTCATGAAACAAAAACATGAAACTACAAAATGTTAACGCATTATATTCCCCGCCATCGTTGCTGTTTTCCGACCAAAAATGAGTTTACTGTCATTTCCTATAAAACTTAATATTCATAAAGAATTTTTTTTAAAACTTATGCGTACATAATATATTTAAGGATATTTTTGTGATATCTATTTTGAACTATCGTCATTCTCTATCGCAAAATCTAGCAACAGACAACAAAATCATTTAATCATAACAATTATTAATTCACTGTTAATCCCAATAACATCAATTTTGCAACGCGGATCATATTTAAATAATGCTAATCAATATGGATGAGATCCTAGTCTATATATGTGTACCTATGAAATATGTATATATAAATTTATAAGCAGCTTTTAGACAGATCATTGAAAAATCCACGAACTTTTACATCGAATAAAAGATTGATACTCTCGAATAAAAAATTGTACATGCAATGTTTTTTTCGTTGCCAAAATTCCATCCCGTTCTGACTCAGCTGACAGATCAATGTTGCCCGATATTAAAAATTTTATACATGCCCAATGAAATATTAAAGCCTAATTTTTATTCATTACGCAGCCATTTACATTATTTTAACTATGTATGCGTATGCAGAAAAAATCAACGCATTTTATAAACGTAATCACTATTTCGCTATCGGCGCATATTATACCGTCGTTAATACTTTTTCCTCTGCGAACCGCAACGAGCTTTTTATTTCTCTGAGTCGAATGAAATCATCTCATTTGCATCCAATCAGTTTCCGATTAATCGCCGCGGCGGGAGCTCGTTACGCTCCTCTGTCCAGTTACAAATAACCTCGCGTGGATTCCTTTATCTCGCAAAGTGTTCCGCAGATAAAATTAACGAAACAGCGCGATTACTTTGTCTTTCCTCCGTACCAGAAAGGACGACGAGATTCCCAGAGAATGAAGTGATAACAAGGACTTGAAATGACACGGTCGCATCTCCGTCGGTCGGAATTTTAATTAATCCTCAAATGAAACTTGACCCGCGAGGAAATTTCGTTTAATTAAAAGTTAAAAAATTTTAAGCCCTCGAAATGATCTGGAGCATGTCCGACCAATGACGGACAGATTCCCTTACGGCTGACTAATTCTACACTCTATCCCTAAATTCTCTGGCGTCGGGGGAATGTTAGGTATTACTACTAGCGATCAGACGTACTTCCTCGGTCATAAATTTCTGCGCTATAAATGTTCGAATCGCCAATATAAATTCCGAAATTTCATCGTTCGTATAACTTTAGCAGTAAAAATAACTGGGTGGTCAATTTTTGTGATTTACGGCCAGCGAATCGAGTCGATTCAAAGCGGCGCAACTTCCGTGAACACCAATAATTGACTGGGATCCCTCCCCGAGCACGTATTTAAGACCGCCCTTAAACCAACGCGAACACGGCCAAGAGGTGCAAAGTTCCCGGGCGCAAAACATCATTTCTGACTCGGCGCGCAGAACGGAGGTGCGAAGCTCGTTAAGTTCTCCGACCGTTCCGCGTGGCCGGACCCTCCCACCGGGGGATAAAGTTTCAATCCAACTCGTGACGGTCTTTTATCGCGAGATCGATCATAATGGGGGGTGAGCGCGTACGAAAACAAAGAGAAAAAAATAGGGGGAAAAGAATGGGGGGAGATGAAAATAAGAAGAAAGAGAGCGCGAAGAATTAGAGGTTTCGGTGGCCAAAAGCTGCCGGAACGAGGGAAGATCAGCCGGGAGGAAAAGTTTCCGAGCGCGCTGGGCGCAGCGCGGGGACGGGAGCGGGAACCAGGAGCCAGAAAAGGGTAACACGGTGGAAGAAATGGGAGCCCCGGCGAAAAGTGGGACTGGAAGGGTGGCTCCGGGGGTTGGTAAGAGAAAAGCTTCACGCTATTTTAATCCGAAAGTGGGTGTCCCAGGCTAGAAGCGGATTTAATCAACGCCCATTATGCGCGCTCTCGCAGGAATGATACAGTTTTGTTCGAGTTTCTTCGGGACTTTTCGCGCCGACGGCTCTGAAAGACGAGCTATCCGTGTTCCAGGTTACCAATTACCACCTGGAAACTTATTCCAGAAACCTTTGCGCTTGCTTTTTTTTTCCCCTTCGCCTCCCCTCCGCTCCCTCGGTTTACCCTTCTATCGCGTCTTAATTAACGACACCGGATTCGCAGAGAAGCTCAGTGCATCCGGGAAGCGAACGAATTTCTACTTTCTTTCAGGGCTTCGATTTTTCAGCATGTTATTGAATATGCCGGCAGGCAGCCGTTCGCCCCCCAGTGAATAGGTTTTGTTGTGGATCTGGCGTAAAGAGGACACGCCGCGGCACTGTTCAGCGAAACTTGCACGCTGGAATATGCGACCGACTTGGCTAACAAGCTCGGCGCGGAATTAGTACGTTTAGAGCCATTTCCAGTCGTTCGCGATCGGACAGTGATTTACAAACTTCTAATCTATATAAAGTATGGACGCGTTCCATAGAAACGGGAAGCATGATTAAAAACATCTAAAGAATGCGATTGGAGTTGCTGTTCCGAGTTCCAATTTCGGAGAGAGGATTCCGCGAGCTCTGATTCGCGATTGACGAACGAACTCGGAATCTGGAATAAGCCGGGAGGGGAAAAGTTTAAGGAAGTTAAAAAGCGCGACGCTGAACGTGGCGAGACTTCTATGGATTTTGTTATTGATTCCTCGACTCTCGCGTAAAGAAAAATACAAAATATAAAGGAAGTAGAAATAACAGATATTATAATAAAAAATTCCTAACGATGTTAATATTCTGTACTTTGATTCACGGTCGTCCCGAAACTAAGCACATGTAATTAGCGCAGAGCAGGAGCCCATTGAGCAACGATGAAGAATTTACTAGCGCTCGATCGATGCAAACTAATTACGAGATTATCTCTTAATCTGACAGTAATGTCCTATTGGCCGGCAACAGGAATCGTGTAATGTTTACTTAGTTACCGGACACCAGAACCTAGTACGAAATAGCGTAGGCGTTCGAAGCCTATGAGTTAATATTTCACCGAAAGTGAAACGAACTATTGGCATAAATTTCGCATGACGCTAAGCAACGTTAAATGCGCAGCAATTAATTATCTAATGATTAGTCCAACGAGGACCCGTTTAACCGAGACCCCACAGAAGAGAACAATGAAATTTCCAATTAGGATAATTCGAGGGTGCGTCGTGCACACACGCGGTCCCGTTCGTTTGTCCGATGAAAATATAACCGCGTGTTTCCATTAGACGGTGTATTTTAAACGAGGAAAGCTGAAATAGAGAAAGGAGATACTCGTGAAAAGAAAAAAAAAATGGAACTTCATAACAGGATAAGCCTCGCACTGGCAAAGGCTTCTCTTTTTTCAATAGGCACTCTCTCCGTGCACAGACCACGAGAGCATGAAAACGCTCATAAACACATCATCATTGCCGTTGCTCTCCTAACAACCTTTCGCGGTGTAATCGATTCGAAATTTTGTCGATCAAATAAAATGAATGCGAAACATATTTTTCATAGTATGAATTTTACTGTTGAACTTTATTCGCCTTCGTAGAATTTTCCTCGATTTGTATTAATGTGGACAAAGGGTCTTCCGTGGATAGGGTTCGGTTAACAATGAGAAATAGACGGGCGAAGCATGCCATCTTTCGCGATCACTCCGAGCAAAGGAAATATATGTCTACGGGTCAGTACGGGCAGAAAAAGAAACAGTCCGGCGGATGCAATTACAGGGCGAACGGACGCGAAATTAATGCCAATCGATTTCGTGGAAGCCGTAGATTTCCCGGCGCGAGGCGACGCGACGCAACGCTACCGCAGCTCTGAACTCTGGTCTCTCTAAAAAATTAACGGCGACAAGTCCATTCCAGTCTTGGTAGACAGTTTTTCTCAAGGCCTCGCTCCGGGAAGACCGGACGGAGGAACGGCGCAGCGGATAAAAGCCGGCGTGGAAACAGGGAATCGAACACGGTGGACGGACGGAGAGGGAGAAGAGATCAGAGAAGGACAGGGAACAGTTTGCAACAGCCAACTGGCTGCGGATGGAAGAGACCGGGAAAGGTGTGCTCTATGGCGGTAATTATGGTGGTTGATGAGAGTTTCACGCTAGGCCGAACCGCAGCCACCATCGACCCTCGCACCCCGAAGCTAAATTGAGATGACTCCGTGTGTATTTAACTGTGTCTGCGTTCACGGTTAAACCGTGAACGACGCGGCCAGTTCACCCTCTGTCAGGTGCACGCGCGCGCGCGCCCCCCACGTTAATGCTCGCGCGAAATTGTTTCGCGGAAAAAAAGATTAACTTTGCACGTCGATCGGGCGTCGATTTCTTGTTAAACGCGCGAAACGGGTAATTTGTCTTTCCTTTTTGGGAATTCCAATAAGTTTCCCACCGTCCGTTGATGAAACGGAGTTGCGAGCCAGTAAAAATGAAAGGGGCGGGGCAACGAAAAAGAATGTGGAAGAGAGTTCTTCAAGTTTTTCAATATTGCACGCGGTTTACAAGTTAGAGTTAGAGGAATGCATAATATAGTGCACAAGCGAAGGCAGAAAGGTATATCTGACTACGTAGGCTCTTTTCCTACTTAGACCCGGATTGCGTTTCCTTTTGCCTCAATTTCTCAGTTTCGCAGCAGAGATTCGAAGGAAATACAAAGTTTCAAAGACCTCAGAATTCAGACCTGTCTTCGAATCTTTTAAATTACAATTACTCGCTTGTTGCTGAATCACTTCGACGTTGTTTATCAAATTCCGATTGAATATTCAGTGCGGGATAGCTGTCGACGTCGGGAGACATCGACGAGCGTTTCTGCTTGATCACTGCAGCGAATCTCCGCTCGTTCTCGAACTAAAACTCGAACGCAGTCAACAAGCCCGGTTTTTGTTAACCCGAAAAAGCTTCGCGAGGCGGTACATCGTTTTGACCCGTTGCTCCGCGGAATTTCTTCCCTAATTTTTCTCCGGCCGATGGTTTCCTTTTGTTCAGCCGAGAATCGCCGAGTGCTCACTGGAAACGAATGTAAATACGGAACGAGAACGTTGCTCTCCGGCGAGAATGCTCCGACTGCGCGCGCGGTTTCCTTCCTTTTTGCTTCCTATCCTCCTTCTCCTTTCGCCCCGTTCCTTTTCACCCTCCCCACGGGGGAGAGTTTCTTCTTTATTTCTATTTCGAGCGGAGCTTCGTTGATTCAGGAAGGATGGCCGGAAACAAGTAGAAATAATTACGGGATTGTGTTTTCCCGTCTTCCGAAAAAATTTACGTCTCCGACTCATGATTTCCTCTCTCCTGCTCTTTCTTTCTTTTTTCTTTTTTTATTCCCTCTTGCTCCTCGCGGTCCGTTCGTCACGGTCTCGTTTTATGAATTTCCCGAATTTCTAAAAGACACATATACCATTCCGCGCGTCGTGACGCACCAGCATTCAGCACCGCCGTTGTGTCCCGCCGGTTCTATGCGGTTCAGCAACATTGAAACAGTCGGAATTGTCGCGAGATTTATTCGGCTAGCACTGCCAGGGAAACGCTAGCTAGCGGTTTCTCCTTCCCCAAATAATTTTGTTCCTCCTTTTTTCGCGGCGGCCTCGTCCTCGCATTGAAAATATTTCGGCGGACGCGCGGCCGCGGTCGATGGGAACGGTTCGACGGATCGTTGCCGCGTTCCTAGATAATCGAGCGCCACTCAGGGGCTAAATCGATAGACCCTACTACCCGGTTCTTGCGAACTTCTTCAATTTACCAGCGGACCAGAACACAATTAATGCTCCATTTCCCGGCGAAAGCAAACAATCAGCCAGCTGCGTAGCTCAATTTACGTTGTGTCGTAATATTCAAGATAATTTACCGTACAAAGCGCGAGGAGATAAAAGCTAATAAACTGAAGTCTCGCGGTCGGAAGAATTTATAGTTGCGAGCGCGCTGTACGCAGGTACAAGGCTCGAGACATTTAACACGGAATACAGTAAATTATCAACACACTACACCTCCGGTGTGTGTTAATTAATTCAGAGTCGGATCGCGTTTGAACACGACGGAGAACCGCTGTAGCCTCGTTTTCGCCGAGCCCGGCTACGCGACCATTTTTCAAAGTCGTTCCGCCTCGAAAGCGAGGCGCCCTGGCTGAGAAAATTTCGTTTTACATTTTCGATTTATTTCGTCGCGCGCGCCACCTGACCCCCTTTGTCCCGACGTTCCAATTCTTTGCGTACACAAATTGCGTGTCATCCTACCTCGAAAAATAAAGGATCAACCATGTACCCAGGCATCCGGCCCGAAAAAAGCCAGAGCAAATAATAAACCAAACGGGGACAATAGAAATAGAAGATGACGTATTCGCCTACGGATAAGAGATCTAAGGGATTAAACAAGAAAGGTCGTTAAACTGCCGCCCGAGGGATTAAACGAGAAACAAGAAGACCCACGGAATTCCTGTTTCTTCTCTGGAACACTGTAACGGGAAGATGATAACGTAAGATGGTAACAACTACGCCGCGATGGCGATAGATTCATCGAGTAACGTTATCGGAACGCTAGTTCGTCTTCTGACAATGAGGCTTCTTTCAGCCGTAGCGCGCGGCGAGTATAATGCGGCGCAAGTTAAGAGAAGCTCCGGCCAAGTTTCTACTCCTGGACGGACAAAAACACGTAAAACGGGCAAGTTCGTAAACAGCTCGGGAGCAGTTTGCGAACTGTTCGTCACAGGGTGCGCGCACGCCCCCGCCTCCTGCGCGCGAGCCTCGCGGGGGAGTCTCCTGGCCTGACACAAAGAACACATTCGCCAGATATTTCTTTGATCTTATCGCCGGAAACTGAAGCGGCCGTAAAAACGTGCCGGGCGGATGCCGACCGCGAGCCAAGTTAGTTGGAAGCTGTTCGAGGAACTTACCGTGCTGAGACCACCTCCCAATCGTTCCTTCACGTGTCTTTGAAACCGTCAGTTGCCACCCTCGAATCAACCGGTAAAACAACCGGTCTAATGACACCGCTTCAGTTCGATTTTATTGAGACCACAAAAACTTTTGCAAGAAAACACGATCCCACATTACTCGCGTCAGAGTCTTGAGCGCTGTTTAGCTTGAAAACACTGTTACACCTTCTGTGAAGCTTCGAAATTCGTTAGGGGATTAATTAGAAATGAAACGACAGCGTTTCTCGACTCTCGTGGATGTAAATTAATTCTTTTGAGGGCGAAAGCGATTTTGGTAAACTGTCCTATCATTTGACGTGCCTCTGGATACTTGTTAACAGAGGCTTTAATTAGCGATGGCAAAGAGAGTTTGATGGCTTTAAGCAACAACGGATTTAAGTTAAGACGGAGAAAGGATATTTACCGTGATACACAGAGTTCGTTATCAATGTACGGGACCAAAGACTTCTATGCAAATCTCGTCTAACGGCAAAGAAGCTCCGGTCCTTAATTAACTGATAAACCTGCCGTTCGAAACGGAACGCTGATAAGCCTCCTCCGTAAGGAAGTTCCTATCTGTTGAAATCATCGCGTAATGTAAACTGCTTGAAAATTTCATTCGTCCGTCGCGGAAAATTTAGGCATCACCCCATTCGGAATTACTTAGTTCCCTTTTGAACAGCAGAAAATATCCGCGATTACATTACGCGCGCAATTAAAGTTGATGCGGGGGAAAAGTTTATGTGAGCGAAATTTTCCGCGAGCCTCGCCGTGAATCTCTCCGCGGGTGCATCGATTCGAAAAGTCTTCGCCGACGCNTGGCTTTAAGCAACAACGGATTTAAGTTAAGACGGAGAAAGGATATTTACCGTGATACACAGAGTTCGTTATCAATGTCCGGGACCAAAGACTTCTATGCAAATCTCGTCTAACGGCAAAGAAGCTCCGGTCCTTAATTAACTGATAAACCTGCCGTTCGAAACGGAACGCTGATAAGCCTCCTCCGTAAGGAAGTTTCTATCTGTTGAAATCATCGCGTAATGTAAACTGCTTGAAAATTTCATTCGTCCGTCGCGGGAAATTTAGGCATCACCCCATTCGGAATTACTTAGTTCCCTTTTGAACAGCAGAAAATATCCGCGATTACATTACGCGCGCAATTAAAGTTGATGCGGGGGAAAAGTTTATGTGAGCGAAATTTTCCGCGAGCCTCGCCGTGAATCTCTCCGCGGGTGCATCGATTCGAAAAGTCTTCGCCGACGCACAATACACTTCAATAATATGAAATATGGAGAACCGGAGCCAGAAATATTGCATAAATCACGGGGGCACGCGCGCGCCCGCCCGGAAATTTCGACAAAAGCCGCGGTGGCGCGCGCGCGCGCGTTCGCGAGATATTTTTTCCACCGAAATCCACTTTTGAGCGGTTTCGAAAACTCAAGCTGAAATCTGAAGTGGCTCAAACAATCGCGGCGCGACGGACGCGATTCAATGGAAGAAAGAACTCTCGAGGAGCGCAGCGGTCGCTAATACCCCAGGAATTAAAATATAAACGACTTGAAATTCTCCAACAGTTTTTTCAAGGGGATTAAAGAGAAGGTGGAACGGCATGAAAACATTATAAAGCTTCTTAGCGTTCAACAACAGAAGAAAAATGACGGGAACCGGACTTAAGTTCATTTGTCAAATAGTACGTTCTCCCAGTTCGTCCGATGCACGTACGTCTTTGAACTGTAGATTGGTCGAGGGTAATCCAATAAGAGAATTCTTCCGCTAGGGAACGGGAAGAAGAGACTGTAGTCAGGAAAATATCTCCGGCTGACACTTAACTTTCAAGGAGAGCCTACTTTCTAAAATGATCAGGCTGCCTTTAGCCAATAGCTGATGGCCTCACTGGCTCGTCATGATTGCCTCTCGTGGACCCAGGCAACTTGCCAGGAACCCGGTAGTCGTTCGGTTGTCTCCTCTCCAGGCAGAAAATTCTCCCCGGAACGATTCGTATCACTTGTTACGTGGTGGCATGCGGACCGCACCACGTGACATTCCCGACTGCATCTCTGTACACGGTTGCAGTAACCTTTGCGGATCGATTATGCAATGCCCGAACACACGCCCCTTCTGCCTCTCTAATTCCATCGACTTATCTACTTCTATTTCTATTTTCAATCCTTCCTGATTTATCATTCATATTTATCTATCTCCGCTACAGTCAGATCTGATCTATTCATCGATTTCATTCAATATTTCCGTCGGTTTTATACATAGAAATTTCTCTCCCATCGAACTGCAGTCTGGCAATCAGCTATTAATCAGCGTGAAAGATTTCTACATACGTCCGCGTATAACACTGATTACAGTTTATGTAACGACGCGGTAACTCATCGAGCGTAGCTAATCACTATCAATCTTCAAAGCCAGCGACTGCACGCTTCTAATGAAAGCATGATTCATACCCTGACGATCTCTCGAATAAAACGTTTTATGAAAAATGACAGAGTTTCTTGCGACCTGTCTCCGTCAATTACCACCCTTCATCATTAATTCGCTCGATTCTACGTGCGTACAGTTCGCGAAACGTTTTGGGAAGGATAGTCCGCGCGCTCGTGGATTTTCAACAACGGAATAATCGAAAATTGATGTTCCTCGGGGGGACGTCGGGCACAATCGGCGTCGCGGGCTCAAAGGGAAAACTCGCAAGTTTGTAACAAGGCCGGACGGAATTAATTCAACGAATGGAATCTTTGTTTCACCGAACGAACCGCGTCCACGGAGACCGGTGAAAGTGAAGTTTCCCCGGGCACGGGGAGCGTTCGAACAATGCGTCGAACAATGTCTACGGACACGCCAGGCCAGTGTCAAACTCGAGTCGGAAGCTTCTCCATTTACCCAGCGGAAACAAAGAGCATCGCTAATCGTGATCATCGACACCGGCTTGAAAACATTTTCGCTCCAAGAAAGTGTCGAACTGTTTCGTGACGTGTTTTCCGAGACGTACAAACTTCCCGAACTCCGGGAAAGTTCGCCGGTCGGAAACCCGATTCTCAGTATAGTTGCGAAACATCGGACAACACGTTGCGACCGTTTCGCCGAGGAAAACTTCATTACTGACGTACGGCATCAATCATTACAGCAGGAACGGTAATTTTTCGCCGTCGCGGCGGCGGCGGCGGCGGCGCGCTCGCGTTTCTAATCAGATGACCGCGACCAATTTTAACCATTAATCTCGGCCGAGCCGGAAATGTAAATATCCTGCCCGCGTCGCGATGCAATTCATAAGTTCGATCCGGCCGCGTGGAATCGACGGAAGATGGGACGGATCATAATTAATTTGCAGTACGTACCGCGTCCTTCGTAATTCAATGATTGTTGAAAATGATGTTTGCCATACGTAATGGCGCAAATCGATAGGCTCGTATAAGCGGAGGGAAATTAACGTCGTGCCATCCAATACGCAGGACGTGTATCCGCTAGATACAACCAGCATCGAAACCCTCAATTTGCGGCAATAACCTGAGCCTCTCTCCCGGCAAGGGACGACTCGCCAGATCCGTGATCCCTCGTACGCTAATTACTGCCTACGTCAAATTCCCCCCATTGCAAACTGCCGCTAGGTCCGACAACCGCAATAAAGATTTTGCCGATTAATCGGGATTTCGACGGTGAATCTTTGCAGCCGATCTCTGCTGGCAACAATCCCCGGTTGTTGTCCGATCGTTAGGAACTCCACGCTCGTATAGGCTCGGGCACACCGATATCGCGATACAGTGATTTAGGATTTAAACTAAATTGAACAGTGAACACACTCCACGGGCGCCCGTAACTGCTCTCGCCCTCCGTCGACGATTTCATTGTATTAAGAAATCTGTTCTTTCTATTAAAACTTGTCCGGCGAGCCGAAGTTCGACGAGATATTGTAATGAGGTTAAAGCGTCAATAAGGTTATCGGATAGTTTATACATAACGGTAGGGGAGTACCATAAGCGACGGTATCGCATACTTGGTATGTATGAAGAGACTGCGGGAAGCAGCCTCGATCGAACTATTATACTGGACTTTGAAGCATTCCACGCCCTTAAGATGTTCCCGATTATCCTCCCTTACCGATATTCCCTGACACTGATATGAAATTTTGTAGAAATTTCAAAAGGACAATACTCCTACGATTCTGAAGCTCGTAAAAAAAATCCCGTTCGCGTGTTCTCGATTAAAGACAAACAAAGTTGCTTTCAACATATTCCGGTTCCAATGAACTATTAAATTTCGCTCGAGGAAATCAAATCCCTGCTATCACAACGGTAAGGGAATCGAGAATTGTATCCCGTGCCGGAAAATAATTCTCCGCGAAACGTTCTACGGGGAAAATAAGCCGGATCGTTCGAATCAAACGTCTCCCGGATTCGCAATTTCTCACGGCACGGCTCGTGCCGTAGTTCCATTTTAAAGAAGAAATATACGATATTTACCGCTGATCCACGTGCCGTTGAAGCTCTTCGGGGATAACGAGCCCGCGANAACCCGATCGCGTGTTCTCGATTAAAGACAAACAAAGTTGCTTTCAACATATTCCGATTCCAATGAACTATTAAATTTCGCTCGAGGAAATCAAATCTCTGCTATCACAACGGTAAGGGAATCGACTTGTTCGACGAGAATTGTATCCCGTGCCGGAAAATAATTCTCCGCGAAACGTTCTACGGGGAAAATAAGCCGGATCGTTCGAATCAAACGTCTCCCGGATTCGCAATTTCTCACGGCACGGCTCGTGCCGTAGTTCCATTTTAAAGAAGAAATATACGATATTTACCGCTGATCCACGTGCCGTTGAAGCTCTTCGGGGATAACGAGCCCGCGAGCCATTCTTCAAGGGAAATACCAGGTGCGGCTGGCGCTCTAGAGCCAGAGGAATCCAGACTTCCGGTTAGAAGAATCGCCGCAGCTACGACCAACCCGAGCACGACCACGGCGACCAAGCAGCCAGCCAGCAAACGCCGCCAATTCTTCGGCTTTTTCGTCATCAGGTCCTGAAACAATTACGACGCACATGGGAGACGCGGTTTGCAGTTAGCGTCCACTTTGTCGCGCGTTTTGTCTGGGTAAGTAAGGGAAGTTACAAAGCTGACAGATGCCAGGGGACAATGCAAACTGAGGAGAACGTGGCCCATTGTTAATAGGACGCCCAAACGTTTCAGAGTTTATAATATTAATTAAAAGTTGGAGAACAACTAATTTTTTAATATCAGTCTGCCTCGCAAGCTTCTGGCTTTTCACGCGTAAAATTCTGTATGTGAATTTAATTGGAATAAATGATCAAGAAAAGATGCTTCTCGAGACTCTTAGCACTTCCTTGAGATTCGATACAATCGTGTCTATTTTAGCCCTCCCTTTATCAATTTTTTTTTCTTCCTTCATTGAGCTGAGAGGGCTGCCTCTTTCGCACCAACAATCATTCCCCGTCCTTTAGTGTTTACTTAACCCGAACCTTTTTAACGCGACGTTTAACTTTCCTGATGAGAACTTCATTCATGCATTTCCTCGGCTGTGGAAAGCGTTTAGTGGAAGATAAAAGGAACTATCTTAAGTCGAGTTCATACTCGGCTGCTGCCATAGAACACAATGTCCTTATTTTCTGAAATAATCTTACATGCAGAATTGAGGAAAGTACTTTCATAGGAGATAATAAAAGTATTGGATTCGACTAGTCGGTCGGAGGGAGTTTCTATGCCGAACGAGAGATTTTCCTGCGGGATTGTGATCACGCTTTGAAAAAGAAACGAGAACCCGATTTTCACGGCGATTGTGCGCGCGTGACAACGCGAAACGACGACGACGACGTGGCGATTCATGATCGATCATGCGAGTTTATTGAAGCGACCGACCCTGTGTGAGAGCGGCCTTAGGCTCGTGGCACGCGCGATCAACTTTGAATGCGAGGGGCTGATTCAAAGAGCGAAGGAGAGGATTCACCGAGAATAATCACCGTTTAAAATCGTCTCGCATTCACTCCTCCCTCACCTCTCGCTCGCTTTGGAAAATTTAAACAAATATCGATCAAAAATCCGACGACGTCGTTCATCAAACAAGGACGGAGGCTTTCAATTATCGCGGAGAATGTGGCGACGGTGTCTGGCCTAAGTGGGGCCAAGCGTTTCTCATCCCTCCGTGATTACATTATATTCGGCCGCGACGAGAATTTTTCCTGGGATCAACGCTTCCAGTTGTCTGGCTCGAGAGGAAAAAGGGGAAAAAGAAAACGAAAGAGGATTAGTGCCTACATGATCGTTAAAAAGTTCAGAGCGATATCGTAGCTACGATCACGCTCTTAATTCATTAGTAGCATAATTTCTCTTATAATTCAGTGCAAAAATAATGTGAATAATTATTACTTAAGCTTCGAAAAAACTAGTCAATGACTTTGTTTGCCTCGTAATCCAGTTTAATTAGGTCAGATCGATTAGATTAAGATTTTGAACTATCGACATATCACTCATCAGTTACTAAGAGATTAAACGATCGTAAGTGATAACATCGAGCTTTTGAACGGAACTGTACATAGTCACGAGACCTAAAGATCCCGCGATTTTATTTCCCCTTTATTACACGCGGATCCCGAGCACAATTTCATTTTCCTTGGCTACCCGTAAATTCTCCAACGATCCTTCGACCGCTTAAAAAACGCTATAATCCCCGCAGGAGAATCGGCCGTGTGATTTATCGCGCTGGATAAATGTTTCCATTGATCGCGACAAGCGTAAAATTTCGTACTGAACTAAATAACCCGGCGGATGTTCAGATGGCCCTGATAAAAAATTGCGGATGCAAAAAATCCGTCCGTTACTCCCACGTTTCTCACGATACGCTCGAGTATCTAGATTTATGGACCGACGTAGCGTAGGAATAGCTGAAGGCGCGGGCCACTCGCGGACGACTTCCTCTCTAACAAATATTAATTCGGACCAGTGAGCGTGCCGGGGTTAATCTACAAACGCGACCCATTCCCAAGTAATCGAGAAACTTTCGTAATTTCTTTCATCGAGGCAGAATTAAATTTCATAACCAATTCATTTAAGAGATGACAAGTTTCCTTCTGGGGAGAACCGAGTAATCTTCCACCCCCGGCCAGACCGGGAGAACCGGTACAGTCACGTACACACACAGTCTTTCATTCACCCGAAAATTCTTCCTCGACGTTAATTTGTCAAGGAAGCTGTAATATGCACGTACAGTTTCGTGCAATAACATAAAGTGTCGCGTTCGCTGGGCCGAGCGCGCCGGGTTTCAGGTGAAGTACGCTAACTGGCTCCGGCCCTCGGAAATGTTTAATCCCGCTCCGAGTGTTCTTCATATTCGACGGATTAAACATTCAACGTTCGTGCGTAATCTGTCCGAGATGGGGCGGTTATTGATGGCGATCGTTTGTACACGGACGGGTATGAAACTTCTTACAAGCGGTAATTGAGGATACGCGGGATACTTCGGGCGGTGCGATAAGAAATATATGGATGGGACGTGAGGTAATATCGGGCAAGTCTTATCGTGGCGTGACCCACGGATTCCATATTCTTAGAAAAGTAACAGCCCCGTCCGGCGCGTCTTTAAGGGTGGCAACTTGAACGATCCTCAACAGCGCGCTTATAAGCCTCTTTTATCAAAATTAAATTTGGCTCCCTATGGACTCATCCATTCTCGTGAAAGCCTATTAACGGCGCGCCGGGTGAGCGTGGCCTCTCATTATGGAATTCCATTTAACGAAATAATTATTTTTACAGCGAACTTTTTTACGTTTCCAGCCGTAAAACGTTAAAATATTGAACGGTTGCGATTCGACAGTTCTTTTACGCGTCACCGACACTCCGACATATTTTTTAATCATCAATTATCGTATTAATTTCCTATCTCGCAGAGAGTACGACCCTTCTTCATTATTCTGAAACAATTTTTTTTCTCCGCGACGTTTTAATATGCCAAAGGTCGTAAAGATTCTACGAGAGAGAGAGAGAGACNGGCCTCTCATTATGGAATTCCATTTAACGAAATAATTATTTTTACAGCGAACTTTTTTACGTTTCCAGCCGTAAAACGTTAAAATATTGAACGGTTGCGATTCGACAGTTCTTTTACGCGTCACCGACACTCCGACATATTTTTTAATCATCAATTATCGTATTAATTTCCTATCTCGCAGAGAGTACGACCCTTCTTCATTATTCTGAAACAATTTTTTTTCTCCGCGACGTTTTAATATGCCAAAGGTCGTAAAGATTCTACGAGAGAGAGAGAGAGACTATATTGAATCGCTGGAATGAAACATGAAACGTCGGTGGTTTTCAGGAAATAAAATGATCCGAAAGATCTCGCGACGTCCGATGTGATGCGACGTGAACTCGTTCTTCCAAATTGATGAAACTATTCGAAGGAGATCGGTAAACGACAGTATTTTTCTTGTTATTTTCAAAATTAATGAAATCCGTGGGATAAAAATAAAACGGGATTTCGATGGTCAAGGGAATCATTGGTCTGCAGTAAACAATTACCTTGTGGGTTCCGCAAAGAGATACATGTATAAATAAAATATAGAAAAACTCGATTTGGCCGAAACGATTTCCGATACAGTAAAACCAAATGAATGCGGATGCAGTTCTTATTGAATCGCAATGATTTCTCGTTTTTAAATGCGAGAAGGGACGTGTATCGGATTGAATAATTGTTTGGGCGATATTTTATAATTTTTCGTTTTATTCGAACGGTTTTGCGTCCGATGAGAAATATTCCCGGATTTTTGCACGCGAGAGCCCATCTTAATTCAGCACGTGACGTGATGCCGGTGCCATCAACGAGTATCGATTTGCAATCTTTCTTCCCGTTTCAATGCGGCGAACAATCGTTTCCCTCCATTATTTAAACATTCCGAATGGCGCGTCGTGCTCGGACGATTTATAATAATCGTCGTCCAGAACGGCGAAAGAAAATAAATGTTCGCCGAGATATATACGTGCACACAGTATATACATCTTATTTCCGCGGTTGATTAAAGAGAAAAAAAAAAGTAATATACTCTATAAGGGCCGCGCAAGGAGAGTAAATAGCGATCCACTCGCGCGCGTGTGGGCGCGGAGTTACCGCAATTACAGAATTTTAATTGGACTCTCGGCAACTGCGAAAGTTGTACCGCCGGGGGCAACGCTCCTAGTCACAAATCAATTTCATTAAAATGCTCCCAATTACATACAAATATTACTTAAATAACCTACTCCCGCTCAAACCTGGCAATTTCTACCGCTTCAAAAATACTCGGCCACCGAGTAAACGAGTTGTACAGTTGGTGGCCACGCGAAACTTTCCACTCGTGTTTCGCCGGGAAAAATTGCGCCGACTTTGCGCCAGGAATTAGTTGGACGTTTACTTGTTTTATTCAGAAGATGATCAAAACAGCTCGTTTTTATTACACGTATCGTTTCCACGAAAAACATCGTCGCGGTACGGTGAATGTCCAGTGACGTTACGTCTAAGTAACTACTAACTTAGGCACTTTGGGTTTTGGATGCAATTAGTCTAGTTTCGCGAGAGACATTGGGAAATAATATAATATCAAGGGTAGGTATATAGAAGGGGCATGAATTTCACTTGAAGACGCTGTTACAAGGCGGTCGGACATGTTCGACGCGCAATTTCTCCTCGGATATTTCGAGTTGAAAAGGTCATGACGGTTCAGATGGCATCGATCCCGAACGCGCGTATATCGTCGTGAAACCGGCGTATTAAGAACAGGCTAAGTAGGTGCTTCGGTATTCAGCATCACGGAGAGAAAGGATGCAATTAAGTACCTGTGCCTATCTCCCAGTGAAAGCCGGCGAACCGAATGAAGATGCAAAGAGATATGCTCACCCCTCGGGGGAGATTAATGCTCCTTTCACACTGGAGCGAATCAGGTCATTCAAGCCGAGTATTGTGGAAGTTCGGTGTAAATGTTCGCGGTGCTCGATTAGTAATTGGTTCTGAATGCGGCCCAGTCACGGCGAATCGATCATTCATCCGAGGAGGCGGAAACGCGTTAAAATTTCTGAATTAATGCGTTAGAAGCGAAAAAAATCCATTCAGAGGGGAAAGTATTCGGTTCATCCGAAAAACGATCGGGGAAAAATTCCGTCGCGTTAGATACATAGGCGATAGACGCGCGGCGATAGATGGGAGCGATAATTACGAGCGATTGTGTCCTTCGAACAGATTTTAACTTGCTATTCTACAATCTGTAATTAACCGTTCCCGGGCCACGTTTAATATGGTATATTAATTATTCGCGTCATAGATAATATTGAACACGATCGTGTTTGCGGGTCGCAAACAATAATTAGAAAGCTAAATTCGGGGATTAATTAAGTACTCATCCGCACGATAACATAAGAATGATTTTAGTAGATTATCCACGGTTTTAACCTTGCGATCGAGCCGAAACAACCGTGAAACACTCCAATCTCCGGGGTTTCATTCGTAAAACTGATGAAAAAACGATGAGCATCAAACGAGATAATAATTTACACGGGAATCAACGATAGCAATTGCACGTCACACGGCCATTAATTCGCGTGAGTTAGCACACGGGACTACGGATACGATCTGCAACGTAGTGTGTGGAGATTGGATGCCTTTGAAGACAACGCGAATCCTTCTTTTGCATTTTTTCCTGGACAGATACAATCGGGGAACAATGGGCGAATAGATTGCAATAGCTGTGACACGATGGCGCCATTTGCACCTCACCTTGACAACTTTCACATGCAGATATGTATATATACATACATTAGCAAATCCGCAAGATAAAACTTGAAGAATGAGACCAGTTCTGATATCAATAATAAAACGTGTTTTTCTATTGCTGTTACGCAATCGTCGCAATTAAATAATTCAATGAAACTAGAGGTGTTTCAGAAATTATTAAATCGGTGCGGTCTCAGCACACAGGCTCGGTTAGCGTCCACTAACAAATTTGAAAATAAACATGATTTTTAATCTACGGAGTTGGACAGGACAAAGACTGGACAAATGTGTGCGTTCATGTAAAATGCAATTGAAAATCGAAATGTCAATAACATGAAAACGTGTCTGCCGGAGAACTCGTTTCGTGTGCAGTCATTATNACCTTGACAACTTTCACATGCAGATATGTATATATACATACATTAGCAAATCCGCAAGATAAAACTTGAAGAATGCGACCTGTTATGATATCAATAATAAAACGTGTTCTTCCATTGCTGTTACGCAATCGTCGCAATTAAATAATTCAATGAAACTAGCGGTGTTTCAGAAATTATTAAATCGGTGCGGTCTCAGCACACAGACTCGGTTAGCGTCCACTAACAAATTTGAAAATGAACATGATTTTTAATCTACGGAGTTGGACAGGACAAAGACTGGACAAATGNGTATATTAATTATTCGCGTCATAGATAATATTGAACACGATCGTGTTTGCGGGTCGCAAACAATAATTAGAAAGCTAAATTCGGGGATTAATTAAGTACTCATCCGCACGATAACATAAGAATGATTTTAGTAGATTATCCACGGTTTTAACCTTGCGATCGAGCCGAAACAACCGTGAAACACTCCAATCTCCGGGGTTTCATTCGTAAAACTGATGAAAAAACGATGAGCATCAAACGAGATAATAATTTACACGGGAATCAACGATAGCAATTGCACGTCACACGGCCATTAATTCGCGTGAGTTAGCACACGGGACTACGGATACGATCTGCAACGTAGTGTGTGGAGATTGGATGCCTTTGAAGACAACGCGAATCCTTCTTTTGCATTTTTTCCTGGACAGATACAATCGGGGAACAATGGGCGAATAGATTGCAATAGCTGTGACACGATGGCGCCATTTGCACCTCACCTTGACAACTTTCACATGCAGATATGTATATATACATACATTAGCAAATCCGCAAGATAAAACTTGAAGAATGAGACCAGTTCTGATATCAATAATAAAACGTGTTTTTCTATTGCTGTTACGCAATCGTCGCAATTAAATAATTCAATGAAACTAGAGGTGTTTCAGAAATTATTAAATCGGTGCGGTCTCAGCACACAGGCTCGGTTAGCGTCCACTAACAAATTTGAAAATAAACATGATTTTTAATCTACGGAGTTGGACAGGACAAAGACTGGACAAATGTGTGCGTTCATGTAAAATGCAATTGAAAATCGAAATGTCAATAACATGAAAACGTGTCTGCCGGAGAACTCGTTTCGTGTGCAGTCATTATTAATCGAGCTTACACACGACTAGGGTATATACGGTCTCGCAGGAATGCGTTATTCCACGCGACACGTATTTTTCTCCAGCTATTCATGTTTACGGTTTGTATTCATGTAATTGCCCCATCGAATTTGTGTCAAGGGTATGAAAAGCATTCAACGAGTCGTTATTTATTAACCGAATATGCATCCGCTGCTTAAATCCCTTTGCGCGGCGGGAATCCGACCTTGCTAATTAAACAGCTATTTGCCGATCGTTCGTTAAAGGAAATAAATGAGATTCGCCGGTCATAAGCGTTCCGACGCTCGACGTTAACAGGTTAAATTTAAAATTACGATAATAATCGCGCGGCGAAAAGTCCGATAATTCTTCGGAACGGCGAAAAAGCGAATTCTATAACGGGTCAAACGGGGAGTGCGTAGACAGAGGCGGCGCGGTTCGCGTTTTTCGACGTGAAAACGAGAAAATGATATTACAAATTAAGCGAGGAGCGAAACGGGAAACGTGGAACGCGTTTGTGTCGCGGGGAAACTGGCAAAAAAACAGCGCTCGCCGAATCAATACTCAATAACGATCTGAACGTCGCGCTGAAAAAGCGCGAAAACAATTCGAATCTGTCGCTCGATGAAATGTACTCGGTATTCAAAGTTCGCACGAGATCAAAGCGACTTTTTGCCCCGTCGCATTTCGATCTGACGAGCGCCTTTCTCAAACGATCCGTTCGAACATCTTACCTCGCGATTCGAAAGGCAGAATTTCTCTCACGGCGACGAATTATTTTCGTGCACGACTGAAACGCAGCGGTAAAACTAAAGAAACATGTTTCCCGTCACGTCGCCGGCGGAACTCAATTATTTGCATAAAAAGTAGTAGCGCGTTTGACTAAATTATGGTAATCACTGCCTAATTATGTATCACTTATTGCCATCGTCCGGTTCGTAATGCAAGCTACCACGCGTGCGCGATCGCGGACCGCGATACGAAATTTGCGGATGAAATTACTAACAACGTCATATTCGCTGTAAGTGCTAAATCAAACAGCGACCTCATATTTGGCAATTTACATCGGTATTTAATTTGATAAACGTTCGCTCGGAATTATGTACATCACCTAAACTGATTACACGCAATTAAAGTGTGTGTACCGGACGTTCGCCGATCACGGTGCCATTGTAACAAGCAGAAGTACAAAAAAGGATCCCGCAGGTAACCTCGTTCCATTTGGAGAACGAGTCTTACGACACGGAGTACGAGGAAAGGTGAACTGACAGCATGAGCAGAAGGCCTGCTCCCGTGTAGTAGAAAGTAACAAAAGTGAACGCTCACGTGTCGGAGGTACCGCAATAAATGCGGCATTCTCGAGGCTTCAAGAATCCACGGTTTCGGTCCAGCTGGACGCTGTTTCCTCCATGCAGGGGGCGGGTGCACTGAATCGAAATCGAGCGAAATTCAATGATTAATTGGGTAATATCGGGAGATCGAACACGGACGTACGACCGCACGTCCGTACGTCGCGCGACTCCTTCTTTCTCAGTCTCTCTCAAACGATTTGCAACTCGGTTCAGCTCGGCCGTGCTCGGTTCCCTTCGTCATCGCACTTGAATTGAGTAGAAAGGAGAAGTTTCACTCAATGTGCAATGCCTCGTGCTGACTTACATAAATCCAGAAAAATCTTCTTGCAAACAGTCCCCGGATGTTCGTAGAATTGCGAGGTAGGAACCTATCGATATCTGAACAGCAGGGAAGGAAACAGAAGAAACTATCCTGATAGAAACGTCTACAGAAATGATCCGTGAAGAAAGAGCTATACTGGCTGGCTCGAAAGTTTGTTTCATTTTCTGGTCAAATATCGGAATCGATACGATCAATTTCGAAAGAGACAAATGGTGCAGTTCTCATAAGAGGACAATATTAATTTTGTGAAATCCGTATTAGACATAATCAGAGCGTTGCTCGGATCTTTATCGATTATCGTGAATTTTGGTCGACAATACGCGGTGCCATGTTCTGAGTCCGCAGAGGTGAATCGGCGTTGCAGACCAGTTTCCGGTCGAACGTTTCACGGATCATTGTTCCATTTCGCAGCGAACACGTTTGTCCATGCGGTTGCTATTGTTGCTACATTTCTGCCGATAGAAGTGCCCCGTTTTCACGAGGAATCGGTTACCGCACGCGCGACACCGACGAAGCGCACAATTAAAACGTATAATGAAACTTTAAATCAAGCCGGGGATCGCGGGGCTCTTTAAACAAGCCGCGATAAGCGGAGTTTTAATTTTGAGCAAGGATTAAGGAGATCTACGAACCTTGCTTAATAAAAGTAAGAGGGGAGCCACGTTCTAATAGCTGCTCTGAAGAGTAACGCTCCCAGACGAATGGGATTAAGGGCTGTGACCCTTAAGGGGCTGTACCACTGTGATGTTTTAAAAAAATTAAACTTTTTTTGTGCATTTTTCGAAAGTTTATACCTTTAAGAATGTCGTATTAAAATTTCAAGGTCGGATCTCGTATGGTTTGAGAATGACAGCTTTCTAAAGAGATCATTTTATCAAGAAGAAATTCATAGTCCGTTTGGAGTAAAACGGTATTTTTTAAATTTACTGCAGCTTTAAGTCAAAGACCAATTATTTGACCTGAAATTTTAACACAGTATTCTAAACTTGCTTTATCGTATGATATTTTTGACTGGATGAAAATTATCAATTTGGCATCCAAAGAGCGACGATTCTCTTAAGACAAAATCCAAATTCTTTTTTTAAACTCCGTCATTTTGTCAGATTTTAATATTTGTCAAATATCCTACGTCATTGCATGGACACCTTCTAATTTAACAGCGTATGTTTTTTTTATTTCAAACACTGCAGCAGTGGAGGCAATTTTTTGTTGGCCCCTCGGGAGAGAACGCATAACTCAGCCATACCTCAATATTTTTGTACGAAAAAATGATCTTATACAGTTCAATTATAGACAAATATATCCCTAAAAGTTAAAAAACTTCGATGGAATACTTCATTTAAAAAAAAATTCCCAAAAATGACAATTTTTACGTAATAAATGTCGAGGTTCACACTGGTATAGCTCGATAACGTTATGCAATCGTTAGATCATGCAGCGCGCGACGTAACTTGAATTTAATGATCTTATCGTTTACCAGCTGTCCACCAGAAGCAAAATATGTCACGTAATTAATAATCTCAGGTGACCGAGATTGCTATTTGCTCTCGCCGTGAGAGCAAGAATTCAAACAAAAGATAACGTAATTACTCTATCTAATGTTTGGCCGCGAAGATACGTATGTATCTNTCATACCTCAATATTTTTGTACGAAAAAAATGATCTTATACAGTTCAATTATAGACAAATCTATCCCTAAAGGTTAAAAAACTTCGATGGAATACTTCATTTAAAAAAAAAATTCCCAAAAATGACAATTTTTACGTAATAAATCTTGAGGTTCACACTGGTATAGCTCGATAACGTTATGCAATCGTTAGATCGTGCAGCGCGCGACGTAACTTGAATTTAATGATCTTATCGTTTACCAGCTGTCCACCAGAAGCAAAATATGTCACGTAATTAATAATCTCAGGTGACCGAGATTGCTATTTGCTCTCGCCGTGAGAGCAAGAATTCAAACAAAAGATAACGTAATTACTCTATCTAATGTTTGGCCGCGAAGATACGTATGTATCTACTTGCGCTTGTTTGCATTCCCTGAGCTGAACGGTCAACTCGAGAAACTATCTCGCGAATCCACTCAACGCGCTCTCACCGAATCGCGTCACGCGTACTTATTTTACATAAGCGCACGCCACCGCCGCCACCGCCGCGTTTCATGTTACAAGTATTTAGAATCGCGAGTTAACGTAACTTTTTCTTTTGGGAAAAATTACGGGCGCAAGTCGCGACGCAACGTGGGGAAAAAAGAAGAAACCTTTCAGGAGACTTGCAGAAATATTTGAATAGAACAAAAAGCTGCGTGATTGCCACTTTTCAACCGCGTTTTTTAGGGAGCGAATGTTTCAAACGAGACTCGTACGGATTCAAAAGCATTACGAGCGCCTGGCCCTTTGAAGCCGCCACCGCTTTCGCAGGAACCGACGCGTTTTCAAGTTTTCCGAATGACAGCGTTCTCGTCGGCGACGAATTCAGAAACGATTAACAAACATTTCCCAGCGCGTTACATGCGTTCACTGCAGGTATCCACGCGCGACGAATTTACGAGCTTCTACAAATTGTTCTACGTTGATACTTTTTCACTGTCAAGGCAGCGACTCGTCGTCGTTGGCACGGGCTAATCTCGAATAAATATCAGTAACCAATCTCGAAATGCATTCTCCTCCATTGTCTTTTTCTCGCGTGTGCTATTCTTTCGCACAACTCTAGCGATAAGCAGCATGGTGGAATAATAGAGAGGACATACACCGGTCCCGTAGCGTTGTGCAATTATTATGCAAGACAATACGACTTCTCACTTGTAATCGGCAGAGAGAGCAGCAATTTTCAAAATGCGTTGCTGAAATTTTTACTCAAATACGAACCAGTCTCGCTTTCTTAATATCTGTGTCACGAAGCCGAAAAGAGCGATTATTTGTTCCTCCAGTGGAATAAACCGTTCTATTTTCGTTAACCCTTGTGCAGTTTTTTTTATTTAACTCGGAAAGCAAAGATCAAAGGATTAAATTGGTCGCGGAGTCAAAGCAAGGGAAAAATGATTTTGCCCGTGCACTTAAATAACGGAACACGGTCGTGCACGCGTGTAATCGAATCGAATCGAATCGGGGTGAAATGAAGCGGGTCAAAAAGAATCGAGCAGCTCGAGTGTCTTTCCCAGGGCGAATATTTTTATGAAGCGACCTTAGGGCTCCATTTGCACGTAACGGAGCCGAATAAATTGAATCGAAACGGTACCGGATACGTTTTAAACGTTCCTCGAGCCGCTCCCAATGCGGACGGGAATTTCGCTCTTCCAAAGGGCGGCAATATACGCGGCAGTTAAAGATCGACGTAATTTTGATTCCGCCGGGAATCGGAAACGTCTTATTAATGTAATGCTCGTCGCTCTGCAAATGGCGAGCTCGCTAATTAAGCTTTTTGTCACGAATCCATTGCCTCCTTCAGGCCCCTAATTAAACTGGTTGTCGACATCGAGATTTTTAACGAGGTCAAACGACCCTTCGCACGCAAAATCCACTGTTTGCGGTGGCGTTCGATAAAAAATATTCCAGCCGCTTTGCGTTTCATCTCGCCCAGCTGCATTCGAAACGCTCGCTGCTCGCGTGCCTTTATTGCAAATGGCCAACGGAGGAATAATTTTCGATGTCAGTTTTATTACCGCGTATGAATTTGCATGGAACACTATAGAAATTGTAAGTACATACGCCGATCGGGCGGGACGAACGAAATTTCGCGCCCGAATAAAAAGGAGTAGAGGAGCTCGGTATTCATATTTTCCAATTTGCAAATTAAATATTTATACCCGAGCCGATACGGACACGGTTATACGGGGGTAGTGTGCGAAAAAGTTTCAACGAGCACCATCGTGAAATTTTATGTTTATGCAAAAGGTTCCATTCGCGACGGATTAGGGGGGGTCGCGACGCTGCTTCAAGTTTGTCGCGTCGCGCCGTTTCAATTTGATTCGTTTACACGCGAATCGTTCAATCAAAATGTTATCGCGTCGATTCGATCCTATTTACTGCAAACGAGTTTCTGCGCGCCGATCTGACCGGATCGAACGCGATCGGAAGAGAAAGATTGAAATAGAAAATGCGCCCGATGTGTATGCAAACTCCGCGGCGAGAAAAGCACTCCCGGTCCTCTACGGGCGGAATAAAAAAATGTTATGCGAATTGAACCGAAAATTTATGCTCTGTATTGGAATTTTTATGCGTGACCGAAAATTTTTTCCCAAGGAAACGGAAACAGTGCCTATAAGGGAGCCGGCGAACGAGCCGAACGTACGATCCTTTAAAATAACGTGGAAAATCGTTTGAAAATATTTTCACCGTAGAATCAATTAGCATCCTAGAGATTTGTCTACACGAGTTCTATATTATTGCAACATTTTAAACGAGAGGTCGAACACGGTGGCCGTCCGAAAAACGGACGCACGACTTTCCACGGTTTGTAAAACCGGTAATTAGCGCGTTCCATCTCACGTGGAATTTTGAAATTTTTCATAAACAACCGGATTCCCTCGTTTAATGGTAATCTGTTCAGGAGCGGTTTCATCGGACCTTTCACCGAGGGGTCTCGCTAATTACTTACAAGATTAATTCTCGACCGAGTACGGCGCGGATATTACGGGATTAAGTTGCTCTTTTATGTCATGTTGCCAGCAGAAGCCATTTTTCTTGGCCGGGTCCAAAAGAAAAGGAAGCGGCAACAATCCCGCGTGGTTATTTATCGCACGCTGATGTTACAAACGACATCGCAATCCCGCCGGGTCATTCGCGGGCTTAAATTCACCTCAACGCATTCGACTGTTAATTTCCCATAAAGGGATCAAACTTGATTCCCACTCCGTCCGATCCGATATTCCTTTTACGCGTGACTGTAACTCCAGAACTCAAATAACCTTCCCATCCCTCGCAACTTCTCTTCCTCCTGGCCCGAGACTCAATTAGCACTCGTTTAGCTTTCAAGAACAGAAAGTTACCCTAATTACCCTCCAATTGTCCCGCGAGATGGAATGTTTGTCAAAAGGACTAGGCTACCACGAATTTTATGATCCGGCCGCGGCCCGTTTGAAAAACACTGAATCGAACCGAATCAGCCGAAATCAATACAAAATCTAACCGCGGATAACAGAGTTCAGCTTTGAAGAGAGAGCAAAAAAATTGAATTGACCGGCGGTAAAGAGAAGTTCCCATTGAGCGGAACTGAATTTTCCGGTTCGAGTGATTTTGAAATACAATTTACTTCTCTCGTTTAATTCCTCCATTCCATTATGTTAACAATGCATTAGAGACGTTCCCAGAGAGCGGACATCATACAATACAGGGAAAAATAATGCAAAGCGAGAAGCGAACATTCGCGCAGTCAAGGGTGAACAAATAAGCAACTATTGGCGACTCGTACGTAACCGTGTTCGATCCCCTCCGGCCCGCTTCACGTATCGCGAATTGAACGTCGGAATTAGGTCGATCGTACAAAGGGACGTGTAAATATATTTTTTCGCATCGGTTTCCAATACCGCGTGGAAAATGCTACAACAACCGTCTTTTCACCGTATGATAATCATATGCCCTCTATGAATAGATCTCCCCTTTGTATCCAACCCTTGGGAACAAACTATATTCAGAGGACACGTATTTGGGACTTAAAGCAAGACTAAGCCTCGCTATAAGCGCGCCGACTTCGAAGGTGCCAGCAACCAAGATTCCCTGCTTAACATCAGACGAGGGCGAACCTCATTTAAACCGACCAACAGAGCCAAGATCATACGTTCTAATATATATTAAATAGCAGAAATTACAAGATAAAATGTTTTGACTTAAAATAAAGAACGGCTGAAAATCATGAATGTTTGTTGGAGAAATCCAAGGTTCAATTGTATGTATAACAGTTAAAACGTAGAATTTCTTTAGCTCGCGTACCTTCATCAACGTCGTCCACCCCTTTTTCTTCATTCTACCGGTTCATCCGGGAATTACTTGGCTGGCGCTCCGGCAACAGAAGCGATTGGGTCGTATTATTACGAGAAAGTCTAACAGCCGAGGCGTAATTCGATGGAATACACCGAATAACTCGGAATTACTTTGCGGCCGGGCAGAGATCACCCTGAAAGGGAGGATGAAGCCGAGGCGCTTGCACCGGCTTCAGACTCGGGCCACGAGGTTGGCGAGAAGAAAATAGCAGGATCGCCATTCGTTTTCGCGGTTATTGTAGCTGTACCGATGTACGTACATACGTGGCGTACACGCGGGCACCTACGACTACGAATTCCTTACGGAGCTGTGGTCGTTCCACTAAATACGCGAGATCCAATTTGGACGAACCCCAGCATTCGAAGAAATACTGCTGCGCGTGCATGTACACGTATCACGAGTCTACAGGGTGGGCTTCCTATCTTTATTACTGGAATCGTACGGCTTAACATCGAAATCGGAACGGACGGTTATCAAGGACGGATGTCAATGACCTAAGGAATGTGGTGAAAGACTTGAGGATCTGAATTCTTCTAAGAGCATTCGATACTTATTTGGATGTATATCGCAGACGACTAAGATGAAACGATCACCCTATAGATATGGTTCCACGTATGTGCATGCCTATATGTACGGAGGCCGACCTTTATGTAAGACACACTCGACAGAGCGACGTTCAATTTCAACCAGAGACTACCCGACGAGCGTTATTGGTACCGCTGACTTCATCCCCTATGAAGTTCCCGCTAGAACGTCCCCTTCTTTCCGGTTCCTTTGCTTTGTAATTACTGGCTCCGTACCCTCCGGCCCCCTCTCTGATCCGAAAGTACCATTCGAAATTCTCTTTTCGAGGTTCGTTCATCACTGACGACAAAAAGTAACTTATTGCGAGCAACGTTNTTATGAAGTTCCCGCTAGAACGTCCCCTTCTTTCCGCTTCCTTTGCTTTGTAATTACTGGCTCCGTACCCTCCGGCCCCCTCTCCGAAAGTACCATTCGAAATTCTCTTTTCGAGGTTCGTTCATCACTGACGACAAAAAGTAACTTATTGCGAGCAACGTTGTTTCGTTTGGAAACGGAAATTCTCGTTCGGAAGCATACTTGGTGCATTTCGCTGATAGACGGTTCGGTAAATAGTCTGTCTTTCAGGCTTCCCCCTTTCCCTTCCTGTCTTCCTCTCTCTCTCCCTCTCTCTCTCTTGGCGCAGCTAGAAACTAGACATGTGGGTAACGGCGGAAAGAGCCAGCCAGTTGAATTGCACAAGATGTTAAACTCGAGGAAGATGAAAGCAGAAAGTCTGCTCGTGACGCAAGTTAACTTCAAACGCGCGGAACGTTAAGATTTCAACCCGCCCAGCTGATGACAGCTTTGTTACCGACCACACCGTACACTCGTTTCGCCAAAAACGCTAATTTCTATCCGATGCGAGTTCGCCGCGCGAATTAATTACGCCCCCGGGTAGCTTCTTTACGGAACGTGTAGCAACTCTGATTATTGTTCCGCTGAAACTTGGTCAGCGCACTCCGGTCGACTGCTGGATTCGTGCCGAGCCGCGGGAAAATGGCGAAATATTCCCCGTCCCGAATTAGGATAAGAACGAACGCGTCAGCGTTTTCACGTATTTATTAGCAACCGCTGTTTATTTCGGTCGCCGCTGAGGAACAGTGGGAATAAACAAAGAAGTTAATCTCCGAACCCGTTGTTCCCCGGCGTAACGTAAGTAGATAGAAGTCGGAAGTTTATAAACAGAATTTACAATGGAAATCTCTTTTCATAATCAGTCGAGTTTTACGGGAAACTCGGCGCATATTTTAATCCGGGAACCTGGTTAACCGGTGACCCGGTTGCCGAGCGAATTAGCCGGAAACTAAAACGGAGCATCAAAATTCTTCTCGAACTTTTCAAAATGCGTGATTTCTGATTATAGAGACGGGCCAACTTTTATTCCCGTTCCCCTACCGGCGCGCTCCTCGTTTTCGTTACTTTAATTACCACCGACAAGCAAATAATTAATTATTTAACTTCCTCGCTCATTTTTCTCTTTACCTTAATTTAAAACCACTTTTATAACGATTAACGCGCGTAGATGTTTGTTCCCGGAGGAGTGGCACGTTTCGAGAGCGAACGGAAACTGAACTTTTCGGTGGAAACTAATTAGGAGCGCCGGAAACGAATCGGTGTTCATCATAGTGCAAACTCAACGACAGCCTAACACCCGAAACATACGAATCCGTGCCGGTCCGTCCAGCTGTTTAACGGTAAACAGTCCGATTTAACCCGACCCAACCTATTCTACAAATCCTTATTAGAGCGACACTTGGCTAATTGCGTAGCAGTTCTATTGTGCAAGAGAGGACACGCGGCGCGGCGCGCGGCGCGAAGTGCACTCGAACTGTTACGAGGTTTAGATAAAGCGATAATGAATGGCCCCGGATACTGTTCATCCCCTAATGAAAACTCTCGCCGTTGGAAAACTGGGACGTTACCACCGTTTCCCCTACTCGATAATTACGCCCGTTTCCGGGTTAGTTTCACGTTTCATCGGTGCCCGTCTGACCGTTTTTAATAATCCGTTCTTCGTATCANCCGTTACCACCGTTTCCCCTACTCGATAATTACGCCCGTTTCCGGGTTAGTTTCATCGGTGCCCGTCTGACCGTTTTTAATAATCCGTTCTTCGTATCAAACCGTATCGAAAAACGAAACCATTTCACGAGTCCACGGTAGCGTTAATCATCCCGTTCTTCTCGAATTCCCAGAGAGAGGGAGAATGGGGAGAGACACAGCCGGGGGAAGTACGCGTTCCAGGTTGAAAGGTGAACGTCCGAAAGTTTCGCAATTACTTAAAGAATATCGCGAAAAGGGGATTAAAAAAGTGTCGAATAAAGGGGGGGGCGGGGTTGTTTTCTTATTTTCCGTGTCTCTGGTTCCATCGATACAGGAAACGTCGGGCCGTAACGCTTCATAACACCTTGATGCGCGCACGAGCACTATCGGTTATCAACTTTTTGAATTATCGATAGCCCAACTTGGACACGCTCATAACGAATCGGTAGGCAGATACAAACTTACGATCCGCCAGGTCTCGTGTTTCCGCCGTCGCGTTTCCCACGTTACATTTACGGTTCACGGGAGCATGCATTAAACCTAATTGCGTTTGCCACCTGAATCTTCAATTGGAATCAGTCTTTTTTAACTCGGTTACGTCCTTCGAATAAGTTTCATACTTATTTCGTTGGATTTTAATAAGGAGAATCCGATTGTGCAACGTGCTGATTAGCGTTCCGTGTTGCATAATGGACGGAGAGGAAAATAATGTCAATAACTCGGACTCGGCTTGCCAATTGAATATATTAAACTCGGGGGAAAAACCGTCGGCTGAGTCATTGTGATAACAGAGCTAAGAGCGTGATGTCAGGGGAAAGGATCCGACAAATGAGAGCCGTACGATTAACATAAGAACTACCGATCCGCTGGTGTTACAAAGTTAATGAAGATGTCAAGGCGTCATCCCGTTTTTAATCTGCCAGTTAAACCAGAATTCCGGATAATAGGTATCCAGATAAATGGGCTCCCATGAGTCGGGAAATTACTATAGTCGTTTCCTGGGTTTAACAACGCCGTAAGTTAGCGCTGAAAGAGTGTATAACGATCTGCGTAGTATCATTGAAATCCTGAAGACGCACTTCGATCTTCAGCGTTAAGACCGTTATCCACCGTGGAAGATTAAAACGTCGTGCAATAAATTCTTAAATGAAAACGCTGTCCCCCGCGGCTACCCGCCAGCTACGAGGGTCACACTAATTCTTTCCCCTTTTTAATTGAAATTGTTGCGTAGACGTAGATTACGGACACAATTAAATTAGTAAACGCTTCCCTCGCCTGGTGCGATGATACGAATTAGCTATCACAATTTGCCTGATATAAATTCCAAGATAAAATTGATAAGCTCTAACGAACGTGTTACGTCTGTACAACCAGATAAAACGCGGCAACATAAAAAAATCGTAATTGATGAGCTGAAATAATGGTAAGATAAAACGTCGAAGAATTTTTTTTTGAGTAATTAGCGTAACCTAATTAAGACGGCATTGTGTGTTCGAGGAAATTCGGTCACTTTGGCACAAGATAATACGTGCTAATTCTACGACGCCCGCTAACGAAGAACGTGGCAAATTGAAAAATGAACCGGCACCACATCAGCTTCGTTTTTTTTTAATTATTCAATCCAAATCCGTGCGGGAGACAAAGGGAAGTTCCCGTGGAAGCAGAGCTTTTATAATGGTCCGGTTTAAAGGAGAAGAAAAATGTATGCCAGAGATAGCGGGCTCGAGGAACGCTGGTTCGCCGATAAGAAGACGCAGAAAGAGGGGTCCAGGGGATGGAAACATACCGTGAAAGGAGATCAAGAAAAGAAGGTAACGCACAAAAGGGAAAAGCCAGAAGAGGAGACCGACTTTGAGAAATGCGAAAACCTATAAACTAGGACTTGGGGAGAGAGTAATATGCGCAATGAGAAAAAAACCCGGACCGAATTTCACGAACTAAAAGATAGAAACTCTTCTAGGCTGAAAAAATATGTTATTACTTTGTGGGTAAATACTGGACCGACGATGCACGTAACGCTTGACGGTTAATTACATGTTAATGACGACTAATCTAGGATTAAAGATAAGCGACGTAAAAGATGAACCGTGTAGAAATTGGAAATGATGAAAGAGGATTCTCGTAATCTCGGCGATTACACGGGAAGTCTCTAATCGTTTAGACTCAATTATAAGGTTCTACGTACATAAGTCTGTGTTATGTGTTGTGTACAGTGAAATTGTTACTCACGGTTATGTTCGGGCCGCCTTCCGTCATCGTTCCACAGTTTCTCTTGCGTTCTTCTTACTGACAGTAGTAGTACACCCACTTTTTTTCTTGCACATGGCAGTTTGCACTTTCGTTTTTATTTTCACTTCCCTACTTTCTTTTTCTTTCCTTGAACTACAAAAAATAAGCGTGTAACTATCACGGGAATAGAAACGGTCTCGCGTTAATTAATACAACTTCTACAATATTTGGAACCGCAGTAAATTAATTATTAACAACTGTTCTCAAAGGGATTTAATATTAAAAACTTGTAACGCTGCTTCGGCGATTGTACCACCACGACTTTCGCGTACCTCTATACCTAGTCGGATTTGAACTTTTTCTGAGTAATCTCCCGATTTCCATAATTTTCTCCCATCCCAGAAGATTATTTCAGGGGAAAGAACGAAAGTCAGACGAAATGAAATACAACTTCTTACTTGAAACGAATTACTTCATTAATCACGAAACTTTTAAATTTACTTTTTCATCCCTGAGAATTACTGCGCGCGTCCTTTAAACTCCGGGATAATTAACGCGTATTAATTCTCAATATAACATAAACGGGATACTCAATTATTACCACTTTGGAACGCGTTCAAAAATATTTGCCAATCGCTTTATGAAAGAGATATCCCTTTATACGTCGCACATTGTTTGTAAACAGATATAAAAACGCTCCATTAACCAAATTATGACTTCTTTAACCCGTGAAATACATTGTACTTTTCTTTCACATGTCATAAATTACTAATCCTCATCTGACAACCATTTTTAAATTCGATTATTTCATTAACAGAGATAATAACGTTAATGGCATCAATCAATGGCATTAATCTTTATACTTTAGTAATAATTTATCTACTGAGTGAAATGTCATAAAAGTATGACTAATTTATAACAACCAAGGCTGAATTATTAACGATTTATCCTTCGTATACTGAAGTTAAACTTACTTTTCCTTGTAAATTTATCGGCATTCTACGCGTGCGTGTAACCTGTTTGTAGGCTATCGTAGAAGAGCGCCAAAGAAAGCAGGCAAGTTTATTAAGCGCGGGAACGCGAATAACGCTAGAAAAAAGAAGACACGTCAGACTCGATGGATTTATATAAAAAAAAGTCTCTTGCAACATAAACCGTAGTATAATGAACGCTTACGTCAATTTATTTTTAATATTACCAAACGGGCAATCTCATACAATCGACAAAGTATTTAAAGTGCACGTAAGTACTCACAGAGACAATGCACAACTTCTGGTTCCAAGAAACGTCTTTCAGCTTTCATTATTCGACCTACTCCATTCCCGTAGATGTCACAGCTTAAACACCGTCGAAAANCGATTGTACCACCACGACTTTCGCGTACCTCTATACCTAGTCGGATTTGAACTTTTTCTGAGTAATCTCCCGATTTCCATAATTTTCTCCCATCCCAGAAGATTATTTCAGGGGAAAGAACGAAAGTCAGACGAAATGAAATACAACTTCTTACTTGAAACGAATTACTTCATTAATCACGAAACTTTTAAATTTACTTTTTCATCCCTGAGAATTACTGCGCGCGTCCTTTAAACTCCGGGATAATTAACGCGTATTAATTCTCAATATAACATAAACGGGATACTCAATTATTACCACTTTGGAACGCGTTCAAAAATATTTGCCAATCGCTTTATGAAAGAGATATCCCTTTATACGTCGCACATTGTTTGTAAACAGATATAAAAACGCTCCATTAACCAAATTATGACTTCTTTAACCCGTGAAATACATTGTACTTTTCTTTCACATGTCATAAATTACTAATCCTCATCTGACAACCATTTTTAAATTCGATTATTTCATTAACAGAGATAATAACGTTAATGGCATCAATCAATGGCATTAATCTTTATACTTTAGTAATAATTTATCTACTGAGTGAAATGTCATAAAAGTATGACTAATTTATAACAACCAAGGCTGAATTATTAACGATTTATCCTTCGTATACTGAAGTTAAACTTACTTTTCCTTGTAAATTTATCGGCATTCTACGCGTGCGTGTAACCTGTTTGTAGGCTATCGTAGAAGAGCGCCAAAGAAAGCAGGCAAGTTTATTAAGCGCGGGAACGCGAATAACGCTAGAAAAAAGAAGACACGTCAGACTCGATGGATTTATATAAAAAAAAGTCTCTTGCAACATAAACCGTAGTATAATGAACGCTTACGTCAATTTATTTTTAATATTACCAAACGGGCAATCTCATACAATCGACAAAGTATTTAAAGTGCACGTAAGTACTCACAGAGACAATGCACAACTTCTGGTTCCAAGAAACGTCTTTCAGCTTTCATTATTCGACCTACTCCATTCCCGTAGATGTCACAGCTTAAACACCGTCGAAAAATATGACCCGATTGACATTTCTGAATCGAGTATTCGACATCGCACTTTCCCCGTCACGTAACCGTCTCTTTCTAGTCCTTGTACGCGATGTGAATGGAGAATTGTTTACAACACGTACCGCTGGCTGTTCGTATCGCGATTTTAGTTAACTTAGAAAAAACAATCTCTCGGATTTTTACACGTAAACGAAAAACACTCTACGACCGGGCAAGGTTTGTAAAACGTATCGAAACAGCAGTCATCGGACGACCGTTGTTTTTTCACAGATTTTTCGGATGATATACAAGCACGTACGTTCGTAAAATGCGGAACTCGAAAAAAATCAAGTTACACAGAGATCCGGTACGCGTAAACAAAAATAACGAAGCGCACCGAACGAACTACGAACGAAAGATCATCCACCCTCGACGGCCAGCGGCGTACTAATGTCGGTGGCCATGGGACGGACGAGTGTCTGCCTTACCGGCGCAAGCGTCTCTTCACGAAGGAAGAGCGCAGATCACTGATACCAGCGCAACGCCGCCGCCGCCGCCGAGAGGATACGGCACAAACACACATCGATTGTATAGAATACCTGTTGAATGTCGGGGGAGTTAGCCGGCACGCGTTGCCGCGGTCAACTAAATCGAAAAGCGGGCGAACGAACGGACAGACCGGGTGAAAGTACAACGTACAACAACCTTCCCCTCTAATCCGACGGTGTGACTTTTTCTTCTCGATCGATGCTCGCGCACGTCGAAAGTTTTGCCGTTCGAATGATTTACGGGAACGGGGATCCGTAAGTCGAATGGTATGCATGTGCAAAAATAGGAAATGATTAGGAGAGAGCTTCGCAGAAGAGGCACGATTTATTACTCTGCTTTTGTTTCAGGAAAATGTGGAATCCTCTATTTTGTAAATCATACGTTCCTGTTTTTGTTTGGAATTTCGCAAAGAAGCTTGATCCGCTATTTGAGGCATGCAGGTAAAACACATTCACTTTTGTTTCTCTTTCGACCGTCTCGGAGATCAAACATAAGAACAAAATAACCGGGAACTTGTTTATAAACCGGATACGTACCAAGGACAGTGTACGCTTTATTTTTACGCCTTTCTAACTTGTTTTAAGTATTTCCCATGGCAACAGTCGCTTCTCCCTTAAAAATATCCTGAGTACACCGACTGCAATTTATCCGCCTAACAAAACGACGCGCAAATTGAAGTTTGGAATTACCTGTACACGATTGCGAGCTGCGGTTTCTACCAGCTCGTATCGCGAAAGAAAAACAGGAATGCAAAGTCAACAGTCAGAACTTTTTCCATCTAAAGAGAATTCGTAATTTCTCCCGGCAGCATATACGATTTCTAATCAAATAAAAAGGTAAAAACTATCTGAGGATTCTAAAAAATTGAAAAATCTTCTCGTTTCATTATAATTATTTATTTATTATAAAATTATGCTTCCAACAAATCTTAAAGGAATATATGCATGCATAGAATCGAATCGATCGAACAGGCGATCAATAAAAAAATTTTTTTAATCGAACATTGATACACAATTCTGTACGTGTTCCATTGTAGATTGATATCTCTAAATTCGAAGCGAGTCGCTGTACACGTGGATCATTCCGTTTTTTTGTTCTTTTTTTATTAATACTTTTTTGTCCTCCTTCGTCAAACAATAATTCGTACAAGTTTATGTAAGGAAGAACAGAGATCAATATAAGCTGTCTACGATAATGATTCTTCTTCTCTATTACATAATCCTTGCTCCCCCTTACATAATATGTGAAGTTGTGTATTCGCGTAAGTCGTTCTTTTGTCTACCTACAAAATACTCGATTGTTGGCTGATCCTCTTATCATAAAAAATGTATAAAACATTGCTTAAAATGAATTTTCGAACTCACGCGAAATAAGCCATACGACGTTTAGAAGAAAGTCGTCTCTACGTCGAATGAAGTCAGATTTCATTTTCATCCTTATCTGTTTCTCCTTCTTCTATATGTACAATTTAAGCTTGGCGTAATGCTGGAACGGAAGTCGAAAAAATTCGATAATTCTCGACCAACGATGAGTCAGTAACAGTCTTCAAAAGTTTCAAGCAGGAATTTGAACGGAGCCGTTTGACCTAGTATGAAATTCGTAAACTCCAAAAATATATCATACCTACATATCGTTATAATGATGTACGTAAAAGAATAGACGTAGCAAGAGACGATACTTTGAAACATGCATTATCAGAGAAACTCTTTCCTCGAAGTTTATTATCTATTATCTTTTCTTCGATTGACTTCAACGATCGAATAGTACAATGTAATCCCGATCATCCGCATTAATTCGGAAAGTTAAGAACGAAACAATTTAATAGTGAGATAAAAATAGAAGCGATAAGTGTAACGACTGGTTGCTCACCTGAAGGAATAATACTAAAAATATAAGCCTATTCAAACGAAAACTAAACTTTTTACTGAAAATACTTTTATTATTAAATACTTGTTGCGCAAGATACAGTGTTTCCAATCAAATCTTTCAAAAATCCAAACACATTCGCACCGATTCAATGAAGTCTATCGAGATTACACTGCACTTGATAATAAAAATTATTATCGACAAGAATACCCATATTTTATGGTTTTCGTAACAAAAACAGCCATTCTCCTTCTGAAGGGACGATTAAATAGTAAATAAATTTTTCCTCTTTTTATATTTATCTCATTTGGCTTTAATTTCCGTCGTTTTAATAATAAGTGCTAATCGTATTTCTATTCTCAACAAGTTTCATCCCTTACAATGTTTAAACATAACAGCCTGCCAGCAGCGTAAAGACTAAAGGGTATTATCTCGCTTAGATCGCTCTTCTCTTCTCTTTTAAACTTCATTATCTCTTTCTATTCTCCGCCTTCTTCTCCCATTACGTTTCTTCCTTTTTGTTAGCAACGAACTAATATAACGTTTTTCTTTTCATTTTTGTTTCTCAAACTGACGAGGGCAACGACGCAACGTTCACTTTAAACGTCCTTGGGACTTGGGAAAGATTTATGATGACGATTACACTATTCGATAACGTCGCGCTTATAACTCGTTGCATATTATTTCTTCATTTTCTTCTTCTTTTGTTTAACGATTCTTAATTATAGGCCTCTGGCAGAGGCGATTCTTGCGAATGCGTTCCACAGGCATCTAGGCACGACAGATATAAAAGTAGTACGTTCAGGAATATTCAGATTTGTAACAATCGATATTCTAAAATAGTGCTATCACGTTCATCTAACTCTAAAACGATGTTTCCACTTCTTTTTGCAATTTTTTCACTTTTCTTCCACTTTTTTATTTGCCGCTAAGTTACGAGCTGGTAGCGTTTGAAGCAACTATATATCACTTGTATGTTATTTAATGTCTGTCGTTTGCGCATCAATGGGAACCTCGCTCAGAAGAGTAGCGCCTTGGACAATGCATACTAAAATTTGCTTTTTTTTATCATTATTAATACAACATCAAGCAAGTGGCCAATCCTTTTTGACCGCTTTTGAATTCGTATAAAACTTTTTTGTTTATTTGGAATATGTATAGAGTGAGAGGGTTTTTGATAAATTATACATTCCTATGATATGAAGAGAATCCCCCGCCAAAAGCAAGACAACATACGTTTNATTTTCGAACTCACGCGAAATAAGCCATACGACGTTTAGAAGAAAGTCGTCTCTACGTCGAATGAAGTCAGATTTCATTTTCATCCTTATCTGTTTCTCCTTCTTCTATATGTACAATTTAAGCTTGGCGTAATGCTGGAACGGAAGTCGAAAAAATTCGATAATTCTCGACCAACGATGAGTCAGTAACAGTCTTCAAAAGTTTCAAGCAGGAATTTGAACGGAGCCGTTTGACCTAGTATGAAATTCGTAAACTCCAAAAATATATCATACCTACATATCGTTATAATGATGTACGTAAAAGAATAGACGTAGCAAGAGACGATACTTTGAAACATGCATTATCAGAGAAACTCTTTCCTCGAAGTTTATTATCTATTATCTTTTCTTCGATTGACTTCAACGATCGAATAGTACAATGTAATCCCGATCATCCGCATTAATTCGGAAAGTTAAGAACGAAACAATTTAATAGTGAGATAAAAATAGAAGCGATAAGTGTAACGACTGGTTGCTCACCTGAAGGAATAATACTAAAAATATAAGCCTATTCAAACGAAAACTAAACTTTTTACTGAAAATACTTTTATTATTAAATACTTGTTGCGCAAGATACAGTGTTTCCAATCAAATCTTTCAAAAATCCAAACACATTCGCACCGATTCAATGAAGTCTATCGAGATTACACTGCACTTGATAATAAAAATTATTATCGACAAGAATACCCATATTTTATGGTTTTCGTAACAAAAACAGCCATTCTCCTTCTGAAGGGACGATTAAATAGTAAATAAATTTTTCCTCTTTTTATATTTATCTCATTTGGCTTTAATTTCCGTCGTTTTAATAATAAGTGCTAATCGTATTTCTATTCTCAACAAGTTTCATCCCTTACAATGTTTAAACATAACAGCCTGCCAGCAGCGTAAAGACTAAAGGGTATTATCTCGCTTAGATCGCTCTTCTCTTCTCTTTTAAACTTCATTATCTCTTTCTATTCTCCGCCTTCTTCTCCCATTACGTTTCTTCCTTTTTGTTAGCAACGAACTAATATAACGTTTTTCTTTTCATTTTTGTTTCTCAAACTGACGAGGGCAACGACGCAACGTTCACTTTAAACGTCCTTGGGACTTGGGAAAGATTTATGATGACGATTACACTATTCGATAACGTCGCGCTTATAACTCGTTGCATATTATTTCTTCATTTTCTTCTTCTTTTGTTTAACGATTCTTAATTATAGGCCTCTGGCAGAGGCGATTCTTGCGAATGCGTTCCACAGGCATCTAGGCACGACAGATATAAAAGTAGTACGTTCAGGAATATTCAGATTTGTAACAATCGATATTCTAAAATAGTGCTATCACGTTCATCTAACTCTAAAACGATGTTTCCACTTCTTTTTGCAATTTTTTCACTTTTCTTCCACTTTTTTATTTGCCGCTAAGTTACGAGCTGGTAGCGTTTGAAGCAACTATATATCACTTGTATGTTATTTAATGTCTGTCGTTTGCGCATCAATGGGAACCTCGCTCAGAAGAGTAGCGCCTTGGACAATGCATACTAAAATTTGCTTTTTTTTATCATTATTAATACAACATCAAGCAAGTGGCCAATCCTTTTTGACCGCTTTTGAATTCGTATAAAACTTTTTTGTTTATTTGGAATATGTATAGAGTGAGAGGGTTTTTGATAAATTATACATTCCTATGATATGAAGAGAATCCCCCGCCAAAAGCAAGACAACATACGTTTNAAAAAATTCGATAATTCTCGACCAACGATGAGTCAGTAACAGTCTTCAAAAGTTTCAAGCAGGAATTTGAACGGAGCCGTTTGACCTAGTATGAAATTCGTAAACTCCAAAAATATATCATACCTACATATCGTTATAATGATGTACGTAAAAGAATAGACGTAGCAAGAGACGATACTTTGAAACATGCATTATCAGAGAAACTCTT
The DNA here is from genome assembly GCA_019453355.1 of Ceratina japonica. Taxonomy (NCBI): domain Eukaryota; kingdom Metazoa; phylum Arthropoda; class Insecta; order Hymenoptera; family Apidae; genus Ceratina; species Ceratina japonica. The sequence continues at coordinate 12,590 of SMSR01016176.1, read as the reverse complement.
TCCTCGAAGTTTATTATCTATTATCTTTTCTTCGATTGACTTCAACGATCGAATAGTACAATGTAATCCCGATCATCCGCATTAATTCGGAAAGTTAAGAACGAAACAATTTAATAGTGAGATAAAAATAGAAGCGATAAGTGTAACGACTGGTTGCTCACCTGAAGGAATAATACTAAAAATATAAGCCTATTCAAACGAAAACTAAACTTTTTACTGAAAATACTTTTATTATTAAATACTTGTTGCGCAAGATACAGTGTTTCCAATCAAATCTTTCAAAAATCCAAACACATTCGCACCGATTCAATGAAGTCTATCGAGATTACACTGCACTTGATAATAAAAATTATTATCGACAAGAATACCCATATTTTATGGTTTTCGTAACAAAAACAGCCATTCTCCTTCTGAAGGGACGATTAAATAGTAAATAAATTTTTCCTCTTTTTATATTTATCTCATTTGGCTTTAATTTCCGTCGTTTTAATAATAAGTGCTAATCGTATTTCTATTCTCAACAAGTTTCATCCCTTACAATGTTTAAACATAACAGCCTGCCAGCAGCGTAAAGACTAAAGGGTATTATCTCGCTTAGATCGCTCTTCTCTTCTCTTTTAAACTTCATTATCTCTTTCTATTCTCCGCCTTCTTCTCCCATTACGTTTCTTCCTTTTTGTTAGCAACGAACTAATATAACGTTTTTCTTTTCATTTTTGTTTCTCAAACTGACGAGGGCAACGACGCAACGTTCACTTTAAACGTCCTTGGGACTTGGGAAAGATTTATGATGACGATTACACTATTCGATAACGTCGCGCTTATAACTCGTTGCATATTATTTCTTCATTTTCTTCTTCTTTTGTTTAACGATTCTTAATTATAGGCCTCTGGCAGAGGCGATTCTTGCGAATGCGTTCCACAGGCATCTAGGCACGACAGATATAAAAGTAGTACGTTCAGGAATATTCAGATTTGTAACAATCGATATTCTAAAATAGTGCTATCACGTTCATCTAACTCTAAAACGATGTTTCCACTTCTTTTTGCAATTTTTTCACTTTTCTTCCACTTTTTTATTTGCCGCTAAGTTACGAGCTGGTAGCGTTTGAAGCAACTATATATCACTTGTATGTTATTTAATGTCTGTCGTTTGCGCATCAATGGGAACCTCGCTCAGAAGAGTAGCGCCTTGGACAATGCATACTAAAATTTGCTTTTTTTTATCATTATTAATACAACATCAAGCAAGTGGCCAATCCTTTTTGACCGCTTTTGAATTCGTATAAAACTTTTTTGTTTATTTGGAATATGTATAGAGTGAGAGGGTTTTTGATAAATTATACATTCCTATGATATGAAGAGAATCCCCCGCCAAAAGCAAGACAACATACGTTTTAAACAGGAACGTAAACAGGCTTTCATTCATGTAAATTCTGATACAGAATTTGATGTTTACGCCAGGATTTCTTGTCGAATACAGAAGACAATTTAAAAGTGTCAGGGAATACTTGTGGATGCGAGAAAACTGTCTTATTGTCAGCGATAGACTTCCCCATACGCAAGAAATCTACAATTTATAAAATACTCTGTGTGCATATATACAGAGTGACTCAGTAACTTCGTCAAGAGAGAGCATATTCGTTACTTTTAATAATACGAAAGGAAACGGAAAAGAGAATGCCGAAGGGTGTGATTCCGAGGAAGAATATTTTACGTCACAACACGTGAACTGAAAAACTTGTTCGTCTGGCAGTATCATAAAAATAATGGATACATCGACCTGAATCAAAGTTACTAAGACACACCACATATACTTAGGGCCCTTATTTACTAGGTTCTTCACATCTCCATGATTTTTTCTTTTTTTATTAGCAATTACGTAATATCTGCATAATTCTCGCAATATCTTATGTAAATCAACTCGAAGAGTATATAGGAAGTTATCAGCATTTTTTCCTTTTCTTTATAGTAATCTACTACGGACACGGATTACATCTTCCGAAAGTGCTGGGTGCAATGAGAGAAAGCTTTTTTTTCGTTTACCGAGATATAAAGAAAAAGATATCTCTTGCAATACACATCTCGTTAGTTTTGATACAGGGGGAGGTATTTGGGGAAGGGAATAAGAGATAATTACGACATTGTTGGCTTCTCTATACGATCGATCTCTGTTCTGCAGACGGTTCCCCGTCGAATGTGATAATGTCCATCAATTAGTATCCGACTCATCGCTGTTTCGTACTTCTCTCGTTCTTCGAAAAAGCTAACTCCCAATATCACTACAGCAAAAGAGAGGATACATGGGAAGAAATTGCGGTAGAGACTAGCAATTGTTGGGATCCGGTGGAGTGACGAGGTATTCGTCGGCGCGTTTGTGGTCGGACAATGCCCGCATTGTGTATGTGTCTTGGGGTAAATCACTTTTCCTTCGCAGAAGTGGCTTCACTTTATTGGAATTATTCATTTTCTTCGCCTAACGACAACAGAAAATTTATTTTAGACCTGATGTAAGAAAGGGAGAATGAAGAGCTTCCATGAAACGTACCTCGTTCGCTTTCGCTTCTATCTTCTCCAACGTGAGCGGAGTTTGGTCTGTATCGCCGTCCTCGTCAGGCGGTGGACTGTCTAACTGCTGCTGTGATATCGTACTAGATGTTGTATTCTGCTGAATACCTTTTATAGTCGTGTTGTAAGCTGGATGTTTCATTGCTAGTTGCTCGATACGCGACCATGCTTCGTCCCTATCCTTCATCAGCTTCCTCTCTCTCTGGCGATCCTGTGAATGCATAATGAATATTACTATTATTCACTCTCTTTCTATGACAAAGGAAAACGTACCTGATAATACTGTTGCGTGCACTCATCAAATACTTTTTGATTCATCTCCATAAAAATTTTCAGTGCATTGTAGATTAAACCATGGATAGTTTTGTTCCAATGATTTCGGGAATTTCTGTAAAATGCTGGGTACATGATTGGCAGAATGACAGAATAGTTGTCCGATATAAGCGACATGATGTATTCGTTGTTCCAGTAATAGAGAGCTCTTTCAGCCACCTACAGAACGTAAGTATTAAGTAAACGAATCGAAGTAATTAAATAAGGACTTTCCAAAACGAAAATACCTGAAAATGTGGAGACGATACGCATTTTGCTAATTGTCTAAACAACGGGTCCATAACTTTTTGGAATTCCGCCGGTTCGATCACATCCAGGATCTCTTCGAGTTCGTTTAAAAACATGACTTCCTTCGGGGAATGTGTTTTCGGCCAAAACTTCAGGAGGCTTCTGATAACAGGTTCAGTCAAAGATGGATCCTTTTCCAAAAATTGAACTACACAATATGCCAACTGAGGGTGATATACAGAGAGCGATTTGGCTTTGTGCAAAGGTAATAGCACCTTCAATAGAAATATTTTATGTTCCTCCTTCAGTGGCAATGCGAATCCGTTTATTATACTGAAAAACGAAAGCGATCGATGAGCACATCTGTAGAAAGTTATTGCTTCGAAAGTTGACTTGATGTTACCTTCCCAAGATCTCGAGAAGTTCAGCGATACCGTTATGATGTTCGGTCTCGTATATAAATCGATAGAAAACGTTGTTTATTTGTTTTCTGATATAAGCTCTGAGTCCCAAAAATTTCCCATAAATCCTATGAAGCGTAGTCTTCAGGAAATCTCTCTCCCGTGGATCTTCCGAGTCGAATAACTCCAGTAGCTGCAGCACGAACTTTTGGTCTATGTAACGTCTTGCGATGGACGGCTGAAAATCTTGAGACTCCAGCAATCGCAAGAAGAACTCGTAAACGAGTTGCAGGTGAGGCCAGGCCGCCTCTAACGTCGGCTCATCTTCTTCCGGGTCGAACTCTGCCGCATTTGGGTTCGAGGACGGTGGAAGAGTGCGGAACAAGTTCACTGCGAACTAAAGACGATAACATTAAAATTTTAATCTGTAATCTTGTCGGTAATGAAACCCCATTTGCAAACGAATGGATTAGCGATCACTCACCATGTTCACCGCTTCAGGATAAATCGCCTCTGTGATCACATTCTTGTTCTTGGTGACATACTCGACCATTTCGTTCAGGGCGGTACGCTTCACCTCCTTCCATTTTAAATCCGATAAAGGATCGGATTCGAAATCGAACAACACACAACATTGCCGTAGTTTCTGGATAAATAGTTCTTCCCTTTCGTTCCCTTGTTGTGTTTCTATTAACAGAAATAAAGACATTTGAAAGAGTGTTGAAAGCCTTCAAAATAACCACTCGGTTCTGAGTTAAGCAAGCATAGGTCCTATTACTCTACTACTATTAATCCCGGAATAACTGCCTTCCCTTCCGGGAAATTATAGATACACTCAAACGCACCCCTTACACAATATTTTGTCACCCCTTCTCTCTCATACAACCATGCATGCCACAGAGTTCCAATAGAGTTATTCTTCTGGATTCCCTTCCGCTCTCATAATTTCAGTCTCCATAAATTCTCCTTACTGTACAAATAAATCTGTCACCCTCGATTCATACTACTATTAAGCTTTCTCCTCCTCCCATATTCTCAATTTCTAAAACTATCTCTCATAGCGAACTGCTCCGTTTCTTGCATTCAACCACGCCGTTCTCTCCGACTCTTAACTTCCTTAAATTTTTGTCCTTCGTTCATTTTATTACTTTAAAATACCGTTACAAACTTTTATACTTTTTGTTCTTAAGCCTATCCACAATCAAAAAGCATTGATTTCATCAACTGTTCCATATAATACATCTACTTTCTTATTACTGTTCTTCTTTCAGTGATTCATTCATTCATAAATTACTTGTACCCCTTTTGGACTCTTCCACGAACTCATCTTCATGACCCTCTCTCTTGCTCTCTCTCTCTCACACACACGTATCTCACCCCATTTCATTGATCTCATTCTCTCTCACGCATATATCGTCCTCTCATCGTATCTTCCTCTTGACATCTCATATGTATATCTAACAATTAGAATGGACGAAGTCAAGAAGCAACCATAAAAGTTTCATTACCGATTAGTAAGGGACGTAACGGTTGATAGTGCGAAGTAAAGTTAGTGAAATAAGGTTTATTCGATTCTCGTGACAGTACAGTTGCCAAGGCGAGTCCCTGGTGGAAGCTCGGGCTTTTCGGCAAACCACCAGTCGAAAAAGGAATATATCCGTCTACATGAACCATCCTATCGATTAACAATGTCTACCGTCTCAGTAACTGTCACAGGGATGTCTTCTATATTTTACGTGGGCTGGCTCGCGGTAAATTACATTTTACACTTCGATACCGGTTTTCTTGCACACGTAACAATCTGTTGCTTCTACAAAACTGGCCGTTATTTCGTGCAAGAACCAGGCATATTTAGATTCATACGGCGATACGAGTAGCACTATAATTTTTAGCACGTATCGTCGTTAAACTGATCGGTCTCGGGTAGACGTAGACGAAACCGGTTAATATTCGTTGTGTATTTGATGTGAAAATGGGCAGCCACGAATATCGATGACTGCTTGAACGAGGAAGGACTGTTTACGTTAGAAAAGTAGGAATCTCGAGCAACATACATGCGCGCATGCTTGAACCACCGCGCCTTACAATCGATACGTTCTGACGTAGGTGATTTCGCAATTCTATGCGACCGGAATGAAAAAAGGCAAAAGTAACTAATTAACTCTCGCGATGTAACAACAGTAATTTCAGCTGTAAGCAGGAATTATGGAATGTAAAATTTAATCAACGAGATCTAACTGATAAGAAGACACACGAACGCTTTTAACTTTAACATCGTACCAGCGTTACACAAGTTGAAATTTGTATGGTAACAAGGATATCGATGCAAGATTCATTTTTCTTTCATGAATGAAAGTTGAATCTCTTGGCGCTCAATCTTATGGAATGTCCACTGCTAAATTACTGATTAGTAAATTAATATTTTAGTCCACGAATCATTTAGAATCCATCGATTCAAAAGAGGTCTTCGGAAATTTCTGATCGATACGTCGATCACTGGAATATTTTCGTCCTTCAGAAGTTTTCCCGTACACTATTTTACTTCATCGTTTTTAAAGGTCTCTCATTCGACTGATAATAATAATTATATACCTTTCACTGTTTAATCGTCATCGATCCTGAATTGTTACGAATACTGTCTTTGTCGCAATTAAAATATACGTTCGTACGCAAATTTATACCACGTGTTGCGAGATTTTTTTTTAAATACATTCCATCGGTCGGTTTAAAGTCTAAAATATAGGTCACCGATGTATCTATATCATTCGAGACGAACTGCCTACATCAAAATCATTTCACGAAGTTTTTAAACTGCCTCAACTTTTAAGTTCCATGACGTACCATGAATTCCAGAGTTAATAAAACGAAATTTTTATTTGCTCAAGCTCTATCTGGTGCACATTATGTATATCATAAGTATCTTATTAACTCGATAATAATCTCGAGAAGCATTTGTGCGTTCATGAATCAAAGGATTTTGTACTTCGAAGGATTACCAAACTAACAATACGCTGTAAACTTACGTAAAGCAACGGCAAATACCTAATAAGGTNTAGAAGCATTTGTGCGTTCATGAATCAAAGGATTTTGTACTTCGAAGGATTACCAAACCAACAATGCGCTGTAAACTTACGTAAAGCAACGGCAAATACCTAATAAGGTACACTCGGAGATATCCTTAGCAGGCTCATTTTGCGAGGTTTATTCTTAGCAAGGATAATAATAACAGGGTTTATTGCTCCTATTTCGATGGACTACTATAGTAATCCATCATTATACGTAATTATGTAATAACTGGTACAGAAAGCACACTGATTTATGCGGAGAATCTGAATCAATAATAAATTTTGACGAAACGCGCAAACAAGAACTGATAGAGAGATTATTCAATAAGAGTTTCACAAGCAATAGCTGTTTTAACAATTAAACTCGTTATCTAATTCATTATGTGACTAAGAAAAGGACTAGAGCCTATTTTATATTCAATAGACGAGCAATCCTTATTTCCGATCATTTTTCGTATTATTAACCACAGGACTAAAAAGTGCATTTTCAAGTTATAATTAGCTAGTAACTTTTTTATTTTATTCTATACAATATACTGGTATAGGATATTTTTTAACAACGTACCAGACAAAAGGGGCAGCTTCTGAAGTTCGCGATTTTTCGATATGTTAAACCTTGAGCTACTTTGCCGCTTATCTTTCTTTATCACAGGAACTCCGGGTTGATATTTGATCTTGTTGATCAGCGTCGGCGGCGGTGGTGCACTGGTCACCGGTGGCCCTCCTGCTACCTTATTTGCCTACAAAACACGGAAAATGATTCCACAATAATGAAAACTTCGAAACTTGATCATTAAATATTTGTTAGATTTAATGCAGTGCAGTGCGTGCATGAAAACTGTGTTTGAAGCAACAAAATATTAAAAGAGAAAAGTTTCTTTGTTAAACATGGACTTGATCTAACTATAGTTAAACAAACTTGCGTAATGTTAGGTGTAAGTTCCCAAATAAAATATTGCAATTTTTATTCGTTTTAATATAATTTTAACAGTGCTCATAAAAGAGTTATTCCGTTTATGATTTTAATCAAAAGTTCCTTTTGGTTTACATAAATTTCCATACAAAGTGGAAAACAAAATTGTCTCTTAAAAGCAAATGTGTATGTCAATCTATGTAATATCCTCATTACATTCAACACAACTGTTCCAATATTACATTAATCCCTGGCTTCCCCAGAAGAAGTTTTGTGGTTGATCTTGGAAGCATTTACTCATTATTGGTCTTGACTCTTCATCTAAGCTGACGATCCATTTAGAATATCCTCTAGTGGTCAAAAAAGATGACAGTTACTTGCAAATGAGTCTTGGACAATTATATCATTACATAAGAAACACTCTAATTAATTTGTTGGATCTACTAACGTGAAAAGAAGAAATTCAGAAAAATACAAGAATGATTTCAATACCAATCACAAAACTTCTTCCTGAGGAACCTGGATGATAGTGAAATCTCTGAGGAAGTGCGACCCAGAAGTTTTTACTCATTACTCTTTGTCTTAACCGCGTAAGATGAATTTTGACCTTCCTTACTTCTACAATAACTAGCTGTTAACGATCTTCCCTTTCTCAATAAAACATTTTTGTGATTGATTGAATATTCTTGAAGAAACATGCACACGTATAGTTTTAGTTACTACTTTTCTACTTTAGTTACGTTTTCCTATTATGACACTAAAAAGATTTAATCAAAAGAATTAGACGAAAGTGCACTAAAATACGAAGTTCAATCCACATTATTAACGACAGATTTTTATGTTACAGATACATGTTTAACGGTTTGTTTCCGACTCAAGTAATTCCGACCTTTAATAATTAGACATATTTTCATGCACTCGGTTGTAAGCTTTTCGCATTATAAACGACTGAAAATTGAATAAATGCATTGCAATGCAGTGTAAATACTAGAGCGTCACGGAGCACATACTCGCATAAAAATTTTTATATCATAGCAAATACCAACACGCTCTACTTTATACTATTAATTATGTGATCTTCAAGTATTAATTATTTTNCAGCACATACTCGCATAAAAATGTTTATATCGTAGCAAATACCAACACGCGCTCTACTTTATACTATTAATTATGTGATCTTCAAGTATTAATTATTTTTGAATGCAAACGGATCCTAATTAGGTATGAAGTTCTTAAAAGAAACTAATTGAACATACAAAGCGAGGAGTAAGATATAAAAACTATGTAAATATAATTTTTAAAGTTAGGAGCAGCTAACACATTAAAACAACTAACATTTTTAATCGTTAGCACATGTATATCTGTACCATCCTTCCACTGCTTCCATTCTTTTGGAATTCGTTATATTTACATATATCATAAATAATCGCATTCCATGTGAATTGTACATTAATTATGTTCAGAGGAAGCGTGTTATAAAAGAAATGTAAAACACTGATTATCTTTGGTATCATTTCTATATAAAAGGCACGAAAAAAACGGTCACGTGTAATGAGTAACGAAGCAGAAGCTAAAATAAATATCTCGTTTTGTAATGTACTCATCTCTCATTTACATCGTTCTTTATTTATCAACTACGTGCATGCTTATGCGCCACCTGTGCCAGTAACATTTTATCAGAGAAAACTTTGAAATTGTTTTAACAAGTGTACGTTTAATTAAAAACAAAAACAAAAGAAAAACGATACTGACATATTGCACAGTAGAGAACCGCAGGAGTGTATACTCGGATACACACGAGACTCCTCGAAAGAAAACATTTCAGGTGGCACATCGTTGACACCGTGTCGAAGATGGATACCGGAGCGCTCTCGGAGCAATACTTAAATGTTACACGGAAGTCTGTCAGAGAAACGGAACTGCATGCAATTCGATGCCTTTTGACAAATCGAGTCCGCGACGCGCGTAGAGATGAAAAGGAAAATCCATGATATACGAGAAATCGACGATATGACAGTGGTCGATTCGAATTCAAACGGATCACGTCGATCGGAAGAGGCATAGAGAGAGGGACGATATAACCTCACCTCGTCACTTGACTCGCCGTCCTTGCCGTTCTTTCCCTTGTCCTTGCCGATCTTCGTCGCATCCTGGAACAAAACGACTAAATTGCACCGCTTCTCCCACCGTACAATGCCACGACAGCACGATTCACGGTTCGAGACGCGGCCCGCTCGCACGAACTCGTACTTGCGATGTCACAAAACGGAAACGGAGAATTAGTTGAAGTACCATTGTCAGGTCCTTCGAAACGTTGAGCCGAGAAAACGTATACCAGCGAAACAGATATCAAGAAATCGGAATCACGCTACACCCTTCGGTGTCTCGGCTACCGGGGTTGTTTCCCCGTATACTCTTTACTCTCCCTTCTTCCCTTTCTCTCCTATCCCTGTCATCGTTGTCCTCTCTCGCTCACTCTCTTTCTCTCTCTCTCTCTCTCTCTCCCTTCCACACTTTTTCTCTCTCCTTCTCGCTCTCAGACACGCAAAAATACACTCTCTCTCTCTGGAACGCGCGCGTGNCCTTCCACACTTTTTCCCTCTCCTTCTCGCTCTCAGACACGCAAAAATACACTCTCTCTCTCTGGAACGCGCGCGTGCCCGCGATCTCTCCTCGTCGGAAGGAACACTGTTTTCACGTATAGCATGCGAGTATACCGATCTCGCGTAAGGAGAAACGTACGTATATACATATAGACAGACAATACACGACTAGAGACAGGAGCGACACGCAACACACGATGAACGCACCTTATCTTTTTTCGACTGCCGACTTGACATATTATCAGTCGCGGTTTCGAGCTACACGTGATCGAGTTAAATACGGGTTAGCACACTCCGAAAACACGTAGTAACACATCGATCAGCAAGAAGCGAGCTGAAACAGGACACTCATTCGCGGCGGCCATTGGCTATGCATAGCCATTGAACTTTCGGCCGGCGATTCGCGCCACTCACTGAGAACGCTGAGCTTCGACTTTTCCCTAGCCTCGGAGCGATCTCCTTTTCACTCCTGCATTCCCTTTTATCCCGCGATCAAAACTATTCTCTTTACTGGAAAAACGCGCGCAGTGCTGCGTGCAAGTAAAATATTACGAGCACCATACGTCGACCTTACGGCGATCGCGACGATTCTACCACGTCTATACGCTATGTTCCGCGATAACACAGGTTATAGTATCATTAATATGTAAGCGATTCTCGATCGAAAGAATCGCAGTTCACTGTTTTGTATATCTAAATAATAACGAATTCAATTGGGTACGCGAGAAAGAAAATAGGAATTATACAAATCGTCTTACATGGCGGGATATAAAATTGTTATTCCGAGTGTAAAACGTGATATTAAATTGCACAGTTTTAAATGCGTTCAAAATGATACGCGTGAAGTTGGCGCTAATATGATAATGTAATTTTTAAATTTATTTATTTATATATTTCTACATATTTTTACATAGTTTTCAATAAAACTATATATACATACATACAATGTTATATGTGCATTATCCGACAACGCACAGGTATGTGTTACTTGTGGCGAGGATAAAGCTACCAAAAAATGTAGTAAATGTAANGAGCGGCGACGTACCATGAATTCCAGAGTTAATAAAACGAAATTTTTATTTGCTCAANATACAGGTATGTATTTAATTGTTTAACACAAGAAATTGAAAAGATACACAGCCCTTTTTGATGAGCAGCTCTCACAGTTTTATTTCTTCGATTCACAGTACTTGACGAAACAGCATTTTGTATTACAGATTGCACAGTTTTAAATGCGTTCAAAATGATACGCGTGAAGTTGGCGCTAGTATGGTAATGTTTATGTTGTTCTTAAAATAGGATTAATTTTTAAATTTATTTATATATATATTTCTACATATTTTTACATAGTTTTCAGTAAAACTATATATACATACATACAATGTTATATGTGCATTATCCGACAACGCACAGGTCTGTGTTACTTGTGGCGAGGATAAAGCTACCAAAAAATGTAGTAAATGTAAAGCAGTGCAATATTGCGATAGAGAATATCAGAGGTTTCATTGGTTCATGCATAAAAACGCATGCAGCAGATTAGATCAAAATATTGCACCAAGTGCGAAGATCAGCGACGCGAATAAAGAGTAAATAGGTAACGTGGTTAGTTCTGGGTTACAGAACATGAGCGTTAACTGAAAGCAAACGTAAAATTGAATTTCGAAAGAAAATGAACTTCGATGTGCTCTATGTACAGGTATGTATTTAATTGTTTAACACGAGAAATTGAAAAGATACACAGCCCCTTTTGATGAGCAGCTCTCACAGTTTTATTTCTTCGATTCACAGTACTTGACAAAACAGCTTTTTGTGTTACAGTGTATTTTTATTACACAGAGTATTTGTATATGACAACACATGATAAAATTTCATAGAAATTGGAGGGAAACACCACTTTATAAAGTGGTTACCGTGTTATTTCCTTGGAATTGAATAATGGTTGTCATCATAAAATATTAACATTAATTAACACTAGTTGATATATTTACTAATGAAATTTTACATATGTTACAAATATTAGTAAAATAATTAAAATAGTCAAAAACATTAGTAAAATAATTTTAACATAATTCACTATACAAACGGAATCAGCAATGTTTATAGAATGAGAATTTGACTTAGCTTAGGAGTGTTAGACTCTCAATGTTGACAGTGCTCACCAATATTTGTAACTCCTAAGCTAAATTGAATTCTCATTCTATAAACATTGCTGATTCCGTTTGTATAGTGAATTATATTAAAATTGTCGCATCATAAAAGCGAATCACTATCAATAAAATCTAATCGGCACTGCGCTTCGATTTTTTACTAAAAGTCTCAGTTAATTCTGTGATTTCTACCTTGGTCGTCTCATTTTCATCGAACAGCTTAAACAAAAAATAGTGATTGTAAATATTACAATGCATTTTCAATTATTTTCTTATCATAGTTGATTTTCATAAACTCACTTTTTTCGAAACCTTATTTTGACAGTTGAAAG